>JASJOG010000039.1:0-465000 GCA_030142905.1 Heliopora coerulea
CTCCCAGAAACCAGTTTTTTATACATTTCAGACAATTTTAAGACTTAAACCTCGGCTTAACTTTAAACCGCGGCTTAACTTCCAAAATCGGTTTTTTATGTATTTCATACTATTATAAGACTTAAACCCCATTTTAACTTTAAACACGGCCTAAATCCCAAAATAGGTTTTTTATGCATTTCAGACCATTTTAAGACTTAAACCTCGGCTTAACTTTGAACCGCGGTTTAACTCCCAAAAACGGTTTTTTATGCATTTCAAACAATTTTAAGACTTAAACCTTGGCTTAACTTTAAACCGCGGCTTAACTCCAAAAACAGGTTTTTTATGTATTTCAGACCATTTTAAGACTTAAACCTCGGCTTAACTTTAAACCGCGGC
Source organism: Heliopora coerulea (assembly GCA_030142905.1). Taxonomy (NCBI): domain Eukaryota; kingdom Metazoa; phylum Cnidaria; class Anthozoa; order Scleralcyonacea; family Helioporidae; genus Heliopora; species Heliopora coerulea. The sequence goes on from JASJOG010000039.1 coordinate 382, forward strand.
TTAACTCCAAAAACTGGTTTTTTATGCATTTCAGACTATTCTAAGACTTAAACCTCGGCTTAACTTTAAACCGCGGCTTAACTCCAAAACCGGTTTTTTATACATTTCAGATAATTTTAAGACTTAAACCTCGGCTTAACTTTAAACCGCGGCTTAACTTCAAAAACCGGTTTTTTATACATTTCAGAGAATTTTAAGACTTAAACCTCGGCTTAACTTCAAACCGCGGCTTAAATCCAAAAACCAGTTTTTTATACATTTCAAACAATTTTAAGGCTTAAACCTCGGCTAAACTTTAAACCGCGGCTTAACTCCAAAAACCGGTTTTTTATACATTTCAGACAATTTTAAGACTTAAACCTCGGCTTAACTTTAAACCACGGCTTAACTCCAAAAACTGGTTTTTTATGTATTTCAGACAATTTTAAGACTTAAACCTCGGCTTAACTTTAAACCGCGGCTTAACTCCAAAAACAGGTTTTTTATGCATTTCAGACAAATCTAAGATTTAAACCTCGGCTTAACTTTGAACCGCGGTTTAACTCCCAAAAACGGTTTTTTATGTATTTCAGACCATTTTAAGACTTAAACCTCGGCTTAACTTTAACCCGCGGTTTAACTCCCAAAATCGGTTTTTTATCCATTTCAGACCATTTTAAGACTTAAACCTCGGCTTAAATTTAAACCGCGGCTTAAATCCCAAAATCGGTTTTTTATGCATTTCAGACAATTTTAAGACTTAAACCTCGGCTTAACTTTAAACCGCAGCTTAACTCCAAAAATACGTTTTTTATGCATTTCAGACAATTTTAAGACTTAAACCCTGGCTTAAATTTAAACCGCGGCATAACTCAAAAAATTTGTTTTTTTTGCATTTCAGACCATTTTAAGATTTAAACCTCGGCTTAACTTTAAACCGCGGCTTAACTCCAAAAATCGGTTTTTTATTCATTTCAGACAATTTTAAGACTTACACCTCGGCTTAACTTTAAACCGCAGCTTAACTCCAAAAACCGGTTTTTTATACAAATCAAACAATTTTAAGACTTAAACCTCGGCTTAACTTTAAACCACGGCTTAACTCCAAAAACTGGTTTTTTATGTATTTCAGACCATTTTAAGACTTAAACCTCGGCTTAACTTTAAACCGCCGCTTAACTCCAAAAACAGGGTTTTTATGCATTTCAGACAAATTTAAGATTTAAACCTCGGCTTAACTTTGAACCGCGGTTTAACTCCCAAAAACGGTTTTTTATGCATTTCAAACAATTTTAAGACTTAAACCTTGGCTTAACTTTAAACCGCGGCTTAACTCCAAAAACAGGTTTTTTATGCATTTCAGACCATTTTAAGACTTAAACCTCGGCTTAACTTTAAACCGTGGCTTAACTCACAAAATCGGTTTTTTATACATTTCAGACAATTTTAAGACTTAAACCTCGGCTTAACTTTAAACAGCGCCTTAACTCCTAAAATCGGTTTTTTATACATTTCAGACAATTTTAAGACTTAAACCTCGGCTTAACTTTAAACCGCAGCTTAACTCCAAAAATACGTTTTTTATGCATTTCAGACAATTTTAAGACTTAAACCCCGGCTTAAATTTAAACCGCAGCTTAACTCAAAAAATTTGTTTTTTTGCATTTCAGACAATTTTAAGACTTAAACCTCGGCTTAACTTTAAACCGCGGCTTAACTCCAAAAATCGGTTTTTTATGCATTTCAGATCAATTTAAGACTTAAACCTCGGCTTAAATTTAAACCGCGGCTTAAATCCCAAAATTGGTTTTTTATGCATTTCAGACAATTTTAAGGCTTAAACCTCGGCTTAACTTTAAACCGCGGCTTAACTCCAAAAACCGGTTTTTTATATATTTCAGACCATTTTAAGACTTTAACCCTAGCTTAACTTTAAACTATTGCTTTACTCAGAAAATCAGTTTTACAAGTGTTTCATACTATTTTAAGACTTTAACCTAGGCTTAGATTTAAACTACAGCTTGACTCCCAAAATTCGTTTTTTAAGCATTTCAGACCATTTTAAGACTTAAAACTCAGCTTAACTTTAAACTGCAGCCTAACTCCCAAAATTGGTTTTTTATACATATAAGACAATTATCAAGACTTAAACCCTGGTTTAATTTTATACCATGGCTTAACTTTAAATATCGGTTTTGTATTTTTCAGACAATTTTAAAACTTAAACTGTGGCTTAAGTTTAAACTGAAGCTGAACTCCCAAAATTGGTTTTAATGCATTTCAGACCATCTCTTTGTCTCTGTGTATATCTATCTGTCTATTTGTCTGTCTGTCTCTATCTGTTTAGCTCTCTTTGTCTATTTGTCTTTATTTTGCTTGTCTCCCTATTTGTCTGCCTTTCTGTCCGTTTGTTTGATGTTTGTTTTTCTGTCTGTTTGTCTGTGTTTTCTTGTCTGTATGTTTGTTTGTCTGTCTGTCTGTCTGTCTTTTTGTCTGTCTGTTTGTTTCTCTGTTTGTCTGCCTTTTTCTCTGTCTGTCTGTTTGTCTGTCTGTTTGTCTTTCTTTTTTACTTTTGTCTGTCTGTCTGTTTTGCATGTTTGTTTAGTCTGTCTGTTTCATCTGTCTGTTTAGTCTGACTGTTTAGTCTTTCTGTTTCGTCTGTCTGTTTAGTCTGTCTGTTTCATCTGTCTGTTTAGTCTGTCTATTTAGCCTGTCTGTTTCATCTGTCTGTTTAGAGTGTCTGTTTAGTCTATCTGTTTAGTCTGTCTGTTTAGTCTGTCTGTTTAGTCTGTCTGTTTAGTCTGTCTGTTTAGTCTGTCTGTTTGTCAGTCTGTCTGTTTATCTGTTTATTTATCTTTCTGTTTGTCTGTGTGCTTGTCTTTTTGTCTGTCTCTTTGTTTTTCTGTTTGTCTGTCTGCTGTTTGTATGTCTGTCTGTCTGTCTGTCTGTTTGTCTGTCTACCTGTTTGTCTGTCTACCTGTTTGTCTGTCTGTCTGTCGGTTTCTATCTGTCTGTTAGTCTATCACTTTGTCTATCATTCTGTCTGTTTATCTGTCTGGTTGTCTATCTGTTTGTCTGACTGTTTGTCTGTCTGTCTGTCTAATTGTCTGTCTGTCTGTCTGTCTGTTTATCTATCTGTCTGTTTGTCTGTCTGTCTGTTTATCTGTTTGTTTTTTTGTCTGTTTATTTGTCAGTCTTTTTATCTGTCTGTGTGTCTGTCTGTTTGTCTGTCTGTTTGTTTGTTTGTCTCTTTGTCTTTTTGTCTGACTGTTTGTCTGTATATTTGTCTTTCTGTTTCTTTGTCTGTCTGTCGATCTGTATGTCTGTCTGTCTGTCAGTTTGCTGACTGTTTGTCTGTCTGTTTGTCTCTGTTTGTCTCTGTTTGTCTGTTTGTCGATCTGTATGTCTGTCTGTCTGTCAGTTTTTCTGACTGTTTGTCTGTCTGTCTGTTTGTCTCTGTTTGTCTCTGTTTGTCTCTGTTTGTCTGTCTCTGTTTGTCTGTTTGTCTGTCTCTATTTTTTTCTGTCTGTCTATCAGTCTGTCTGTCTGTCTATTTTTTCTATCTCTCTGTCTGTCTTTCTCTCTTTCTATTTTTCTATCTGTTTGTCAGTCTGTTTGTCTTCTGTTTCTCTGTCTGTTTGTCTTTTTCTGTCTGTCTGATTATCTGTATGTCTGTTTGTCTGTCTGTTTGTCTGTTTGTCTTTTTGTCTGTTTGTCTGTCTTTTTGTCTATTTTTTCTTTCTATCTATCTGTCTATTTTTCTGTCTGTTTGTCTGTCTGTCTGTCCTTTTGTCTGTCTGACTGTTAGTCTTTCTGTTTGTCTGTCTGTCTGTCTGTCTGTCTGTCCTTTTGTCTGTCTGACTGTCAGTCTTTCTGTTTGTCTGTCTGTCTGTTTGTCTGCTTGTCTGTTTTTCTGTAAGTTTGTCTCTCTGTTTCTATCTGTCTGTTTGTCTGTCTGTCAGTTTGTCTGTCTGTCTGTCTGTCTGTTTGTCTTTTTTGTCTGTCTGTTTGTCAGTCTGTCAGTCTGTCTGTTTTTCTGTCTGTTTATCTGTCTGTCTGTGTGTCTGTGTGTCTGTCTGTTTGTCTGTTTGTTTGTCTGTTTGTCTGTCAGTTTGTCTTCTGTTTGTCTTTTTGTCTGTCAGTATGTTTGTCAGTCTGTTTGTGTCTTTTTTGTCTGTCTGTCTGTTTTTCTGTTTTTCTGTTTGTCTTTCTTTCTGTCTGTCAGTCAGTCTGTTTGTCAGTCAGTCTGTTTGTCTGTCTTTCTATCTGTCTTTCTATCTGTCAGTCTGTTTGTCTGCCTGTCAGTCTTTTTGTCTTTCTGTCTTTCTGTCTTTCTGTCTTTCTATCTGTCAGTCTTTTTGTCTGCCTGTCTGTCTGCCTGTCTGTCTTTTTGTCTTTCTGTCTTTCTGTCTTTCTATCTGTCAGTCTTTTTGTCTGCCTGTCTGTCTGTTATCTTTCTGTCTGTCTGTCTTTTTGTCTATTTGTCTGTTTGTCTGTTTGTCCTTTTTTCAGTTTGTCTGTTTGTCTGTCTGTCTGTCTTTCTGTTTGTCTGTCTGTTTGTCTGTTTGTTTGTCTTTCTGTTTTTCTGTCTGTTTGTCTGTCTGTTTGTCTGTCTGTTTGACTGTCTGTTTGTCTGTTTGTCTGTCTGTTTGTCAGTCTGTTTGTCTGTCTGTTTGTCTGTCTGTTGGTCCGTCTGTTTGTCTGTCTCTTGGTCCGTCTGTTTGTCTGTCTGTTGGTCCGTCTGTTTGTCTGTCTGTCTGTTTGTGTTTCTGTTTGTCTGTTTTGTCTGTCTGTCTGTCTGTCTGTCTGTCTGTCTGTCTGTCTGTTTGTCTGTCTGTCTGTCTGTTTGTCTGTTTGTCTGTCTGTTTGTTTGTCTGTTTGTTAATCTCTCTGTTTGTCTATTTCTCTGTGTATATGTTTGTCTGTCTGTCTGTCTGTCTGTTTGTATGTCTGTTTGTCAGTCTGTCTCTATATATTTGAATATTTGTCAGTCTGTTTGTCTGTCTGTCTGTTTGTCTGTCTGTTTGTCAGTCTGTTTCTCTCACTATTTGTCTCTCTGTCTCTCTGTCTATCTGTTTCTCTATCTGTTTGTCTGTCTGTTTATCTGTCTGTTTGTCTTTCTGTCTGTTCGTCTGTCTCTCTGTCTATCAGTCTGTTTGTCTGTCTGTTTGTCTGTCTGTTTGTCTGTCTGTTTGTCCGTCTGTTTGTTAGTCTGTCTCTCTGTCTATCAGTCTGTCTGTCTGTTTGTCTGTCTGTTTGTCCGTCTGTTTGTCAGTCTGTTAATCTGTCTGTTTATCTGTCTGTTTATCTGTCTCTCTGTGTGTCTGTATGTCTGTCTGTCTGTCTGTCAGTCTGTCTGTTTGTCTGTTTGTCTGTCAGTTTGTCTGTCTGTTGTCTGTCTGTTTGTCTGTTTGTCTGTTTGTCTGTTTGTTTGTCTATCTGTCTGTCTGTTTGTCAGTTTGTCTATTTGTCAGTTTGTCTATTTGTCTGTTTATCTGTCTGTTTGTCTGTTTGTCTGTTTGTCGGTTTGTCTGTTTGTCTGTTTGTCTGTTTGTCTGTTTGTCAGTTTGTCTGTTTGTCTGTTTTTCTGTATATCTGTCTGTCTGTCTGTCTGTCTGTCTGTTTGTCTTTTTGTCTGTCTGTCTGTTTGTCTTTTTGTCTGTCTGTTTGTCTTTTTGTCTGTCTGACTGTCTGTCTGTCTGTCTGTGTGTGCTGTAGTAAGATAGGTATCGCTTTCCTTTGAGCAAAAACGGTAAAGTCTTGGGTTTGCTTGCTCTTGCTCGATAATTGTTTATGACAAGGCTTGCATAAGATTGTAACCAAATATTATACACTACATCTTTGGTCATACGTTTGTATAAGATTGCATTAGTAAGCTTTGTTTAGCCTTTGGTTAGGGTTTGGTCAGGGTTTGGTTAGGGTTTGGTTAGGATTTGGTTAGGATTTGGTTAGGATTTGGTTAGGATTTGGTTAGGATTTGGTTAGGATTTGGTTAGGATTTGGTTAGGATTTGGTTAGGATTTGGTTAGGATTTGGTTAGGATTTGGTTAGGATTTGGTTAGGATTTGATTAGGATTTGGTTAGGATTTTGGACAGACAGAAAATAGATAGACAAAAAGATAGACAAACAGACAGAGAAAACAGACAAACAGACAAACAGACAAACAGACAGACAAACAGATAGATAAACAGATAGACAAACAAATGGATAAACAGACAAACAGACAGACTGAATGACAGACAAAATGAAAGACAAACAGACAAACAGACAGACAAAGAAACAGACAAACAGACAGAAAATAGACAGACAAAAAGATAGACAGAAAAAAACAGAGACAGACAGACAAACAGACAGACAAACAGACAGACAAACAGACAGACAGACCGACAAACAGACAGACAGACAGACAGACAGATAGACAAACAAACACACAAACAGACAGAAAAAAATAGGCAAACAGACAGACAAACAGACAGGAAAAACAGACAGACAGACAGACAAACAGAAACAAACAGACAGACAAACAGACAGATAAACAGACATCCAGACAGACAGGCAGATAGACAAACAGACAGACAGACAAACAGACAGACAGACAGACAGACAGACAAAATAGACAAACAGACAAACATACGAACAGATAGACAGAAAAACGGACAAAATAGACAGACAGACAGACAGACAGACAGACAGACAGACAAACAGACAAACAGACAGAGAAACAGACAGACAGACAAAAAGACAGACAGACAAAAAGATAGAAAGACAGACAGACAGATAGACAGACAGACAGACAGACAGATAGACAGATAAACAGCCACACAAACAGACAGACAAACAGACAGACAAACAGACAGACAAACAGATGGACAGACAGATTTGGTTAGGGTTTTAGACTATTGTTAAACTTTGGTTAAGGTTTTAGACTATTGTTAAACTTTGGTTAAGGTTTTAGGCTATTGTTAAACTTTGGTTAGGCTTTGGTAGGATTTTATTATCTTAAGTATAAACGGACAATATAGAGTAAGAAGTCATTTTTAATCCATACTCCTTCAGTTTAGGCTTGTGGGGTTGGGCTGTTTCAATCTGTGCGTGCTAGTAACATAGGTATCACTTTCCCTTGAGCAAAAACAAAGGAGTCTCCTATAGGGAGAGACCTTAGGCATATGTCTTGGTAAGTGCAGATAGAGGCTTGCAGGTGATTGGAACCAAATATTCGCCACATCTTTGGTCATAGGTTTGTTTAAGATTGGATTAGTAGGCTTTGGTTAAGGCTTTGGTTAAGGCTTTGGTTAAGGCTTTGGTTAAGGCTTTGGTTAAGGCTTTGGTTAAGGATTTGGTTAAGGATTTGGTTAAGGCTTTGGTTAAGGATTTGGTTAAGGCTTTGGTTAAGGCTTTGGTTAAGGCTTTGGTTAAGGCTTTGGTTAGACTTTGTTAGACTTTGTTAAGCCTTGTTAGACTTTGTTAGACTTTGTTAAGCCTTGTTAGACTTTGTTAAGCTTTGTTGGACTTTGTTAAGCTTTGTTTAGCTTTGTTAAGCTTTGTTGGACTTTGTTAAGCTTTGTTGGACTTTGTTAAGCTTTGTTTAGCTTTGTTTAGCTTTGTTTAGCTTTGTTTAGCTTTGTTGGACCTTGTTAGACTTTGTTAGACTTTGTTAGGCTTTGTTGGACTTTGTTAAGCTTTGTTGGACTTTGTTAAGCCTTGTTAGACTTTGTTAAGCTTTGTTAGACTTTGTTAAGCTTTGTTAAGTCTTGTTAGACTTTGTTAAGCCTTGTTAGACTTTGTTAAGCTTTGTTAGGCTTTGTTAAGCTTTGTTAAGCTTTGTTAGACTTTGTTAAGCTTTGTTAGACTTGTTAGACTTTGTTAGACTTTAGTAGACTTTGTTAGACTTTGTTAAGCTTTGTTAGACTTTGTTAAGCTTTGTTAGACTTGTTAGACTTTGTTAGACTTTAGTAGACTTTGTTAGACTTTGTTAAGCTTTGTTAGACTTTGTTGGACTTTGTTAGGCTTTGTTAAGCTTCGTTATACTTTTTTAAGCTTTGTTAATCTTTGTTAGACTTTGTTAGATTTTGTTAGGCTTTGTCAGACTTTGTCAGACTCTGTTAGACTCTGTTAGACTTTGTTAGACTCTGTTAGACTCTGTTAGACTTTGTTAGACCTTGTTAAGCTTAGTTAGACCTTGTTAAGCTTAGTTAGACTTTGTTAAGCTTAGTTAGACTTTGTTAACCTTTGTTAAGCTTTGTTAGACTTTGTTAAGCTCTGTTAAGCTTTGTTAGACTTTGTTAAGCTTTGTTAAGCTTTGTTAGACTTTGTCAGACTTTGCTAGACTTTGTTAAGCTCTGTAAGACTTTGTTGGACTTCATTAGACTTTTGTTAAGCTTTGTCAGACTTTGTTAGACTTTAAGCTTTGTCAGACTTTGTTAGACCTTGTTAAGCTTTGTTATCCTTTGTTAGACTTTGTTATACTTTGTTAGACTCTGTTAGGCTTTGTTAGACTTATCCTAACTCAAATACTAACTCTTGATAAACCAACGAACGGTCCCCTACTCGCAAGCATACTCGTGCAATTTAGGCTTCTGCGCTTCGACCGTTTCCATCCGTCTACGGTCGTATGGTGTAGCGAGACGCGTATCACTTTCCCTCGAGCGAAAAGATTTTGTGGAGTCGTGCATGCATAAGATGATGACAAGATGGGATCGGCTGGGCTACCTCGTCACGCTCAGGTCTTTTGCGATATGTTTTCATAAGATCGGCTCGTTTATTAAACCGGCTAGGTAGCCAAAGATCGACCAAGTCGGTCGCCATTAAAGTAAATGGTTTGAACCTGGGAGAATCGTGACATGTTTGAGGAAGTTGATCGTCCAGGTTAGTGTAGTCTTGAGAAAGACTGTTGGTTGAAGTGACTGAAGATGACCGCCGCTAAGGCTGTCGAAACGTCAGTCACTTCAACCAACAGTCTTTCTCAAGATTGACTCTGAAGATGACCGCCGCTAAGGCTGTCGAAACGTCAGTCACTTCAAGCAACAGTCTTTCTCAAGACTACACTAACCTGGACGATCAACTTCCTCAAACATGTCTCGGTCGCCATTCTTGGCGCGCTCGATTCGTAACTGTCGATTCGAAAGCCGCACTTTTTCTCGTCACCAAATACATTAGGGTAGATGGGAGAGAATGATTGACGTGCTCCTCCAGTCTGCTCGCATGTTTTCTCTTTAAAGATGTTAAATTCTGCTGCACGAAAGACTTTGAATCGTTGGTCGACGATAAAGCTTTAAATTTACCGTGCCGGTTACTAAGAGACGGCTGCTTCACTCCGCCCTTTTCCCGATCGCGTAAACGAACGCGTGGATTGGCACGCATCGGTCACGCACGACACGGCCTTGCCTTACTTAATCTATGCCATGCCTGTAGTGCATTATGGGATATTTCTGATACTTTCTTCAGCACCCTGTTCCTGCATCAAACATACGGATATACACATTTATATATATATATATATATATATATATATATATATATATATATAAGTCTAATTCGGGGTCAAAATCGCAAAACCAAACATATCCTACGCGAGAGACCTACTATCATATCTCAAAGATATCATAGTCTAAATTTTTAAAAAAATTTTTTCACCGACTTACAGCCCTAAATCTATTACGACTCCTAGTCGCGCCTCTGCCGAGAACGCCCACTGTCGGAAACGAATTCCTGGCAAGTAAAGGCACCTCTCGCTTCTTTGAAAGGCTTTTGGCAGATCGGCCATCCTCGGACTTTACATGATGTCCATTAGGCCAGCTACGACTGTTAGACAGAGCCGAATTTCATCAATGACCGACCAGCCGCAAATCCTGCGACTCACCGCCATTGCTAACGTCTCTCGCAAAGAAAACAATCAAAACGCGCGCCAAAATCACAACCTGCCGCTGGTCACATCAACCCTTCAAACTGTTTCACTTTCTCCTAAGTATTTATTCCTATCTTATTTTTGTTTTTACTTCTTTTGCCCACCTAAATAACTCTCAAATTTAATCCTTCTTTATCGTTTTATACATTCCCAAACAAATAAATACACTATCACACAAAAATTCAAAATCACAAAATCACTTTCTTTACCATCTTTTACAAGAACATCACCTCATGGAAACAATACTTGGTATGATTACCTTTTTCTTCAATCTTCTAGCTTTACTAATTCTCAATTACATTATAATCAATTCTCATCACAACTTTATTCTAGCCTAAAATCATTTCATTCTTTTTTCACCCTTCTCATCTTCAACTAAACATCTGCAAACAACAAGATTACTGCATTGAAACAATACTTGCTATGATCACTTCTTTATTTAATCCTTTACCTTTATTAATTATCATTTACATTACTCACTGACATGGAAAATGTAAACTACATCTTCTCTTCTTACATAACTGAAACAAAGACAACAAATAATATCTTAACACATGTTCTCTCTCTTCAAAACTCATCATTCATATGCAACTCATTCATACAGCAGGCTCAAAATCTTGCCCCACAAACTCTCAGCTGTACTTGAACAATAATACCTCCACCACTGTTAGTCTTCTATAATTTTACTTTGGCTAACACCACATCATTTCACCTATAAAGGGGAAGCATCCTCATCACAAACACTTTACAAACAGCACTGTTAGCCACACATCAGTGTCACATCAGAATCATAGCTAACCCAGCATAACATAATGCAATACAAAATTATATGTTATGCAATCACCATCAACTATATAAACACCAAACCAGACACTAATACTTATACTGGACACAACTCCCTAACCCATTAACTAACAACCCCTGTTTATATTCTAACAGCTGACCTATTCTTCATACCTGCATTGCCTGCAAATTACAATTGACCCATTCCAAACAAGCCATTGCCATTTCTTTTTTTATCACCTCAATACAATATAATACAACTTAAACATGAATTGTTGTATAAGACACTTATTCCTTACATCTTATTGCTCATATCAACATTTCATTCTGCTCATTCTCTAAGCTGCAACAAATTGTTTTATTCACTGCTATGTTTTATTGGAAGGGCTAAAGGCCTGTCAGTTAAAACTATGCTCACTTTCATAAGGTTCTGGGACTCATCCAAATTTCAAATGCCACTGTAAATCAGTATCTAAAAAATTGGACATTCTCACCACTGAAGAAGTCGAACCTTACATAATTTTTTTCATAACTTTACTTTACAACCAAGGTTAGTCCTTAGCAACAAAACTTCTAGTCACCAGTGTTGGAAAGAAGCTGTTCTCCTTCATCAACTTTCAATGCACAGAAGCAAAACTTGATAGGACCTCTTTGTTACAGTACTTAACCCGTTCAGGGCCAGGGGTGCACTTTTACAAATGTTTTTTGGCAATCCTAACTGAATTTATTGAGCAGAGTAGGGTGCCAGACCTTTGACAGTTTAACTGCATACTTCATTAACCTGTTAGTGGGCATGGGTGTATAGTCTTAGAACTTCATTTCAACTAACACCGGACAAATTTATACAGCACAATGGAGTGCTTACCTTTACTGGTTAATATTTAGTAGCAGTTGCCAACAAAAGCAGCTGTCATTTTCACAAATCATTTTTCCCATCTTAATTCACAGTTATGCATCATGTCCCTTTATAGATTATATATAGGCACATCTGTTATTTTTCTTTCACCCAAGAGGAAAAGTTTTACCAGCAGTAGAACAGTTAGTTTAGCCAATGCCATTACATGGTACTTATATCATGGCAAGGTAAAGCAGTGACCATCCGATGGCTGCAAATATATCCCAAGCAGGGTAATTCGGTTGCTTTATAATCTGATATGATAACTGATTATTAAATCTCAATTTCTTAAGTCCATTACATAAAGCCAGAAAAAAAAATATGCCTTTTTCCTATTTCCTTTTCTAAAAGACTTAGGTAGGGTCGGTCGGTTTGTTTTTTTTTATTAACTTTTTTTTAATTGCCCATGCATATAATTATGACAATCAACATACTACTCTAAATGGAAAAAAAAGTTCAATATGAAAACATATGCTATGCATACGTAAAACATATTCTATGGAAAATGCAGTATGCAGTTTAGTAGCACCCATATTAAGTGTCTGTTAATGTTTCCCAAAGGGATGTTGTAGCACTGGTGTCTTTCCCTCTTCTTTGCAAGCAAGGCAAATGGGAAGGACAGTCTTGTACTTCTTCAGTTCCTGATCAGTTTCTGCTTCCTCAGCTGCACAGAGGGCACATATATCTCATCTCCCTAGCTCTGAACCATAGTATGGCATTTCTACAGGTGTTGAACATATAAGGGATGCTCTGACCATAACTTTGCAGTACAAGGCATTGCTTGGAGGAAGTACAGGTGCTCCACAAGTGTAGTCATACTCGCTCATGGAAACTGCCAGTGAGACTTTTTGTCGTTCAGTTAGCTTGTGCAATGAGTACAGTACTCTTGGCTTTCTGCATTCTACACATGTTACTAGGAATCTTGCATTCTGGGTTGAAGTCATCGTTGAAGGAGCAAATTGAGTTGCCACAACAGGACTTGTACTTGCTGGAGATTCTCTCACTTCAGCATCTGTATTTTGCACTTCAGCATTGGATGTTACTCTTATAGGGGCCTGTTTTGCTGGGGCACTTTTCTTCTTCTTTTTCTGAGTCACAAGTGATGGGCAATCTTTTTCTGTTGTTTCTGTGTCTTTAACCTGAAAAAAAAATAGGTACATAGGTATTTGAGTAAAATAAATAACAAAACAAGTACATTCTCTCTTAAATTCACTGAAATGTGAAATTATTACCTCATTATACTTTTTAAAATGATCCCCATCTTCAGCCAGTACAGGATCCGGCAACCACTTTAGCATCTCACAAGGCAGTCTCAATGGCAAGCAGCAATTTGGGTTGCCACACTTCTTGATCTGAAATGTATACTTTCTCTCTCTGCAGTGTTCTTCTTTCCACTTGTTATAGGAGAAACTTTTTCTGGTGTGAGCCTTCTGCAGCTTGGTTACATCCAAGTCTGGGAACATTTCTGATATCCTGCTCATCAATTTATTGACGTCATCTTCTGAAACAGGGTCGTCAACTTGAATGGGCTTGTCTTTTAATTTCAGATGGGAGAAATGGCTTTCAATGATGGATCTTGGTGGCGTTACTGATTCCACCCATACCTTTCTTATATCTGGAGATTCTTCTGCCAGTTTTCTGATATCATTCATACTTCTACAATCTTTCAGGGCTCTTTCTGTGGCTTCAGAGCCTTGTTGACACTCTAGTGACACATTCTGCAATCCCAAATTTAGTATAGACATGATTTGTTCAGCAGGGTTTATCCAGCTGTGGCCTGGTGCACATCTGGCCAAGATGTACATGTCGAGGTTCAGTTCCTTGAAGATAGTAATTGAGGAACATTTTACCAACTCTAAGTTATTTCTTTGGTCTGTCCCACCATCTGTGAACTTCATTATTACTGGCGGAGGCTGCTGCTTTTCTTTTATGAGCTTTATGGTGACTGCTGCATGTCTAAATCCAGAGGCCGTTTGGAAGACTGCATCATTGATGGTTGTATGAACTTAACCTTGTACAAAGGATTCACCGACTGCATTTGGTATATTGCACTCCAATGTAACAGAAGGTACAAGAGATGCTTTTGACTGCATATCATGATCCAGGGCTCCAAGGGTGGTGGATGTTGGGACAATGCTCATCCTTCCTCTCACACCTGTTGAAACGGCGGTCCCAGGTTCTCCAACAGGCATTTTGGCTTTGTCATCACAGAACAAGAGACTGGTGATTTCTTTCATTTCAATGGCTTGTTCTTTCAGGTACTTTAGCTGTGCTGCACAATAATGGTCATCTGGATGTGCTACTCTAAGTTGCCTCCTCTGTATTTTGTACTGCACTTTGATCTTTGAAGTAAAATTCAGAGTGGCATGACTGTATGGGTTTCTTGTGGAAAATTGAAGGCACACCAAGCTTTTAGAGGGTATTGGTGTACCTTCTGGACATTGCTGTTGCACCTTGTTGATCATCTCATCCAGTGAAATGAACTCTGAAAGGTGAGCAATGTTGTGCCTTTGTTCATCAGCTGCTGTCAGCTCTTCAACCATCCTCTCCAACACTTCAAAGAACTTGTCAAAGGTATGGTTTGGCCGACCAGGATTCAAATGCCTCAAGTCAGCAATAAGGTCAGACTCCCCAAGGAAAATTAAGCATAGTCTCTCCTGTGTTTCAGGATGAGCTGCTGCAGTTGCATCAAGAGTCAGTTCTTTGTAAATAAGATCTGCAATGGATGGAAGAACTCATGCAACATTCTGTAGTTTAGCTTTAAAGATTTGTCGTTGGTATCTTCTGTGATATTCTTTCAACTGTGGACAAACGTTTTGAAGAAGCTGTGCCCCATCAGTAAGCAGTTGTGACTGGGGCCGGTTCTCACTAACATGAACAAGATATACAGTAGAAACTGTAGACCCTCCTCCACTAAAGCGTAAAATATCAATTGGAACCGACAAATTCAACTCCTGGAAAAACTTATATCATTGGAGATTGCTTTCGAATGGAGACACTAAGTGGATTGATTCATCAAACAGCACTGGAACATTTTCTCCAGCATTTTTTACAGCTTCGTCTAGCAAACGATACTTCTCCTTTACTACAAAAGGACTTTTCAGCCTATTTTCAATGGTTGCATCATCAGCAATGGTTATTACTGGGTGTGGCTGGGCTTGATTCTCTTGTTGGACTACCTTTTGTCTTTCTAGGTATTCCTGGTATGCAAGCAAACAGCCTGCTAATTGTTTAATTTCTTCACCAAATGCTCTCCAGTTTGACGAACTTCTGATGACAGGTTTCTGTAGTAAGCTGTACAAAACCTGACCATGGCTATTCAGTTGCATGCTAGATAATTGAAGACATTTAAGTTTTTTCCTTTGTCTTTCATCATAACCTTCAAATTTTTGAAATGCAGGGGGAATAGGAAGAACATCTTTTCTTCTTAACGCTGCATTATTTATTGTTGTGTGATGGTTAGTGATGTACCAAAGGGCATTCGTGATTGTCTGAAATTGTATGATAGGAATGTTTAATTTTATTGTATTTAATTGCTTATATTATTATGTCAGACCTAATTTTACCACAACATTAGTTTACCTGGACAAAGTATTTGCCATCGGTTTCTGCATATTGCTTTGGAAAATCTAACTTTTCTTTCTCAAACTTGGCAACAACGTCATTGTAAATCTCATCTTTTCTGGATAAACCTTCTTTAACACCAGAACTACAAAATTGCAACAGGACACATGTGTATGAAACACTTCAAATTTAACAGAACAACGTTGACACTTCGCGATCAGAGATCAGTTCTACTACCATTTGTGTAGACTATTATTTTTGCCGTTGGCTTGATACCCATAAAGTGTTTAAATAATATATGTTAACTACGTGGTCCTCGCAGTTCAATAAAATGCCGTTAATATAGCTTCAAAGGCGAAGTTCGTTTACGGGCGTGTAAATATAGCACATATTACAAAAAAATTTAAAGGCAAATGCTTCAGATTCAATGGATATTTCACCCACCTGGTGTGTTTACGCTGTGGCAGTTCTCTCGTCTTCGGTGCCATCAGTTTGTCGAAAGCATTGATCTGTCTGTTTGTCTCGTTGTAGTCACGTTCTCTGGCATCCTGACAGTCGATACCTTGCTCTTTTTGAGTGCAAGAGAAAACCAAAATTTTTATCTCAAACTTCGAGATAAGGTCACCCACTGTCAAACTTGGTTGGATTTGAAATGTAGTTGTGCCGTTGCCTCCTACTGTCCTAGCTTCAGTTGCGACGGAAATATCGTAAACTTGAAGGTCTACATGGCCATGGTAACGCTCGAATATATCTAGCATTGACAATCTATTTGCGACTGAAACAAATAGATTTTGTTCGGTCGAATGATCACATTTTTTAATACTAATTTGGAGCACGCTTCCGGGACTATCAGCCGCCATGTTTAATAATTCATTAATCATACGCTGTGGGTTCTTGAAGTATTTCTCGGTGATGGTTAGCACTTCCGCTGACCAAAAAAACTTACCTAACGAATAATAGTTCTCCAAGTTCTTCATTTTTTTAAATTTTTAATTCCTGCACTAGAATACTTTCTAGACCTGATAAATCTGTTCAATAAAAAGTTTAGGGTCGGAAATTCGGCTGCCAAAGTATAGGTAGGGTCGGGAAACCGGAAACACGCATATTTTTTTTTTTTGGGCCTAATTGAGTTTTGTGCTCCTTTTTCTTGCTTTACAAGGCACACAATGAGAATGTAGGTTTTGTACTTTCAGTCTGTTCAAGACAAATAACATGAAAATGTTCCTAAAGCTTCCATGCTAAGAAAATATTTGGGATAAATTAACCATTTGGTTATCAGGAATCAGGGACAGGGTAATAATAGTTTTAAAGCAAGAAAAATACAGATGTCTGAAGGTTCAATTGATCAGCATGTGCTAAATGACTTGAGGTTTCTGTATCAACATTATGAACCATTATTGTGAAACATGTCAACTTTTCATCCTTGTCAGCTCAATTTTTATCTGTGGTTCTTTCTCCAGGTTTTTTTTCGACTCTCACATGCATGAAATTTTGTCGAGAAAAAATTTACATCGAGCCGTCTAAAGTTAGGCTTTAAATGGGTCATTTCGTATCCGAGGTACGGGCTGTTTAGTCCAGTTTTTTTATTCCAGTTGTTTTGAGTAATTATGTTTATTTCTCCAGTAATAAGACTTTCGACAAGCTTATTCTTTGGTGGTATCTTGACTTAAACTTGGACTCTCAAGAAACACGCTGGAATGTGATAGGTCAATCCCCGTGCACAACTAGGTTCAGCCAATCTTTAGACTGATTTTCGTCCCTTGGGGTTTGGATCATTTTGGCGCCCAACTCGAAGCATGACCAGGACTAGAAGAAGTAGAAGTTCGCATACAACATGGCGCCCTTTTTAACTAGTGACTTTACCTGTGAATTTAAAACCTCAAATGGTCGTTGTGAACTTCTCAATCATGCAAACATCGAGAAGTTGAAGGTAGGAAGCATACTGTGTCGTCTTGTTGTCACCTGCATTCAGAAAGAAGATTGCTCTGACCAAGTTTGCATGTGACGATCTATTTGATTCTAGTGAACTTACCTTACTATTTTTGCTCTTTTGAACAGGGTTTATCTTTTAAATTCCGTTCATGGCAGGCAGAAAAGAATGCTGAAAAGTGCAATGAATCTTTCACAGTTTGCTTCGGTCAAAAAGGTTTGTTAATTCTTATAATCTTATCGTTGACATTTCACGTGTAGGGCTGTAAAAGCTTTCTTGTAGATGGTTAGTTATCGTTATTGACATTAGTTTCTATCGGAATGCTTTCATTGTTATTTCGTGATTTAAAATTTTGTTTCGACTCGCTAAGTAAAAGCAGGAAAACGACTCAAGAATGTTCAATGCTCAAGCCACACTTGCTTTCGGTCCGCTACACGTGTCATAAGATTATTTGATGTTTTAGTCGAGAGTTTAAGTCAAGCCACAACTAGTTTCATATTACACGAAAGTAATTGGAAGTGGGCGCCTTTTTTCAGCTAGGAAAACTGCATTTTATGTAGACAGAAACGGAGATATCCGGCGTGGGAGCAGGCCACCTGTTGGCGTACTGGCGTACAATTGTCTTTCTCGGATAAATTTAATAAATGGCGTTATATTTGCTCCGAAATAACGTTTCTAGAGTATGCAGAGCGAGACTCCACGTCTCTGACGCGAGGTTTACATGAAATGACCCTGGTTTAAATGTTATTTCACCATTTTGTTAGCATTTATTAGTACAGTGTTATAATAGGGTGACATTCACGTTCCAGACTTAACAACAGACCACCATTCTTGGTTTTGATGAAATTAATTGTAGCAGGAGAGTGCCGGAATACACCACAAAACTATATGTTCTTCCAACGGGCATCCTACATCCTGAAATTTTCAAATTGAAATTTTAAATTCTCTGGTCATTGACATACATGTATGCCAGCATAGTCAGCATTTCATGGTCAAACCAACTCTTTCTTCTTCCAAAATATAAAGTGCTCAACCTAAAATGAAGACCTCAACTGCACCTACATATTAGGAATCTGTATGCTACAATTCCATAAAATTTAGCTATCTTGTCATATTTGGTATGTGATAAATTTCTACTAAACATCTAGAGTATAAGTGCACCTTTTCTTGCAATCAAGAAATTAGGTGGAAAAGAGGGTTTTTAGTTTGCCAGTAACCACTTAATGCTAACAAACTGCAGTCTATAACAGCATTTTTGCATGAAGTTTTTATTAAAAATTGAGTATTAACCCTGGAATGTAGCAGTCTACATATTCCAGTTTGTTTATTCATTCTAAATTAGTTTGCAAGTTTTTGAGCAACAAAAATAAACTGATTAAGAATTGGGTATTATGTAAATAACCATAAAAATGATCATTATTAACCCATTCAAGGGCAAATGTCAGATCATGACACTTTACCTATCACAGGGATGAACCATTAAAGTTTTAAACATCAAACCAAAAAACTGTTGTGCATCATGAAGCACCTAAAAATGTTGACTACCTCAAAACCTGGAAAGTGCTTAGCAGGGATTAAATTGAATTTTTTCTATCCAAAGCCATTTTCATTTTTACTAAGCCCAAGTATTTGGTTGTATATACAGTAAATTACTTTCAAACATTAATTTAGAGGACCAACTTATACTGAAGAGTTTTGATTGGTTTGTGTTTCAACATACAAGCCTTCAGCCTGTCCATTTGTCGAACCAATAATATTGCACAGCACTGTATTTAACAGCACGACATGTATCTGCATGTGCCATTTATATAGCCCTCAAACAATGAACACTGAATAAGCAACAATAGGAAGTTTACTTCAATTCCATCCAGTTATATTCTAGCCAGACTCAATTCTGGTTTTTTATAGTTGTTGCTCTTGGGTTCTGGTTAGTGATTGACTGATCATGCCACAATCGGAAATTACCGATTACCAATTGTTCCAAGTCATAGTCGGTCTGATTCCGATTCCGATTATCAAAACGAGTCCAATGACATCATTCATTCTGCATGCAAACCTGGTGTAAACAACTTTAAATGGCTTCCTTGGCCAAAAACTTGTAAGAAAACACAATTCCTTCACATGGTAAAATAGTTTTTAACCCACTGCTAAGTTAGTAGCTTTGCATAAGAGACTTGCACACGCTTCAACTTGTTATTAGGAGAAATAGCAAAATACTTTTAACAGGTTTTTGTTTTTTTTAAAAAGTAATTTTCTGGCCAGACTTGCTGACGCCTTGTTATCTGGTGCGACACTAGCAATCAATAACAACAGCACAGCTAGAGCATTCAGTGTTCCAGTGCTAGCCGACTTGCAACTTGCAGACGTTTTGAAAAGACTTAGATAAAGCAAACAACAAATCTTTATTTCCGGTTGTGTTGAGCAGTGAAGGAAATATTTCCTACTCACACAATAGTAATGTCTTAAATACCAATTTGTATTTATTTAAAAGAAAGCCATTCATCTAGAAATCTGTCGAAGAATTTTCAGTAGACATCTGAAGGTTGCTCAAGCCAAACTGACGATCAACATCCAATTATTTTTGTAATTTTATCTATTTCACATTGCATGATAAGATTGTGTAAGTGACTGACTGGTGATAGACAAATACACGCGCGCTTCTTGCTGCTGACCGTAGAAGAAACTGATGAAAATGATGCCAATTTGGCAACTTCTGAAGAGTTGTTTTATTTCCATATTAATCGGTTATAATTAATCAGGAAATACAGGAACTTTAACTGATTCCGATTGTCTACCGATAACGCAATAATTGGTCCAATTCTGATTCCGATTATCAGTCAATCACTAGTTCTGCTGGCACTTTCTGGGATGCTTATCAGCTTTGCTCTCCTAAATTGACTCTACTAGCTGTGACTGTTTCATAAAAACAGTTAATGGCAGTGTTAGCTGGTTTATAAAAACTTGTTAGGTGCATTATGCTTGATACAAAACCAAAAAGATTTATACAAATAACTGGATTGCACACTGTCAGGAAATCTAACTCATAAATAAAGCAAATTTAGCCAGAAATTTATCATGCTAGCAAGATGTGTGTGTACTTTTGTAAAGTGCCCATTGAGGCCTAAAGTGGCCTTGGTTTTTTGAGTACAACTTCATTTAATCAATGCCCATTTTTGCTTTTCAGAAGCCATGGCCATACTTATCTCTATCTCTGGCTGAGATGGAGAAAATGTATGAAGCCTGATGGCTATACATGCCATACTTATGCCATAATATAAATATGTCTTATTGTTGAGGCCTTAAGTTGGAAATGGTGAATTTTGCACAGTTTTTCTTTTTGTGTGAACCACTTGAAAAAACAAAATTGAACACCTAAACCAAATGCATGGTAAAATGGACAATACAGAGATGAAAAGTATCCATACAGTGGTTTTTGCAAATTTGACCATGTGATGATGAAATACTGCTTCAAACAGACATAAGTGCCAGATGCCAAATTTTAATTGTTTGAAATGTAAGATTATAACACACGGCTAAGTAGTAATTACAAGACTTGTCAAAACAAAATATAACTTTCTTAAAAAAAGAAGTGCTCTAATGAAATCATGACCTGGTAGTCTGACTCTTGTAGTCACACGGTAGGCATGCAGGGTGACAGACAAATCTCTTCCTGGCATACATCCATGCACAGGATGACAAGGAATATTTATGTGGAAAGAATACAAGTATCATGATAGATATTATTTTTATATGTTCCTACATGATGGTTCAACAAAAAAGTTGGCCATTTTATAAAACCTTTGACTGTGACATATTGTTAACTACTTCATGGCAGTTTCAAAAAGTACAAAATAAAACAAAACATGAAGGGAATACTTCAGTCAGTTAGTGCTCTGAATATGATTGAATTAGGCAATTGATGTGTAATATTTGTTTCATTGAACTCACCTTGTGAGGCCCCTTGTGATTATATCTGTGGCTTTCAATTTATTTTGGTTGAAGTCAATCAGCATTATGGAATTCAAAAGTGTGATTATGATCTGATTTCTTGACAACTTAAATGAAGTCCATTTTGAAAATAAAAGGGCTATTAGTGATCTCCAGTTTTGCATTTAGAGGATGAAAATAAAGGCCCAGCAAAATATTTGTTAGGCAGGCATTTTTGTGTGAAAAGGTTTATTAAGATCTAATGTTTTATTGCTTAAGACACAACATCAACATCAACAAAATAAAACAATTATTAAAATATTATTACAGGTTGATTAGCATTCACAAACTCAATCCTACTCTCGACTCTCACTCAAGTTCAGCTCCTCTTTCCTTATTCTGGTTCCCTTGACCCTCTTTGCCACCTCTGACAACTGATCACTTCCTAATTCCTCTCAAATGCTAAATTCATGCTAATCAACCTGTAATAATAGTTCAGTAATTGTTTTATTGTATTGTGTTTCATTCTCTGATGATGTTGATCTTAAGCAACAAAACATTAGATCTTAATAAACCTTTTGACACAAAAATGCCTGTCTAATGAATTTTTTGCTGGGCCTTGATTTTCATCCTTTGAATACACTTTCTGCCTGGTTCTTCAATTACAGTTTTGCATTGTTAAATAAAACAAGAACAATGACAGTTTACTAATAAGCAATTTATGAGGAATTTTGATTCTTGGATCTGAATAATGGTTGTAACATGGTATTAAATTCATCCAGTATAAGTTGGAAGTTAGTCATTCACATTGCAGTCTATAGATCACAACTATTCGCACAAATACTGACACATAACAAATAATAGCACCATGCTTACCACTGGCCTCTACATAACTGGACTGTAGGCAACCATAACATTTGAGTCATGAAAAGTGTTCCCAGAAGGATGTTGTTAGCAATGAAATTTATAGGTCTCTTAGCTAATGGTAGTACCGGCTTATGTGTGCCTTTAATAGGACTGTAGATGATTTGTGTTCTTTTGGTAAACATTTTCTTTGAATATTTCTTAAATTCCTGATTCTTTTTTGTTAGTACACATGTTTTGTGTTCTCTGAAGAGACAAAATCCTTCACAAATATTTTCCTGAAGCCAAAAACTGTAAGCTTAAATTAAGAGTAACTGCTTATCAGTGCCATGAAGGGATTTTTTACTATTCAAAATGGCAATGTAGCATTGACAGCAGGAAATAAATAGATGAATCTATTTTTTCTTACAAGAAGAACTTGGGTCTTGAAAACTGTATTCGTTCTTAAAAATAAAGTTCAAGTATTCTTTCAACTGCATTGCCCAAAGGTCTTTCTTAAATTTCCAACACCTGTTTGATTTTCAAAGGACTGACACTGTTCAGAGAACGTAAACTTCAATTGGCTATTAACCATAATCCAAGACAGCTCTGTCAGCCAAGGGTTGCTGCCATGAACACAAGGACCTATAAATGATATCAATTTGGGAACACTTTTTTGGCAGTTCTCTTGCCTTCCAGTTATATGTGCTACCACCCATATAATTATACTCACCAAAGAGACTAGCCCACATAGACACCAATAAACAGTGGAACCACACTTAACCCTCTAAACTCCAACCCCATGTATAGCTGCAGTTTAATATGATGAAGATTAGATGTATGAACAGATTGATTAATTTATAATTTCTTTCAAAAAATATGGTGTTAAAAGTTAACACCCACACATACCTATGATCTATAACCTTACTACAATGCCTAGAAATGGTGGCTCAAGAAACCAGATAACTGGGAAAACATGAACGACATTTCTTACTTGCCTCTAAAGGTCACTACAAGGTAGGCCTTTGAAACATCAACTCAAGGGTAACAGTAACATTTGATTTGAGGTTTCACTTTAAGTACAACTAGGTATTTATAAAGTCAAAGGATATGAAACTACTTAAAAACATTAGATCTAACTTCACAAAAAAGCTGGTGTTTGGAGCAAATCAGAGTGAATTTTATGGAAGTACCTAGGTGCAAAAGTCTTCAATTTGAAACTACAATTCATAAACCTGGAATAACTTCGGCATGTAAAACAAACACAAATCAGTCAGATTCATGAAGGCAGTGGTTTGCCTGTGGTATTGCCAAGGGAAATTTTGCTTTTTGATTATATTTTCTTGTTGTCCTTAAGACAACATTTATGATAGTTTTCTTCATGAGCAATCATCTGGCTTGCCATTAGAGAGCATGAATGATGAATGTATGCCAAATGTGCAGCACATTACAGCTACTTTTCTTATGAGAGTCAACTTGTCTTTCACAGTACATTTGTATTTTGGAAGAAGACAAGTTAGTATTTTGTTACCTTACAATGCCCATGGTTAATTGTTTGCTTAGCATAGCTTAACATGCAGTACCACTTTGTGAACATAGCCCTAGTTCCACAGCATCTGTTCACAGATAACAGTGAAATAGTTGTATGATATTGATTATGCTGGTAGATCCGGAATTTATTGGTTTGAAAGTGTTGTCATCAATAACTTATTCTTTTTTCATCAGATTTCAAAGACTATATCACATACAAAATGGAGTTGAATGTATCCCAAGCTCTACTGGTACTCCTGTAGAAAGTCAGCCTGGATGTACCGTAGTTTGACTTCATCCTGTCTTTATTTTCAATATTTGGTGCATTGAGAGGAAGTTTCTTATTGCTGTTGGTTAAATGACAGATGATATTAAACTCCAGATGAAGTCGCTCTTCTGAGGATTAAGGTTAGTTCTGTAATAAAAGATGATACAATGTATTAAATGTATTCAGGCCAAAATCATTTAGTTTTAGCTGAATCTCAGTGATTTGAGGTGAACACTTCATTCCATTTTCCAGATGCAAGAATTTCGCCAAAAAGTAAAGGGTTTTGGACGAGTTTTCGACCCATTTCGAACTTGCGAAATAAGCTCAAAATATGAAAGTTGAGGCCAAATCTTTTAGGTTTGGCTTTATTTCGGTGATTTGAGGCAAACATTTTGTTCTATTTTCCCGGTCCAAGAATTTCGCCAACAAGTAAAGGGGTTAACCCATGGTTTTGGACGAGTTTTCGATCCATTTCAAACTTGCGAAATAAGCTTAAAATATCAAAGTTCGGGCGAATTCACTTATTTTTGGTTTTACTTCAGTGATATGAGGCGAGCATTTTGTTCCATTTTCCATGTCCAAATATTTCGCCAAAAAGTAAAGGGGTTGTTAACCCATGGCTTGTGACGATTCTTCGACCATTTCCAAAGTATCCGAACAAGGTGAAAAGATGGTAGATTAGCTGAAATTAGTAAATTTTGGTCTAATTTGAGCGATTTTATGTCAAGTTTTCAATAATTTCGCGAGGTCGAAAAATTTGGCCAAAAAGGAAAGGGGTTAAACCATGGTTTTAGGCGATTTTTCGACCATTTTCCGAGTAACCCAAGAAGGTGAAAAGATGGTAGATTAGCCGAAATGAATTAATTTTAGACTGATTTGAGTGATTTTAAGCCTAGTTTTCAATGAGTTCTCGAGCTGGAAGAATTTGACTAAATAGTAAAGGGATTAAGCCATGGTTTTACGCGATTGTTCGACTATTTTCAAAGTATCCCAAAAAGGTGAAAAGATGGTAGATTACTCCAAATAAGTTCATTTTAGACCTTTTTGAGTGATTTTAACCCTAGTTTTGAATGAGTTTACGAGGTCAAAGAATTTGACTAAAAAGTAAAGTGGTTAACCCATGGTTTCTGGCGATTTTTCGACCATTTTCAAAGTATCCCAACCAGGTGAAAAGATGGTAGATTAGCTGAAATGAGTTTATTTTGGTCTGATTTGAGCTATTTTAAGCGTAGTTTCCAATGCGTTCTCGAGGTCGAAAAGTTTTGCTAAAACGTGAAGGGGTTAACCCATGGTTACATAATTGAGGAAGTTGATCGTCCAGGTTAGTGTAGTCTTGAGAAAGACTGTTGGTTGAAGTGACTGACGTTTCGAACTTTACTTACGAACTTTCCAAATACTTAACAACCATACTGCAACCACTAACCAACAAGTCACAACATAGACTACGATCGACTGAAACCTGCATCAACAATCTCAAAACAGTACAAATACCACACAACCACAAGCTAGTGTCTTTTGACGTGAAATCACTGTTTACCAGTATTCCGCTTCAACTGGCGCTAGAATGCACCAAAACTGCCATCAACGAATTTACTGACGCACTTCCTTTACCTACAGGGGACATCGTGGAACTACTGGAACTTTGCCTCACATCAACTTACTTTCAATACAACGGTAAACACTACAAACAGTTACATGGCACAGCAATGGGCTTCACCCGTTTCTGTTGTGGTTGCTGAAATTGTAATGCAATCCATAGAGGAACGAGCTCTTGCAACTTACAAACACACGTTACCTTTTTGGTTTCGTTACGTTGACGGCACGATTACTGCACTACCCGAAGACGAGATTGACGAGTTTCACAAACACATTAACGAACAGAACAGTCACATACAATTTACCAAAGAGATTGAAGAAGACGGAGCTATTCCGTTCCTAGACTGTTTGGTAAGTCGTGACAATAACAAACTACAGACCACTGTCTACACGAAACCAACGCATACTGACAGACTACTGGACCAATCATCGTACAATCCAACCTCACACAAAGCTACCACCATCAAAACATTGACGAGACGCGCACAACTCATTTGCAACTCACCCGACGCTCTACGCCAAGAAAATGACTACTTACAATGCGTTTTCCACAAAAACAACTATAACTCTGACTTCATCAAACTTAACACTTACAAAGATAATGAACGCGACGAGAACAACAGTCCGACAACAACTACAGCAACGATACCCTACATAAAAGGTACGTCTGAGATTATCTCGCGTATCTTACGACCATACAACATACGAGTAGCGCACAGACCGAT
Organism: Heliopora coerulea; assembly: GCA_030142905.1. Classification (NCBI taxonomy): domain Eukaryota; kingdom Metazoa; phylum Cnidaria; class Anthozoa; order Scleralcyonacea; family Helioporidae; genus Heliopora; species Heliopora coerulea. Next base: position 26,327 of record JASJOG010000039.1, read on the forward strand.
CACAACTTTACGACATGTACTGACTAACGTTAAAGACAGAGAACAACCACACGAAAGACAAAGTGCAATTTACAAAATTAATTGCTCCGACTGCCAAGCCACTTATATAGGTGAGACTAGCAGAAACTTAAATATACGACTCACAGAACACAAACGAGCGACAAAAAAACGGAGACAAAACCAATCACATTGCCGAACACCACCGACAAACCAAACACAACATTGACTGGGAATCGGCAAAATGCATTACGTACAGCACCAACTACAAACAGCGACTCACACTAGAAAGCTGGTATACGAACTTAGAACAAAATCCATTAAACCGATCACAACAATTACCGGGACCTTACAAACGACTAATTCACAAAGTCAAACGTACGAGCAGCCAATAGACTTACACTTCGACAAACTGATAATTAACGCCTACACAACCACACCAATTGCCTCTCGCCAAATATCACACCTCCATGACTAATACGACCGCCCACTTATCACGCACGAGCCAGATACAAATACAGGCGAACCTGACATTTACTCTCCTTTTGACTCTGAAGATGACCGCCGCTAAGGCTGTCGAAACGTCAGTCACTTCAACCAACAGTCTTTCTCAAGACTACACTAACCTGGACGATCAACTTCCTCAAACATGTCACGATTCTCCCAGGTTCAAACCATTTACTTTATTAACCCATGGTTTTTGACGATTTTTACAGCAGTTTGAAAATATCCCAACAAGGTTAAAAGATGTAGATTATCCTAAAGGAGTTAGTTTTGGCCTGAGTTGAGCGAGTTTAGGCGTAGTTTTCAATGAGTTCTCGAGGTCGAAAAGTTTTGCCAAAACGTGAAGGGGTTAACCCATGGTTTTTGACGATTTTTACAGCAGTTTGAAAATATCCCAACAAGGTAAAAAGATGGTAGGTTAACCTAAATGAATTAATTTTGGCCTGATTTGAGCGAGTTTAGGCGTAGTTTGCAATGAGTTCTCGAGGTCGTAACATTTGACAAAAAGTAAAGGGGTTAAGCCATGCCTTTTGGTGGATTCTTCGACGATTTTCAGAGTAACCCAGCAATGTCGAAAGATGGTGGATTAGCCAAAATCAGTTAACGTAGGACCTTTTTTGGTGATTTTAGGCATAGTTTTCAATATGTCCTCGAGGTGGAAAAATTTGACCAAAAACTACAGGGGTTAAGCCATGGTTTTAGGTGATGTTTCGACCATTTTCGAAGTATCCCAAGAACGTCAAAGCATGGTAGATCAGCCCAAATAAGTCAATTTCTGACCTATTTGTGCGCATTTTGGCCTAGTTTTCAAAGCGTTCTCGAGGTCAAAAAATTTGACCAAAAGTAAAGGGGTTGAGTCGTATTTTTTTGCGATTTTTCGACCATTTCCAAAGTATCCCAACAACGTGAAAAGATGGTTGATCGGGCCAAATGAGTTAATTTTTGACCTATTTGAGAAACTTTAAGCCTGGTTTTCAAGGAGTTGTCGAGTTGGAAAATTTGACCAAAAAGTAAAGGGGTAAGCTATGGTTTTAGGCGATTCTTCGACCATTTTCAAAGTATCCCTACATGGACGTATTTGACCTATTTAGGCCTAGTTTTCAATGCGTTCTTCAGGTCGAAAAGTTTGACCAAGAAGTAAGGAGGTTAACCCATGTTTTTTTGCTATTTTTCGACCATTTTCAAAGTTTCTCAACTAGGTGAAAAGATGGTAGATTAGTTGAAATGAGTTAATTTTGGCCTGATTTGAGCTATTTTAAGCCTAGTTTGCAGTGAGTTCTCGAGGTCGAAAAAGAAAAAGCAAAGGGGTTAACCCATGGATTTTGCGATTATTCGACCAATTTTTGAAGTATTTCAACAGGGTCAACAGATCGTTGGTTAGCGCAAATGAGTTAATTTCTGACCTATTTGAGTGATTTTAAGCCTTATTTTCAATGAGTTCTCAAGGTCGAAAAATGTCTTTTTTCTTACTTTAGGATATGGACATACTCAAGAAGATACATCAAACAGAAAAGAATCTTCTTCAGATAATAATGATGATGATCAAAGTAGGAGATAACAAATTAGACTTTCAGTAAGTAACATGGACGTATTGTGTAGAATGTGAAAATTACAATTTTAGTTTAATATTTAGTTCTTACAGTACATTTCAGTTTGAAAAGCAAAGAGGAATTAATTGTAACAACAGCAACACGGACATGAAATTAGAAGTACACAATGCTGAGTGGAATTATTTTTATTGCTAAAATGTTGATTAACCTTTTGACGCCCAAATGTTTTTATTGGCTTAATGAAATGTCCAGATGTCTGGCAGAATAAGATTTTTGTAAACCTCTTAGCAATGTATTTAAATTCGGAAGATTTTGCTGAAAGAAATTTACTTTCTGAACTCTCTCATCAGTTGAATTGGTAAAAAAAAGCTTTTGAATTTCCAGGATTTTAAAGCAAACACAACTTTGAACTTTGTGTACTCTGATGATGAAAGATATGTTCTAAAAAGTCTGGCAAGTTAATACTGAAATAAGAAATTTATTAAACCTATGGAACAGTGAAAGAAGTAGAAATTTTTCGACTTTGGCTATTGGTATTGCTGTTTTTATGATCAATTTCACATTATGTGATAAAGGCCCAGTGCTGTAACAGTTTATTTGTAACTAGTTACAGTTACTAGACCAAAAATATAACTAGTTATAGGTACAAGTTACAGTTGGCAAAAGGTAACTAGTTACAATTACAAAGTTACAATGTATTTTTGTGAAAAAGTTACAAGTTACATTTATTGGCTTTAACAAAACGTCCATCTCGCGCCAGCATGGCAAGCTGAGCATCGAAATGATGCATACCTGAGAAATGCTTCAGAAATTAAAATACAGAACAATGTTACTGGATGTGATTGCCATTGGCCAGTCACGTACCAGTTAAGTTGTTAAATTGCATATGTTTTCTATTTGATTGGTCACATGCAGAAAGTAACCAACATTCGATTTGCAAATTGTAACTTGTATTCGTTTCGTTTTCAAAGTAGTTTTTGCCACTAGTTACCGTTACACAATCGGAAAGGTCTTGAGTAATGCCGAAATGTAAAGAGTAGGTAATTATTACTTTTTTTAGGTAACAGCAACGGTAACTCGTTACATTTTAGGAACACGTAACTGTAACGGTAACTATGAAATAAAATAGAGTACTGCGTAGGCACTGTTGAAATCAAAGTGAAATAATCGGAAAGGTCTGAGTAATGCCGAAATGTAAAGAGTAGTTATCTAACGTTTCGAGCAAAGAAAACGAAGGTTTTGTCTCTGACGAAGGGCCTTCGCTTGAGACATTAGAAAACTACTCTTTACATTTCGCCATTACTCAGACCTTTCCGATTATTTCACTTCGATTTCAACAGTGCCTACGCAGTACTCTATTTTATTTCATAGTTACCGTTACGTGTTCCTGAAATGTAACGAGTTACCGTTGCTGTTCCCCCCCAAAACAGATTATTACCTTTAAGTAATGATTTGTAACGAAGTTATTTACAACAAACTGTGCTATGGGGCCTGCTTTCGAAATCCCGCTAAAATATGAAAGTTTAGAACGAATAAGATAGTTCTGGCCTGATTCGAGGGACTTTATGGCAATATTTGAGATAATTTTTGAGGTCGAAAAAGTTGACCAAAAAGTAAAGGGGTTGACCCACGGTTTTTCACGATTTTTCGACTTATTTCTAACTTTTGAAATACGGCCAAAATATGAAAGTTTAGGGCGAATAAGATAGCTCTCGTCTGATTTGAGGGACTTTACAGTAATATTTGAGATAATTTTTGAGGTGGAAAAATTTCACCAAAAAGGAAAAGGGTTAACCCACGATTTTTGACGATTTTTCGACCAGTTTAAAACCTTCGAAATACGGCCAAGATATGAAAGTTTAGGGCGAATAAGATAGTTTTGGCGTGATTTGAGGGACTTTACGGTAATATTTGAGATAAATTTTGGATGTCGCAAAATTTCGCCACTCTTTTTCACGATTTTTTGACCAATTTGAAAGTCTCGAAATAAGGCCAAAATATGAGAGTTTAGGACGAATAAGATAGTTTTGGCCCGATTTGAGAGAGTTTACAGTAATATTTGAGAAATTTTTTAGGTCGAAAAATTTTACCAAAAAGTAAAAGGGTTAACCCACGGATATTCACTATTTTTCGACTTATTTCTACCTTTTGAAATACGGCCAAAATATGAAAGTTTAGGGCGAATAAGATAGTTCTCGTCTGATTTGAGGGACTTTACAGTAATATTTGAGATAATTTTTGAGGTGGAAAAATTTCACCAAAAAGGAAAAGGGTTAACCCACGGTTTTTGACGATTTTTCGACCAGTTTAAAACTTTCGGAATGCGGCCAAGATATGAAAGTTTAGGGCGAATAAGATAGTTTTGGCGTGATTTGAGGAACTTTACGGTAATATTTGAGATGACTTTTTTAGTTTGAAAAATTTCACCAAAAAGGAAAAGGGTTAACCCACGGTTTTTCACGTTTTTTCGGCCAGTTTAAAACTTTCGAAATACGGCCAAGATATGAAAGTTTAGGGCGAATAAGATAGTTTTGGCGTGATTTGAGAGACTTTACGGTAATATTTGAGATAATTTTTGGATGTCGAAAAATTTCGCCACTCTTTTTAACGATTTTTTGACCAATTCGAAAGTTTCGAAATAAGGCCAAAATATGAAAGTTTAGGGCGAATAAGATAGTTCTGGCCTGATTTGAGGGACTTTTACAGTAATATTTGAGATAATTTTTGAGGTGGAAAAATTTGTCCAAAAAGTAAAAGGGTTAACCCACGGATATTCACGATTTTTCGACTTATTTCTAACTTTTGAAATACGGCCAAAATATGAAAGTTTAGGGCGAATAAGATAGCTCTCGTCTGATTTGAGGGACTTTACAGTAATATTTGAGATAATTTTTGAGGTCGAAAAATTTTACCAAAAAGTAAAGGGGTTAACCCACGGATATTCACGATTTTTCGACTTATTTCTAACTTTTGAAATAGGGCCAAGATACGAAAGTTTAAGCTGAATAAGATAGTTTTGGCGTGATTTGAGAGACTTTACGGTAATATTTGAGATAATTTTTGGATGTCGAAAAATTTCACCACTCTTTTTCACGATTTTTTGACCAATTTGAAAGTTTCGAAATTAGGCCAAAATATGAGAGTTTAGGACGAATAAGATAGTTTTGGCCCGATTTGTAGAGAGTTTACAGTAATATTTGAGAAAATTTTTTAGGTCGAAAAATTTTACCAAAAAGTAAAAGGGTTAACCCACGGATATTCACTATTTTTCGACTTATTTCTACCTTTTGAAATACGGCCAAAATATGAAAGTTTAGGGCGAATAAGATAGTTCTCGTCTGATTTGAGGGACTTTACAGTAATATTTGAGATAATTTTTGAGGTGGAAAAATTTCACCAAAAAGGAAAAGGGTTAACCCACGGATATTCACGATTTTTCGACTTATTTCTAACTTTTGAAATAGGGCCAAGATACGAAAGTTTAAGCTGAATAAGATAGTTTTGGCGTGATTTGAGGGACTTCACCCTAATGTTGTAGATAATTTTTGGATGTTGAAAAATTTCACCACTCTTTTTCACGATTTTTTGACCAATTTGAAAGTTTCGAAATAAGGCCAAAATATGAAAGTTTAGGGCGAATAAGATAGTTTTGGCGTGATTTGAGGGACTTTACGGTAATATTTGAGATTTTACGAAAGGTTTTGTCTCTGACGAAGGGCCTTCGCTTGAGACATTAGAAAACCACTCTTTACATTTCGCCATTACTCAGACTTTTCCGATTATTTCACTTCGATTTCAACAGTGCCTACGCAGTACTCTATTTTATTTCATGGTTACCGTTACGTGTTCCTGAAATGTAACGAGTTACCGTTGCTATTCCCCCCAAAACAGATTATTACCTTTAAGTAATGATTTGTAACGAAGTTATTTACAACAAACTGTGCTATGGGGCCTGCTTTCGAAATACCGCTAAAATATGAAAGTTTAGAACGAATAAGATAGTTCTGGCCTGATTCGAGGGACTTTATGGCAATATTTGAGATAATTTTTGAGGTCGAAAAAGTTGACCAAAAAGTAAAGGGGTTGACCCACGGTTTTTCACGATTTTTCGACTAATTTCAAAGTTTTGAAATACGGCCAAAATATGAAAGCTTAGGGCGAATAAGATAGTTCTGGTCTGATTTGAGTGACTTTTCGGTAATATTTGAGATAATTTTTGAGGTGGAAAAATTTCAACAAAAAGTAAAAGGGTTAACCCACCGATATTCACGATTTTTCGACCAATTTGAAAGTTTCGAAATACGGCCAAAATATGAAATTTTACCCCGAAGATGATAGTTCTGGCCTGATTTGAGGGACTTTTCGATAATATTTGATATAATATAGGTAAGGTAATAATCATTACTGTTTTTTAGGTAACAGCAACGGTAACTCGTTACATTTTAGGAACACGTAACTGTAACGGTAACTATGAAATAAAATAGAGTACTGCATAGGCACTGTTGAAATAGAAGTGAAATAATCGGGAAGGTCTGAGTAATGCCGAAATGTAAAGAATAGTTTTCTTAACGTTTAAGGCAAAGAAAACGAAAGTTTTCTCGCTTGAAAGGGTCTTCGCTTGAAACGTTAGAAAACTACTCTTTAAATTTCGGCATTACTCAGACCTTTCCGATTGTTTCACTTCTATTTCAACAGTGCCTACGCAGTACTCTATTTTATTTCATAGTTGCCGTTGCTGTTACCTAAAAAAAGTCATGATTATTACCTTTAAGTAGTGATTTGTAACGAAGACCCACAAACTCTGTTGTGGGTCTGCTTGATTAAAAGAGAAATGATTGTAATGTCAGGTTGATATTTTTTATAATGTTGTAGTTTAGTTGTTAATCTTTAAATTGTTCTTCGTAAAACCTTAATCTGTTGTCGCTGTAAACTAATAAAAAGTAATAAATATTTTGAAAAAATACTTGATGGGAGAGTGATTAAGAAAATGGTCGGTCCATAGCATTTTACCGATGGAAGGCCAAAATCTGGGGTCAAAAAAAAAAAAAAAAAAAAAAAAAAAAAAAAAAAAAAAAAAAAAAAAAAAAAAAAAAAAAAAAAAAAAAAAAAAAAGCAAAGTATAGCCAAAAAATTCAGAATTCCCATGGGAATAACCGCGCATGCGCACTACATGGACGCTCCCACATTTGGGTGCTTGAGTCTTAGTCTATAAATTGCCGATTTTCGGTAGGGATGTTGTGGTGGGGGTGGATGGTGGCCGTTTAATCCAAACTTCTACTTTCTATTAGTAGATTAAGATTCATTCTTTCACTTGGTCAGGGGTATACCTACGGGGGAGTATAACGGGGTGGAAATTTATAGTCTTGAAAATATAATTTTGGAAAAAATGTAAAAATTTTAAAAAAAGTTGAAAAAAAAAATTTGAAAAAAATGAAAAAAAAATTGAAAAAAAAAAAATGAAAAAAAATGAAACGGTCCCCTCTGAATTCCATTTTAATTTATTCAATAACGGGCTATTCCCTTGGGAATTGGAATTCCCCTGGGATTTATTACACCAACTAAAAAATCGAATTTTCGCCCATTTCGACTTGGGAAAAGAATTCCCCTGGGAATTGTTACACCAACTGAAAAATCGCATTTTGGCCCGTTTTGACTTGGGAAAAGAATTCCCTTGGGAATTGTTACACCAACTGAAAAATCGCATTTTGGCCCGTTTTTGAATTGGGAAAAGAATTCCCTTGGGATTTATTACACCAACTGAAAAATCGCATTTTGGCCCGTTTTGACTTGGGAAAAGAATTCCTTTGGGATTTGTTACACCAACTGAAAAATCGCATTTTGGCCGATTTTGATTTGGGAAAAGAATTCCCTTGGGATTTGTTACACCAACTGAAAAATCGCATTTTCGCCCATTTTGACTTGGGAAAAGAATTCCCTTGGGATTTGTTACACCAACTGAAAAATCGCATTTTCGCCCATTTTGACTTGGGAAAAGAATTCCCTTGGGATTTATTACACCAACTGAAAAATCGCATTTTGGCCGATTTTGACTTGGGAAAAGAATTCCCTTGGGAATTGTTACACCAACTGAAAAATCGAATTTTGGCCGATTTTGACTTGGGAAAAGAATTCCCTTGGGATTTATTACACCAACTGAAAAATCGCATTTTCGCCCATTTTGACTTGGGAAAAGAATTCCCTTGGGATTTATTACACCAACTGAAAAATCGCATTTTCGCCCATTTTGACTTGGGAAAAGAATTCCCTTGGGATTTATTACACCAACTGAAAAATCGCATTTTCGCCCATTTTGACTTGGGAAAAGAATTCCCTTGGGAATTGTTACACCAACTGAAAAATCGAATTTTGGCCGATTTTGACTTGGGAAAAGAATTCCCTAGGGATTTATTACACCAACTGAAAAATCGAATTTTCGCCCATTTTAACTTGGGAAAAGAAATCCCTTGGGAATTGGAATTCCCCTGGGACTTTTAACGGCAACTAAACATAATGATGCGTCTTAACAACCGACCCCTGGAACATTTCTAATCATTACACATCAAGAGCAAGGGGAAAGACACGGAGACTGCATTTCGTTCCCATAGTACACACACTTCAGCAGTAATATGCATTTACAATATATTTGATAATCGCTCCTAATGCGGCCACAAAGCCCTTCAGAACCATCCGAAACTTACGGGAAAAGGACGAAATCGCATATTTAAAGGACATAATTTTACCACCTTAGTTTTGCACCAACTAAAAACCCACGAACTGACTTTGAAATGCAGAATTGACTAATCTTGCTTGCTAATAGGGATGTTATCAAATCGTCAAAGCAACTATACTTTACTCTAACAAGCACATACTCGAATTTCCTGAAAAATTTCACAATCTTTTTGTAAGAAAAACAGATATTGCTGCCGTGATTGAACTAATTGTTCAAATTTTTCTTGTTGCATCAAATGACTATTTATCTTTTAGGCCCTGAAACCAAACACACCAATGCCTCTATGTTTTGGCACGACAGTAATGAAATCTACGTGTTCACAAGTGTTGTGTGATGTCGAAGATTGATGTTGTGGTTATTGCATGTAGTTTGTCTAATGAGATATTCGTTCGAAGTGCATCACTCATTTTTATCAATCACACGTTGGAAGACATGCTGGTTAAGCATTTCAAACAGTTTTCAAAAATTTAGTAAACGAACTGAAAGCACCAGACAAACAAAATGTAATATCAATTTTATGATTTCACTACTTGTATATGCTGGGCAAATGTTCTCTCAGGATCTCTGAAAACACTTTACCATCTTTGCAGTACCAGTATCGTCACAGGTTATTTTGTTGTGGTAGAATTTCTGGGGAGAAAACGAAATGAATGAAGATAAATAAGGGCCGCACTCAAAACTGTGAAGTGAAAAGGCCGTAAAAACAACTTGAAGCATTTTTTAAATAAGTTAACTAACTTGTCGTTGGAACGTGCAACATCTTCAGAGTACAGAATCAAAAAGTTGTCAATGTCTACTTGTATTTACATGCGAGAGTAATTAGCGCCCAACCAATCAAAGCAAGGTTAGAAGAAAGAGAGAGAGTGGGGTTGAGTTGGATTAAGTTTACAAATTAATTAACTCCCTCAGATGAGGAAAATTCACTCTTTAGCATCCAAGCGCACTATCGTCAAACCCTTCAACCTTAATGAAATCCTTCGAACCCTATCTTCTCATCCAACTTCTTCAAACCTTGAACTCCTCATCCGAGAGAGTTTGCTCATTTCCAAACTTAAACCGTCCCTCAATGAGAACATTTCCACCATCCCACTCTCTTCCTCTCTTCTAACACTGTTCTGATTGGTTGGGCACTAATTAATAATTCTCGTATGTAAATGGACATATATATAGACATTGACAATTTTATAGTACTATAATCTGAAGATGTTACACGTTGCAACGGAAGGTCAGTAAACCAATCTTAAAATATTTGAAATTCTGAAAAGGTTTTGCAAACTGAAAAATATAATAGGCTGCACATATATGGAAATATATGGGCTAAGCCCACATCTTTCAGATAAATACGCCACACAAGATTCTTCATCATTTGATCAGGCAGTTCAAAACATTGACACATAAAACAACTATCTGATTTCAAGTTGTGTTTATGACTTTTCACTTTACAATTCTGAGCTGAGCTGTTATCTCTATTATTCGTTCATCGTCACAGGTTATGCCAAAAAGTCTGTCGCAAGCTGATACAAACTCGTTCGGTAAAAATCACGTTAAGTTTTACAGTACTGGGTAGCCATCTGACAAACAATCAAATCTGCAACTTTTGCTATGGCTTGACAGACTTACGACTTCGGGAATCACAACATAAAGGTAACCATCCTAATTGAATATAGTAGAACACGTGTAAAGCTCAGTGTTTTTTCTAATCTAGAGTTATATCAAGTTAGTATTGTCCAATAGTATTGTTCATGCATGGTATTTTAGAATTCCCAGACACAGCTACAAGCTCAGCCTAAATGATATTAACTTAGTGCAATGCGATTACTTACTGATTATCCAAACAACGTTCAGTTTTTTCCTTGCAGGGGAGTAAACATTTGCCCAACATACAACTTAAAATACTTCATCAAGAGTGTGAATTTGTACACAATGTTAAGTCCACCTGAGTCAATAATTTCATTTCTCGCTACAATGCAGTTGACTTGATTGAAATATCCAGTTCATCAAGAATTACTTGAAATCCTAAAGAAATAAAATAAGAGAAGTTTCGGAAAATTAAATACTATAAGTGATATTTACTACGGCTCAATGATTGTTTCAATGATAATTTGTACTCCTCGATTAATCCTTTAGGGTCCAGTGGTCCCATTTCGCTTAATAAGATCGTCCGACGTTCGCCACAATAAAATTCTAAAGTACAACTTTTCCCGTTAGTGGATTTATTTTTACCCTTAAATTCAATAATATCAAGCAATGTTAGATAAAATCAATGGCAATTTATAGCCCTTTTTCCGAATTCTATCACTGTGACATTATGCACTTGTTGCATCTTAGCGACAAGCAAGAAGATTTTGAATGCTTCTGTTGCAGCAGTCTCACCAACAAATTGAGCTATGAGTCGCCGTCCCTTATCAGCGAATACAGACCCGAGTCCACCCCAAAGGTCTTTATGTCACGATGCAGAGCGGACGCGACTTTGGTGAATTACTTGTTAAACTTGCATAGTCATCTTTTGAAGATGGCAAAAAGTTTCTAACGATTGAAAAGGCAAAAAGAAAGCAATTTTATCATGAAAACCCCGATGCAAAATGCAGCAGTAGTGCTTGTAAATGTGACGTAGAACTGATCAGTAAAACATCAGTGGTTGTAAACAGCCTTCGTAATTCAACTATTTTTGCCTCGGCAATTTTTTCTGCCGAGGAACATAATAAATTTACTGTACGTTACTTCAGCAATCGCTTCGGCACACTTCGGCAAACCCTTCGGTTGAATACTGTGGTCACAACAGACACTCACGCACGATTGAACAAAATTGCGCCTATTCTGATGATGGCCAAACAGTAATGTTCGAACAGTATTTGCAAGAAGAATATTTAAGTAGACACTGAAACAAGTGCATGTTCTTGCCTCGACATTTTTTTTTTTGGAGGTAAACTAGAAAAATCACAACTTACCTCGGCATTTGCCTCGGCAATTGCCGAGTGCCGAAGCGAATTACGAAGGCTGTGTTAAACTTCTCAAGCATAATTATTTACAAAACTTGATTAAGCATTACTTTCGTTTGTTTTCTTTACGAATTATTAATGAGTATTAGAAGTCCATTAGACCTGATTTTTAGTTCCGTATATTAGGGGTGCATCGGAAATTTAATTCAGTTTCCTACAAAAATGCATTGATTGATGACACAAAAAGGCACGAAAGTAGCTGTTTGGTGGCTAGTTTCTACTTCATGCATTAAATCACCATAAACAAAAGGTATTAACTATCAATTGAAGATTGCAATATGCAGGATTGTGTGAATACGTTCTTGCGCCAATTATGAAAAACGCACAGCGTTAACTCTTTCTCCACCTATTTGTTTGGACCCAGAAATTAGAATACGAAACTTTAAAAAACCGTATTTCCCTCATTACTTTGTTTTATGGGTGTTGGCGTCTTCTGCGTGCTAATTGTATTTATTTTAAGATTAACTGTCGGCCTTGTCAGAGATCACAACGAGCCATTGTGATAACAGATTTAGTACAAACGCTGTTTCGAATATGTGACGTTTCCGACATAGTGTAGAGGCAATTCAACAAATATTTCTGTGTAATAACCAATGACAGTCTCCACAGTGTAGCTCTAACAGTTATGCACGAGAGCAAGAATCTTGGGCAAAACTGAAAATGGGCGATTTATTAACGTAATGATGAATCGAATATTATGGTATCCTGCCGGATTTTCTTTCACTATCCGGCAAATCCGGTATCCGGCCGGATAGTAAAAATCACTATCCGGTGCAGCCCTACCATACATTTTAGGTTGATGAGTAGAGTTCAAATATTAAAGTAATGGCAGTGGACGATGTTTGGTATTGAGGGGACTATTTGTTACGAAAAAGTTGAACAGTAACGGTTCATACTCCTGACATCCCACCAGAATTTCACAAAATTAGACAAAGGAATATGTGAAGCAGCATTTCTTTGCTTTGGGGCGGCATAGCCTTCTTGTATGAAATATTTGGGAGCAATAGTCCTCCTAGTCCCACCTATTCCGCCGCCTATGTGCTATAGGACGACACCTTTCTGAATCCGTCTTCCTTTAAGTCTGCATGTCAACATATGTCCATAAAATGTTTACAATTACTAATTCAGGACTAAGCTAACCGCCATTTAACAAGGGAGCCCTAACTGCTTATAAACTGGCTTAAAACCAAGTGATTAAAGTCATATCCAAGGAATGTACTAACACTACAAGGCAGGCTTGATTTCAGCTTCTGGTCCTGTACGAGCGTTGTCCAGCTTGACCCAAACAAGTACAGCAGTTTTTCTCCAAATACTCCAGTTTGCTCCTGTAGTAAAACTGGATCCATAAGGAGTGGCCCTTACTGGACCTCTAGGGAGAATAGCTAAGCTGGATGATAGAATTATCCAGTATAAATAAAGACACTTGACCTTACAGGATGGATCATTAGTGAACCCAATTTTTTTTTTTAAACAGAAACAAAATCTGCAGGATTTAGTAGGTAATTAAAATGCCATTCCTGCAATTTCTTTGCATAAGTTTCACTGCAGTGAACAATGGTACACATTCAAGTGGTACACATTCAAGATATAAAATCAAAATCAAAAAGCTGTGAAGACACAAGAGAAATGGCTTATGTTTGGAGTGTATAATTGTACAAGTTTGCTGTGGAGTATTGCTTGTGACACTGTACTTTGTAACAGGGTGGAACAGTTGCTTCAAAGAATATCCAAATTTTGCAATTACATCTTGGTCTCATCAAACAACCTGATTTAGTAACAATTCAAACAAGGTACCTGAAATTTCACAACTGTTTTGAACAGTGTTATTCCACTTTCAGTTCCATTTTCCAGAAGTCTTGCAGTTATTTTCTATTTCTTTTCTGTTGCCCACAGTTGACTTTCCTTGGATAAGATGTACCTCATACTGAACTGATACAGCAAACCATGCAGTATTAACCATAGAAACCTGCAACAGTAAATAAACATTCAGCTGCAATTATGTTGGAAGACGAAAACAATTAGAACGTTGATAGCACATGCTGTGTATTCAGCTTGCAATAGATGAATTACTGTTATTAAAACTTGTAATTTTTACTGTTGATATAACATAGCACTGATTAATAAATCATTAGTTTTGCATTGTTGTATGCATTAAAGTTTAAAAAAATAAAACCTGGCTACCATTTAATAATTGGCCTGATAGAGTAGGGCCTTTACACCTTTTGCTTTTCACTAACAAGAAAAGGCTAAGGTGAAAGGAAAATTTCCAAAATTCAGATGCACTGTAGTACAGTTTGATGAATTACAGCACAAGATAATTTTGTATGAATCTAAGACCTTAAAATTGAAAACGTATAACTCAACAGTTCACAATAAATAAAAGAATTCCACCAAAAGGAGCAGGCACAGATGAAGTTAAGATCATCTAATCCTTTAAACAGTTAAACAACAACAAAAAATAACAGTGCTCAAGGACCCATTTCCTGTTGAAAAATTAAAAGATGTACCAGAATAGGGGTGCACCGGATAGTGTTTTTTATAGCCGGCCAGATACCGGATTTACCGAATAATTGAAAAAAATCCGGCCGGATACCAGTATTTTGGATGAAAAGCTCACACTTGCCACAAATCAATCAATTATTACCCAAATTAGGTTTGGATTGAGAGGAGAAAAATTAAAACTTTACACTGAAGTTCAAATGTGATTTGTCTTTTTTTGCAAGTAATTACTATAAAACATTACTTGTTCACTGGCATTCATAATTATTACAAGCATTAATTAGACAAGTTACGAGTTGCAACTTGCAAATGGTGGAAAATGCAACAGAACTGAAGATGAACATGAAGATGAAACTCCTTTTCATTCATCACAATGCAAGAAAATTCCGACAATGCCACTATATAACAAACTAGAGTGGGACTACTAACAACTTTGTGTAAAATGGTTGTTATACGCATCAAAATGTGTCACTTATTGATATTGTTATGAAGTAACAGACGATTATCTTCTGTTTATTTGTTAAAAAATAACGTTAGATCAGAACACAAGTTTACAATGTTTCTTCCATTAATGTCTGTTGTTAGTATGGTACAAGTCACACAAATTGACAATTGTCTTCAGAAAAGCAAATTATCCGGTATCCGGCTGGATACCAGATAGTCCCATTACCCTACAATCTGGCCGGATACAATATCCGGTGCACCCCTATACCAGAACGTTGACAACTGAAGGTGACAGGTGTTTCAATGTTGAGTACTGTCGACCAGTGTTAGATAAATAAACTCTTACTCTGGCTGTCCACAAGTGTGCTAACAGGTGTTGTCATTGATTCCACAACACTTAGAATAAGGAATACATTGGCTAGAGATGACAAATGATTGTTCTAATGTATGCAGATTTTGCAGACAGTAAACAGAACTAAAAATTCCACAGAGGGTCAAGTTGTCAGTAGTCACAAAGCAATACAACTTTAAATGTACAGAATACAAGTGAAACTCACAAATAAAATTTTAGCAAGGAAATAAGATTTCAGAAAACCTGTCTTCTAAAAATTACAGTCACTAAGGTAGAAGTGATTAACTTTGGCAAAACTAAATTTTGAAGTTTGTTGCAGCATTCTCCCCAACAAAACTTTAGAATAACTATTGTATTTTTGGACTACAAACTGCAACTTTTTTCCAAAATCTAATGCCACATGGTTTATATACCAGTACTGTTAATGTTCAAATAAATGAAACATTTTTATACATGCAAGGTTTTTCTCCTATATTCTAAGAAAAACTTGCAATTTACAATTTAATTTACCAATACCTATTACAACCTAAACACAGGACAGCTTAACATAACAAGTTGCTTTGTCATTTTTAGGATCACTCAATTTTTGGACTGTCCACACTCTTGCATGATGTATTGTATTACATACAGTGGATACTGGTGTGCAGTCATGGCAATATCTCAAAGATACTTGTTTGCCTATTTCAAATAGATTTCATGTTGAGAAGCACTATGAAAGTTAAGCTTTTGTTATGAATCTGAAATATTTCATCACCTGTCAGAATCTGACAAGAGCTCATTACCGTAATTGAACATGACCCAACATAAAAAAACTTATTCAACATGAATGTTGAAGATTTCCCATGAGTATGCATATTAAAGCTTTGAATATTTTATCAAAAGTTTCAAATACTTGGATTCTTTTACAAGCCAAACTGGAAAGTGCAGAAAAAAAAATGACCAGTTCAACTGTTCATGTGGTTTATTTAACAATGCATTTTATCTAACTGTGGTTTATTTAACGGTGCAGTTTATGTGTTGATTTTTTGTAAAACTGATCAAAAAACAGGCACTGTAGTTTATACAACAGTGCAGTTTATTGTCTGAAAAATAAGTTATCACCCTTGACAAAACCTCATTGCAGTTTTTATTTTGGTCATGCTAACTGCTAGAGGGCTGCTAAGCTTTGCTTTCAGTTTTCCAGTGATTGATAATTTTGTTCAACAACCTACAGACTAAATCATATTACAGGGGTCCAACCAGGAATTTTGTAAAACAGATGGTAGTATCAAGGCACCATCAGGGCAATTTTGATCATTTCTAGTAAAGTAGATCTATGTATGTGGCTTTAGGAAATGAGGGCAGAAAGCTGTCTATAATAGGACACACAGAAAGGGTAGGGGGTTGAAGCCCCCCAAACCCACCTACCACACTTAGTTGCACCCTAGTAGCAGTACACTGCCTGTTTGCACCAATGATCTACTGTGACCCAAGCTATGGGAACAATGACTCATATGTAAGTGAAGTGCTGGAAAACCCTCCAAAAATGTCCCCAAAATGAGGGCATCATTAATGAATCCTTGTGTTCTTGGTTCTGATCCCTGATAAAAATTTGGGACCCAAGTTTTTACCAACAACCAACATATCAAAATCAACTGACGAAATAACCAAGGACTTATTGTACACTTTATAAAAGAAGAAAGGTGAAACTCACAGGGCTCATCCCTGCACCAAATATAATCAGGGATTAGCCAGAGTGAACAGCTTAAACTGCATTCTTGCCCACTAATAAATTAATTTCTTTTTATAGGCATTCATGGAATAAATACTCAAAAATAAATTCAACAATATATATTAATATAAACAGCTTCACCTTAGCATATCATTCACTAGATTTCTTTTCTATTTTGCTATATTTAGGTGGCTTTTTTTAAAATAGTTCTTGCCAGTCTTGATAGAATTTCATGCAAACATATTTTAATTGTTGGTTTATATCATGGGATTTTAACAATCTCTACTTCAAATACATGATCAAGTCTCCAAAGAAAGAAAAAAATACCAATTGCAGACTGAAGCATTCCTTAGTTATATATAAACCTGTTGTTAAAGTTTATTCTTTTACAGGTAAGCAGAGACTGCAACTAACTTACTCTGCCACAAGGGTTGAGGCCGATGGTTATTTGGAAGAAATAGTAGAGACTATGGACATAAGCAGCGAAGACCTTAAATTTTGAGGTACAAGCATGATAAAATTTAATAGCCCATCTAAGGAAACTCCTAATGGGACACCCAACATGGATTGTTACCATTGATCCTATTATACTTTGCATATAAAGTTTCACCTTGAGAAGGGAATAGATATCATATTTCAACAACCTCCCTTCGAAAAACATACAAGTTAAAGTGACAATTTAATGGCAATGACTGCATTTGGCCATGCCTATTTGTAAAAATTAATAATTGCTACCCATATCAGACAATCCCAGCAACTTGTATGCCATCGCCCCCATGAAGAACTTCAACGAAGAACAGATTATTCTCAAATCAAACTACATTTATTGCCAGTGTGTTGAAATTGGCAGCTTTTTTTAACACCAGACCAAACAAGCACTGGCAGTATTGAAGAAGGCTAGAACAAATACAGAAGTTTATGTGAGGAGTGAAACTGGGACACTAAATTCACCTTTCACGGCTGGTCATCTTCGCTTAACTTTCCGTGAGCAGCAATTCAAGTAACAAAGAGAACTCACTGCACGTGAACCACATGTTTATACATCAAAACTGCTAAGTACGGCTTGAGATTTAATTCCCTGGATTAACCTTCGGCAATTTGGGATACTTTTAAGAATAAACCGTTACCTGACAAAATTTCAAAACATACAAACATCTAGTGATATGCAATGCTCAACCAGTTTATCCGAACGCCATACATAATGCTAGCATGGTAAAATTTAAAAACTGCCCTGCCGGAAAATATGCCAGTAAAATGTCAACGGCCCCAACTAAGTTTTTATAAGTAAAACTGTCATACCTGTTTGATTCCAACTAAAAGAACGATGACTGCTTTTTATCTAGTTACTTTTAACTTTTGCTGCTGTGACCAGAGTGACATTGGTTCCACCTTCCTTTGGCTTTAGGTCCTTCAACATTCCTGAAAAGCAATTAAAACAAGAAAACTGTGCTGAAAAGCAATTAAAACAAGAAAACTGTGAATGACCGAAGCTAACTTTAAGAGAGTTACGCTTGCTTCATTTCTTACGTGCTGAAACGACAAGCGTTTCAGTTTTGTCCCGTACTGAAGTTGTCTGAAAGGGATAAAGATAAAAGAACTAGCAATGCGAAGGAATTCTCTTACAAACCTGGTCCAAGGCTATGTGGTAGATGACAACGATGATAAACTTTCACTTTTCACACCGACGTATGTGAACTATGTAACTTCTTGTACAATGCAAGTTCAATCTATATTAACAAAGAATTAAATGTTCGAGACCTGTTCTCGAAAAACCTACCCCAAAAGTGTGACCTTACGTTATAGCGGCATCTTTTACAAATTTCTTCAAGTTCTTTTTCTTTCAACTCGACTCCTCTTCTCTGGGGAAGTTGTGCACGTGCTGGCCTCTGCCATAGAATAAGAACGCTGATTGGTCAATTGGCGAATGAAACTGCGACTGAGCACAATCAAAACTGCTGGGGTCATACGATAATACGGCCTCCTCTCTCACATTTCAAGAAATTTACCTGAACTGAAAAATTTTGGGGTATTTTAAGGAATAATCTAAGCAACTCGATGATTTATGGAATTTTTAAAATTTAATTGAAATGTTACTATTCAAGTTAATCAATAACCTCCTTTATCAATAAATAATTAAACTGAAAAGTAGAAGCTAAACCCCAATCAAGCAGGACCTCTTAACATAGTAGCTGAATGGACCATGGCTCCTCCAGCCCTCACAATGGTCCCCCAGCACTGAAGTCCTCTCACACCACTTTTAAGGTGTAATGACCTCATAAAAGCTAATAAAATTTTGGTGATAAGTACAAAAATTCTACAATACTTTAACACTAGCTCTGGCAATACAAATATTTTGTTGCCAATGAAACCCTGCTCCATTCCCATTGTCTCAAATGTCATCATGTCGTGTACAAAGTAGATCCATTTCTTGGCATGCCTCTTGACTCTAGCAGTCAGTAAATATTTCTTAATAGAGGCCTCAGTCTAAAGTAAACAACTAATGGTAAATAATTTGGTAAGTAATAACAGCTATCTCATTAACCTTATTATGGAGCAAGGGCACACTATAGCATTTTACTCTGCCTGATGCCAGACTGTTTTATTGGTCAAAGAGACGAGTTCTGCCCCTTTATCTGTTAACTAATGTAAATAAGAGCAGATAGCTGATACATTTTTCAAATCTTGTATACTTGGAGCAGGACCCCAAAATGTTGATAAAATAAAGTTTTTCTGACCAGTTTATATATCCATGTGTTAAACTGTGGAGGTGCAATGTTCTTTGTCCAGGTTGACACCATTTCAACTGGAAAAGTACCACAAAACACTCAGCTATGCCTTGTGTTTTCACTAGACGTTTTCCCAGTTCACATATCATCACTCATAATTCTATCACAGCACAAAGACACTCAAGCAATTTTCTCATTGTTTAAACATATTAAAGTTTCTCTTGGTTTAAATATATATATATATATATATCAAATATATATTTTTTATGCTAGGTTTGTTGGCAGATCCTTGTTTCAATTCTGGAAGGTGTTGTCAATATGCTGCATGCATACAGTGATGACTTATTTGGACCTTTTTGCATTTTCTTCTGCCGACAAGTTTTGGTCAATTTCTTAAGGCCCATAGGAAACGAGGAAAGATTTTGTAAGATTTATTGTACAGCTGGGCAGATCAATGTATACAGTGTTTGGTATACAGGGAAACCCTAGGCACTAGACATTGTTTCTTGTGTAGGCAAATGAAGAAACAATGTTTCCAAAACAGAGATTGACACCAAGAAGAAAAGGATTTTTCTGAATGAATTGAGAAACATTTTTTTACTTCCTGGTGAGCTAACTTTGCTTTTGCAACAATGTTTATACAGGTGAATTAAGGGAGAACATTTAAGGAAACATCAAAAACCTCAAATGCTCTCGCAATGTTTCCTCTTTGCCCTGGGTCTAACTCTTTGCTGACTGTAGGATTCCACTGACTGGTAAAATTGACCTGCCTAAGCCACATGATTATTCTGTATCCTCAAACCAGGGTAAAATGCCATGAGTATGCTTTCTACTCAAACTGAGGAAAGGTTCAAATTTGGAGCACGGAATCAGCAGGCGATTCACGCCAATTTGTCACTTTCACCTCACCCATCTACAATCATCATAACGTCAAAGGTTTGTTCGACTCAAAGTTTGAGGTTGAGATTATCCCTTTGAGTCTGAAAATCTTAATGACCACAAAAAAACCCACTTATAATTGCTGTAACAATGCGATAATGGAGAATAGATGGTCGTAAATTCTTATGAGCAAATGAAAATTTAGCAACATTATTATCATGAAACTTGTTTACTAAACATGCACGTAAAATAACCAGTCTCTAGCTGGACTGTTTGTTAAAACCTAGCTCTGTAGTTTACCATTGTCATCCTTATATATGCAAATAAGTCTTGAGAACCTCGAGGATGGACTGCCGCGCGAATCAAAAAGAAATCTTAATGCCTATACTGATATGGGTTAGTTGCATACACCAGGATGACAACCGTCAGACACCACATCTTTTTTTTTTCTGAACTCATATGGCGTTCGGATAATCGAGATTCGGATTACCGAGGTACGGATAATCGAGGAACCACAGTATTAACCCAGTAATAACGTACTTACAAGCCAGTTCAGCGTCTCCCATCATTTCATTCATTCATAAAGTAATATAAAGATATTTCCGATGCAACCACTTGTTTTGGTTACAGGAAGAATACCGAATTCCAACAACAAACATCTTTTCATTTTCTTTTTACCAATCTATAACGAGAGCGACGTTTAAAAAATGGCGCCTAACTCCAGCTATTCCACAGGGAACCCAAGCAAGGTGGACAGACATAACTCTTCGACCAATGGACCATGTGTCGCTGTGTTTGGAGCCAGACAACTTCTCTTAGTATATAAGCACGTTCAATGGAAGATTGCTTCACACACAAAAAAGTATTGCATCTCAGTTCTTAAAACCTACGAAACATACTTCAATCCAAACCGTTTTTCTGTTCCAAAACTTTAAAATAAAATTAATATCTGAAGAAGCAATAATTAAATGGTAATCTACAACAGCATAATGAAATTTTGTCCATATTACAACTAGCGCACATTTTATCCATTTTGTCTTTTGATGCTACATATCGAGGTTACTTCTTCACCAAAAGCAGAACGGGTCTTACATCATACGTCAACTGGGCCTTTTTACTAGCGAGGACGAAGCTGCCGTGTTATGTCTGACCTGGCTTACAGAAAGCGTAAGCATCATTTACTTAACGTTTATAAGGACGTTTTAACACCTTAGGTAAGAGTAGCCTAATAAAAGCCGTGAAATACGTTTTCACTAGCATGAAAGCCAAATTATACCTTTTCGTTCGAGTTCGATTTCCATGCAAGAATGTCTCAGTCAATGAAAAATCAATCAACGAACTATTTAATAAGGTCCTTATTGCGAATCTTTTCTAGATTGGGTTTAACCCACCCAATCGAAATGAAATGTCGAAAGAGCTCCAAGAAACTAACAAACGGCAGTGATAGTACTTTCTGTGTTAAGTTGG
This sequence comes from Heliopora coerulea, assembly GCA_030142905.1. Classification (NCBI taxonomy): domain Eukaryota; kingdom Metazoa; phylum Cnidaria; class Anthozoa; order Scleralcyonacea; family Helioporidae; genus Heliopora; species Heliopora coerulea. The sequence goes on from JASJOG010000039.1 coordinate 48,185, forward strand.
ACACCACGGTTATAAGTAGGGAATCAATGTTTCACCAACCCACCAAGCATGTTTTGCCAAGCAAAATTATTTTCACATTTGTCTTAGAAAGGAAGGTTTTTCACTTTTGCTTCCAACCCTTCATTTTACCGAAAAGAGAGCGACTCAAGCTCACACACCGCAATCCAAGGAGTCCGTTACTAAAACTAAGAAGAAATTAAGAGGAAGGTGTTAGAATAAGGAATGCCTTGCCTGATGATTTAAGAAACATTGTTCAATTGAAGGATTTTAAGAGAGCAGTTAGAAATTTTACAATCACATGAAGTATTTTATTTTTTTTTTTTATTTATTTATTTATTTATTTTAATTTCAATTAGTGAAGTTGTATATAGGGTTATTATTATTATTAATTTGAAGTTTTATATACTGTTAGTTGGTTATAAAGTATGTATTTTTATTTGTAAATAATTCAATATTCTCGGCACATTAGCAAGTATTTGCTAGAGGCCTAAGAAGCTTCATTAACCCGAGATGAAATAAAGTTATCAAATCAAATCAATCAGGGATAATAAAACTTTAATTAGGCAAGGTATTTCTCTTGCGTAATTGAAATTTAATTATCCCTAATGTATAGTAGAATGGTTGCGTATCTACGCTAGTATATGTCGGTTGAATAAAATGAATGTATTTTTGCGTTAATGATGGTATATTTTCTGGCAATGAACAGCAAAAAGTGCAGAAGTAAAAAGTCCGAATTGAATAGCAGCATCCCCCATTCCCCATAAGGTCTATCTAACTTGGAAAAAATCTTCGGAATTCAGACAACGGGTTTGTCTCTTTAACCTCAGTGAAACGAGCGATATAACAATTAGTTCATTTATAAATACATTCATAAATCAATTATAATATGTTACAATGTTCGTTTTACAGTGAATTGATCTATCATTATGACAAAAGGTGTTCGTTTCGTCATTAAATTTAACCTTTGACACATCACGTTATGCTAATCCATACCAGTTCTGAAAATTATCTGAACTGCACCAAAATTTCAGATGAAATCTAATTTACCAATTTCAAAACTAAACATCGCCAGTAACAGTAGCCAAGCCGGCAAAGGAACCTCATTCCGTCAAAGTTGGTCATGTTTCACCATTTTGTCATCAACATCTTTCTTCCTTGTTACATTGAAGAATGTATGTGAGAAAATTAAACCTGCAAACCACCAGAAAGATTACATTTTAAGAATGTAAAATGCTACCTACATGGGATTATTGGAAATAGGGTTTGACTAACGAGGAAATGACGGTAAGACATATAATAATGAAAAACTAAATAGGAGCTTGGTGCTTGTGAGCGGTGTCGGTCGGTGTCCTGGCTACCTGGATCTAAATATCATTTTTTACAATAAAGATGTATGAGACACGTCAGATTAAAACCAGGTAAGTGTGACTTAAAAGAGTGACTATCCCAACGAGATGTCTTTGACTGAAGGAAGTTCAGATGGATTTGAAAAAAGCGACACATCTTGAAATAAAAACGTACGCAGAATCTGGGTAGGACTGCGAACGAGCACTTTCCTGGAAGGGGGACCGCTTCTGCCACTAAAATTAATTCTTTATGAAATCTATCAAATTAAACAGTTTCACATTATTAACAACAGTTGAAAATAATGCATTTACTGTACATTATGTTTTCGACCAGGACGACAGGCACCCACCCCAACTTGAATCCAGTACAGCTCCATGTACGGGTGATATATGGCACGGTTCTAATGGCCCCAGGTACAATATTGAAAGCTGAGAACAGAAACAAACACGTCAAAAGATCACTTACATCAGTACATTCAAGAGAATGATCCGTTTCCACAGATCTTGCATCAAATTCCTCTACATCTTCCAATCTTTTATCCCCATAAACACTTCGGTTGGTCTGATAACTAGTAAAATTCTTTGTACGCTTAGTAGAACAATCAGTTATGTCATTCTTAAACGTCCTTTCAACACTGTTTGCTGTTACAGATTCCTTGTTTTGCTGACAACCTGAGATAGTTTCATTGCTAACAGTCTTCAGTCTCTGCCTGGGTTTTGCAACAGGTCGAATTTTCTTCTCTGCTGTACTTCCAGGAAAATTAAAGTCCTTTGTTTTTGAAGTGCTGGGCGTGAACCTTTCCGACATACGAAAATCCGCCATTGGTTGGAAACTCGAGCGACGCTCACGAAAACTTGCATGGACACTTGAAAAGTGCTCACGAGAATAACCCTGTGATTTCAGGTCAATTGTCGACATAGTCCGAAGCCCCATTGATGGATTAAGTTCATTTTCTTCCCAAATTAAACTGTTAATTTTAGACGAACTTCCACTGACCGTAGCGTGAGATTCTTGAGCATATAATTCAAGAATTTTATCTGTGGACACTGTCTGTAAGTCGCTTAACGCAACCGAGTGGGGTCTCGCTTTGGCAGATTTTTTTCGAGAAAGTAGTTTCTTCGCTCCTACTTTGTCCCAGAAGTTTTTCTCCTTAGAGACGTCTTCCTTGGAGGCCGTTTCGCGCAATGGGACCTGCTCAGGTTGGCTATTTATCTCCGTACAAGAAGATCGCCGTTCCATGACCAGTTTCCTACCCTTGGAGGCAAAATTGATGTCAGTAGCAGACCTCATAAATACTAGATCATTGTCACAAAGAGATTGCGGCCTCAAGTCTCTATTCCTGTAATTATTTCTTTTTTTCACTACGTCAGTAACTGGTTCATCAGGAGAAACCTTTGATTTGTTATCTGGAGTTAAAAGAAAAAAAATCCATGAGTTTGTAAAATAAACCTAAGTCTGGTACCAGGGGGGTCACATGCCAAGTGGAATTTCTTGGTGTGTTGGGGTCGCTCTTTACGCGAAAAAAATGACCAGCCAAAAGCGACAGAAGGCGCCTTGTTCCTGCGTAACCTTTTGTCGACGGTGGAAAATCGGCAAAATGCTGCTGGGATAAGGTGGTCGGTTTTGTCATACCACCAGTTGGTTTTAGAAAGCTCAGTCCAGTTACCATATAATTTAATAATCTGAATCAGGAAGTTCTAAGGTCATAACACAAGTTAGAAACAATTACTGCTGTGAAGGGCTACATTCGACACCTTTTTATGATATTTATAGGGGATAATCTTCACGTGTTTTGAATGGTGCTGGTAGACTTGATGAAGAAATCTTTACATGATCAAGTGTGCCGAATCTCGTAAATTTTCGTTCATTAGTCCAGTCACCACACCATGGTAAAGGTGAACTTTTTACTGAAACAAGGTGAAGAGTTTGTTGTCATTCTGGTCCTTCTACTTCACTTCACCCTTTTCCATATTACTTTGAGAAGCACTCATCCAGTTCTCACAACTCCCAGTCAACACAGCAAGGAGAGTTGCACACACAAATTTTGACAATATTTTGTACCTTCCGTTTCCACCTGCTTTGACTTCTGATCTTGAATGATGTGCATGTGCCTCGTGGACATCAGCTGATGAGTGACCATCGCGATCTCTTTTCTAAATTTCAAGGATTGAATAAATAGAATGGTTTAAACAGTTCAATTTAATTTTAACTTAATTTAATAAATTTCCAATGTGCTATATAATAATATCTATATACAACAGGAAGATAAAAATAACACATTGTGGACACTGACAACAGGGCAAAGCTACAATCTAAGTCCAGTGAAGTCTACTTAAGTTATTTTTTTCAAGATTTATTAAAACAAATGATCAATGACTCTTTGAATTTCATATATCGTTGAACAAAACTTACGCTTTCCTTTTCTCTGCAGGAGGTATTTCAGCGATTGCATTCGTAGACACTGCAGGAATAGAGTCACTTTGATTGCTAGTCTGGCGAACTACTTTAAAATGTTTCGTATCCTTGATCTCAGATTCAGGATTAATCCCTCGATTTTTCTGAGAAATAATCTGAGGTCTTTGTTTGCTAAAAAGAAAATAATAATTCAGAGTTTCCCATGAAATAGCAACACAACGGACACAGCGTACGTGAGTTATTGCTTATTTCGTAGTTACACTAGACCATAAGAAAGGGCCACTTTCTTTTATAAATACCAAATTACCTCCAATTCTTATAAATACAGCTCAGTCACTTCATGGCCACATTCCGTTCAGACAGTTGCATGTCAAATTATCACCACTTATTCCCATTTATAACTTTAATCGTTTACTATTTAATTCGTGTAGCTCAATGTCAGAACATCTCAGTGGTCAACGGTCTGAAAACTTTCAGGTACTTAGAAATGTTTTAAGTCCATAAAGTTGCAAGAGATTGAGGATTAATATTTGCACTATCACTAAGTAGCGTGCTTGCATTGGACTGCTCCGACCAAAGAGTTGAACTGCAATGATAAAGCCGCAGAACATCACTCATGTCAGATAACATCGGTTTAAACTGCTACAGCAGCTAGACCACAACGATAAACGTGGGGCAACAATACAGCAGTATAACTACACGAACTATATACAAGATATGTAAGGGACTTGATGTCTAGCTTAGTGTCTGTACTTGTAATGTTTCTGACCCCATATTTCACTCGTCCGCCTTCTTCCTGACAAGCGTTCTTGAACAATATTTTGGCTCTGTGTAAATGTTATTCTCTTTTTATAAAAAACCCCTCTAAATTCGACGACTTCAAACTTCGGAGGTTTGACAGCCATACAAACAGTTTTGTGAGAGGTCTGTATGAATAATAACTCCAAATTTGACAACGATGGGTTTGGGAAACGGTACAAAAACTCATCATATAAAAACACTTGCCAGGAATACGGCGGCCGCGAAAAATACGCGGACAAACTACAGAACTTCACCACTGCAGTGGTGCTAAGTTGATAGAGCCAGACTAAGTCAAGAAAGGAGAATGTTGACAATAGAGGTAAAATCATAGTACAACAACAATTACGACTCACTCGGCTTCGGTAAAAGTACTTTTTGGACTTTCTCCATCAGGAAAATTACGGTCTCGAGGTCCAATTGAAGCCTTTTCGCTTTCTTTGCTGGAATAACCGTCAACCTGACCACCGTTGTCATTCTAGTAAGTGAAAATTCAGTATAGTAAATCAGTGTAATCTAGAGTCACCATCTCAGTTCATATATATGAATTGGATTGAAAAATTAAAAAGTTATGTACCTATGGGATTAAATGTTAAGGAGGAAAGCTAATTTATATATGCAAATTAGGACAGCTATGGAATTTATGGACGTGGCTCTGAACTCATTTCGTTTCTGACGAAGGGGCTGTGCCCCGAAACGTAATGTATTCTCTGTTTTTTAATAAATTTTTTTAAGAAGAAGCTATATAAATGTATGTTTTTTTAGTATTGGCTCCTGATATATATATTTAAACAAGGAGTGTTCCATCAGACATCCAAACACCGAGAAGTGAATTGAAAAACGAGAAGATAGCCGAGTTTTTTTAACCAACTTCAAGGTGTTTGAACATCTGATGAAACACGACTTTCGAATGTATGATATTACATCTCATAGGAATCCGTATTTAAAGAGAAAATCGGCTTTAAATTTGTCGAAATTCTATGCTAATTAAGATCAGATATCCAAACTACGTCTCCTTACTGATTTCCTTAGCGTTTTGCTCATGAATTGTTAATGAGTTTGATATATATATATATATATATATATATATATATAGATAGATATGATGAATGTGTCTGATACGCCATGTCTGGATGATAGTTGAATAAAAGAGAAAAAAACTTCTTCAGACATAAAAACCTTTATTCAAGGTCCTCCAAACGTTTCGCCTTTCACGGCTTCTTCAGTGGAGTGAGTTAAAAAACAATATTTAGATCATTAAGTACATGCATATCTAAAATTTCCATAATAAAATAAATTACATGACTAAAATTTCCATAATAAAAAAAACTTACATGACTAAAATTTCCATAGTAAAAGAACTTACATGACTAAAACTTACATAAAAATGCCACAAACACTCTAGTACCTAAAGTTAACCTAAAAATAGTAATAGTAAAAAATCTATATACAAATAGTTCTTCCTATACAACCATTCATAACATTATCAGAGTATTTCTTTATTTCTAGTGCCTCAATGCACTTGCGTTCACCATGATTTTTAATATTCATGTGTAAAATCTTCCAACTAAAATTAGACATGTCCTTATCTGCACTAATCTGGTGGGAGTTCAAGTGTTTAAAAACCGTGTCACTATATATATATATATATATATATATATATATATATAGATGTAGATGTAGCTGTTTGGTCTCTGAAGAGAAGAGTGCTCAATACAAAGGTGTAGAGCTTTGATAGTCTATTAAGTTATAGCTTTGAGCAACTGTCGTTACACCGTGTTTCACGCTTACGCGATCATCAGTCGTCTGATGATCGCGTAAGCGTGAAACACGGTGTAACGACAGTTGCTCAAAGCTATAACTTAATAGACTATATATATATATATATATATATATATATATATATAAATCAAATCAAAGGCAAATTCCTTGCTTGCTTTCACTAATCTGAGTTTCACGTGCTTAGGCGATTATCAGGCAACTGATGATCGTGAAACTCCGAGTAGTGACAGCAAGCAAAAAATTTGCCTTTGATTTGCGTTTTCGCTCTGCCTATTATGGTATTGAGCGCTCTAGATATCCATGCCATATGTGACACTTTTGTTACATCTATTCGGTTTACATATATATACATATATATATATCGCTTACCTCAAAAAGTCACTACAGTCTGTTTCATCTTGGGAAAGAATCTTCAGGTGACTCTTCAAGTGAGTCACCTGAAGATTCTTTCCCAAGATGAAACAGACTGTAGTGACTTTTTGAGGTAAGCGATATAATCCCATTTGCTCTTTCTTTGCGTTATTGAGCCCTCTTTGCATTTCGTAAACCTAAACGTTCACGTGTATATATATATATATATATATATATATATATATATATATACTGAGATGATAATGTTTACGATGATTCCAAGAGTGCTCGATACCATATGGGGCAGAGCTTAAATGTAGTAAGATTTTGCTTAAGAGTGTATGGTTGCTACTCCGAGTTTGCCTGAAGATCGCATAAGCGTGAAACTCGGAGTAGCAACCATACACTCTTAAGCAAAATCTTACTACATTACTATATATATATATATATATATATATATATAGTATATATGTATATATATATATGTATATGTATATGTATATGTATATGTATATGTATATATATATATATATATATATATATATACATGTACATATACATATACATATACATATACATATGTATGGCTGTTAATCTGACGGTTATAGGTTGAACACATATGAGGTAAACTTTGCTCATCATCTTCGTCCACGTAACTTAGTGGCTAGAACGTCTCGCTGGTCATCAGAAGACTACAGTTGTTGCTCACATATGTAACCTTCGGTCACCATCACGGTCCGTGTGGCCGATAAAACATCTCATGCACCTGTTACTAAAAGGTTACAGGTTTGGTTTCCCTGAATAACACAGCGAAGATTCTAAGAATCCGAGCTTGAAGAACGTCCGTGATCGAGTGTATTTAATAGCATAACAATGCATTTTATTCTCTTACCGTATGTGCGCCAACAGTCTCAGGCCTGTTTGGTAAATCAGACTTCTTTCTTGACTTTAAATTCTATCATAAAATATTATCGAAAGTAAATCTCGCATTTTGAGGTACATAATATGAAAAAAATATTTATTTGAACTAAGTTTCTACGCACCCTTCAGGTCATATTCAGGTCTAAAAGACGTAAATGATATTTTTAAGAATCTTACTAATATGTAAAAATAAATAAATTAAAATAGACATAAAAACATTACCCGCTGAACATCAACATCTTTTTTACCTGAAGATAACCTGAATGGTGAGTCAAAACGTTGGCGACGATGAAATTTTTTAAGAAATTAACATTAGAAAGGAACAGTTCTATGAAACAAAGAACTATTCAATTAACCTTCTGTTCTTCAAACAGATCTCGTATTGTCTTTGCTGCAGTGCAGTTAAAACGCGTATCTCTTCCGCACTGGAACAACTTAGGTTATTCAATTAAATACGGAGTGCTTTCAAATTATTTGAATTTCGTATTTCAAACCTTATTCAGTAAAGGCAGGTAGTTTAACTTCTGTTTCAAAATTTCTTAGAACATATCGTAGATGCATGCCGTTCACCATGGTTTACAAGTTTAAAATTCTGATGTATTTATCACTATGGTATAATTTTCATTTGTAACTAAAGTACGGAGTATTTTTACCGCCTGCCCGAGTAAACGTGCCTGAAGAAATTCCGCAACATGAGTCGGAAAATAGGATAAATAGAACATCATGTTCTTTTGAATGTAATCAACCTCAATTGTTTTTTTATAATTAATTGTGCATATTAACGAACCAATGTAAACAACTTAAGACCATTGAACAAATTGAAATATAAAAACATTTAGTGTGAACTGTGGCACAATAGCCCAACTAAGAAATTCAACTTCTGCACTCAGCCAAACCAATCTCGTTCAGATCTTACATGTGACAATCTTGCCTAACTATACATTACACTGCTGCATTCTCCCACTCACCTCCACAGTTTTCTTTAGTTCTTTGTTCTCCTTCTTAAATCCATTCACCTCGCGGTACAAAGTGGCCACTCGGGAAGCTAAGATCCAGCAGGACTCGGCCATTAGCAAATAACGAGAACATATCGACTGCTTCTCGAGGTAGGCTACGTTTGCCGAAGTTAAACCCCCGTGGTCTTTCGCCAACACATCGGCTCCATGTTCGACAAGTGTCTGCACGCACGGAAGGTGTCCCATTTTGGCAGCAGTGTGCAACGGTGTTTGACCATGGGCGTCAATGATATCTAAACGAGACACATATACAAAACACAACGAAACAATGAGAAACAGGCATAAAACGTTAGTCTATTGGGTAACGAACGACGTAAAAAAACTCCTAATATATTTCATAAACTGTCACTTAACCATCAACTTTCATCTTTCATGTTGTTTTACTTTGTTTGATTTCATTTTCGTGATTTTTATGCGGAACTACACTGAAACATGCAACCCACCATCGAAGTGATATCATGGTTTCGATCATTTAACTTCAAAGGCCTTACTAACTGTATTTATTGCCACATATTTAAAAAACTTATCACTACTTCATGAGGAAACTACAAAGGAAAATCATAATAGTGTCGTGTCTTAACAGGGAATAAAAATACGCTTATTTTCCTCAAGTTTTTGCAACTTGGAAAACTTCAATTTTCAAACTTTCTATCCTAATCAACGTATTCAGAGGTTTGTTTTTTTGAGCCATTTAAAAACTCGCAGCACGTGCTTTATCGGATCTAAAACATTCGGCTATCGCCCCGTGTTTAAAATTCGATAAAGCACTCCTGCTCGTTTTTTAAATATTACATAAACGAGTTTCCCGACGAGAATTCCAGTACAGAAAGAAACGTTTCTCGACAAACAGCGAAGCAGCCAAGTTTGTGTAATTTTGTTGGTGAATAAAGAGAAAACCAGTTGAACTGAAAAATCCCAGTAAATAATACTTCGTTTACCGATGGTGGCAATCGGTTTGAATTCACTGTGGCACAATGCGAAAGAGAGGTCAAAAAACATACCAAATAAGCACTGCTCCATGAATTACGATCGATAACAGCTTGAGAATCACCGGAATGAGCCGTATACGTTCGTACCTGTCGTGATCTTCCTCTTTGCCATGAAACCTAGGAGATAGCTCAGACACTGTTCCATTCCCTCGAGTGCTGAGTAATGCAGCAAGCTCATCTGTCCATCTCGTACTGCAAGCTCCCCGTAGGCACTGCTCTCCTCAACTAGCCACTTTAAACAATTCACGTGACCATTCTAAGAAAGATCATCGGAATTATAGAAAAAACAAGAAAAACAGGTACATACGTAGGATACCCTGGGGCCGTATCAACACGATACGACCGTCACATACGACTGTTCACCTTGGCGTATGAAATGAAACCTTAAGAGCACAAATCCTGCTGACTACTGGTTCATAAATGTTGCAATACGTCCAGAAGACTGTTGTGGCCGAATCGGATTCATCAGAATGAACATTCTTCTGTTACAATAGCACCGTGTATATCGGGTCTTACAAGACCACACAAGTTGAGATGACCAACCTCAAGGAAATTCCTACCTAGGTGGAAGTCAATGTCACTGCAGTAGATAAAGGCTACGGATTAACAGAAATTGCGGTAAACTATTTCTTAGGAGTGTCCTATCCCGGTCAGAGTCTGATTGTTACTGTGATGCAATGCTGGCAAACTACCCAAGCTAAGGTAACGTATGGACACCTCTCACAAGTGTCCCACCCAGGTGAAAGGCTGAGTGTTACTCTAGATTGTGAAGACCAAGGATAAAACTCAAGTTGAACTAACCAACCCTTGAAGATTATCCCATTTAAATGAAAGTCTGAGTGTTACTACAATGTGAGAGTTGGGAACTCTACAGATTGGGGTGAACAACTTCTTAGAGACGTTTTGCCCAGGTCAATGTTACTGTGATGTGAGATTCCTATGAAAAGTACACAAGCTCAACTGAGGTAATAGACATCTTCTGTTTAACAGAAATAAATCTTCCTCAAACGTGATAGCATTTGGGAACAATATAAGTTGTAGTTACCAATCTTTAAGCAATGTAATATCTAGGTGAAAGAACAGAGGTACCCCGCTGTTTTGTAAGAAGACAAATACAACAACATAAGTTAAAGAAACCAACGACTAAGGAGTGTGCTGGGTGAAAGTCTGAGTGTCAAACCAGTTTGAGAAGATTTCATCTAAAACACAACTGGGGATAACCAACATGAGCGAGTATCTCAGTCAAGTTGAAAGTCCGAGTGTTATTAACACTTATGAAGGAAGACTAAAAGAAAAACATTCTCTCCAGAACACATCTTTTGAAGAGGGCCGCGTCATAAAGAACCGATTTAATTCTTTTATGCATTACCTTTGCTGCATAAGCTGCTGGTGTCAACCCTGATTTGTCAACACAGGAAACTTGATCAGGCACATGCGAAGCTAAAAACTTCAGGCATTTCAGGTAACCATTCTTAGCTGCCTTATGAAGCGGCGTCTCTCCTTTATCGTCTTGAGCGAAGCACAAGGATTTAGTGTCCTCGGGAGGTTTGTCGATAAGCACTTGCTGGAAAAACAAAGAACAAAAGATTAGATACAAAAAGAACGACAGCGAAGACCCGGCACATCTTTCAACAGACTTTGACATGAATATTATTTCTCTTTATTTAAATTGAAAACATATATTTACTAAAAATCTGAAGTCTAGTTCCATGGTAGCTCTTTGAAGATCAGAACAGGTCTTCCCCTCGCCTGCATCGCCAGCTCATGGCACACTTGTGGCATCAGTAAAGACAAGTATAGAATTATTTAAAAATGTTCTATTTTCTTAAGCAAACCGGTACTTTCAAGAGGAAATTGAGAACCTATAAAATTTCGAGCTGTGCTCTAATGCGTCTTAATCACCAACTACTTAAGCCCCAGCCTACATAAAAGCGAACTAAACAAGCTTGAAATACTATTTAAATCTCTTACCATTGTGCCTAAATCTCCCTTATCTGCGCTCACTAGCATCAACTCCGCGGCATTCAATGACGTAATAATCGGCCTTTCCTCTCTTGTTGCTATTTCATCACTTCCCTCGTTCTTTGTCCCTTCGGCCGATATCTTCCTTGGAAGTACTCCATCTGTCGTACCAGCGTTCTCCATCATTTGTTTGATATCACCAGGAGAGCTACTCTTACGCCAACTGCGTTTTGACTTCTCAGAATCTGAGTTTTTCTTTTTTTCTCTAATGGAATTGGATTTTTTCGGTATTTTCCTCATACTGCTTCTGTTAGATTTTGTGCGCGTGAGTTCAGGTTCTTGGAAAGCAAATGGGACCTTTACTCCGGGTAGTGAAGTATCGTGACAGTCTTGAGACGACTGGATATCGTCAGGCGAGTGTTTCTCCAAGTATTGTGTTATCTACATTAATCACACATCATGAGACGTGTCAGGTTTGCAGGCTAGAACAAAGTGGAATTAGGACGAAATTTCCTTCAGTCTTTACAATAGTTACAGTTATATAGAACAAATAGAAAATTACTGGAGTGTTTCTGTACTGTCAATGAAACAGGAATGACATCATTTCAACCGGAAAAATGCCTAGTGTTTTCTGACATTTTTCCGGTTGAAATGGCGTGACGAATGTTTCTTTTACAGTTCAGAGACACGAAAGCCATTTTCTATTTGTTTTAAAACATAACCAAGGTCTTTTCGAGTTTTCGTGACGTCAACGTGTCTCTGTACTCTGAGAGAAAATGCGGCTCGTCCGGTGAGTGCGTGCTTAGCAAGCGTGTTGTTTTATAACTACTTTTCATGTAGCAAAAGTAATCACAAGATTACCAAAAATACTTAAACTTACTTGAAATTATTTAACTGCAACAAAGTTACTCTCAATCTTCCTTGAACTCTTACCAAAACAAGCTGCTCTACGGCTTGATTATATTCAATAAACCTGGGTTTCAGTTTGATTAATGATCTGGGAAAATTATACTAGAAAACTTGTTTAAAAGCCACACATTGATCTTAATGTCGTAAATTATTTATCGCTCACCTGCTTAGCATGAGTTTCTAACTTGTCTTTCTGTTTCACAGTTTGGGCCTCCTTCTTGTGATTCTTTGTTAAAATGTAGTCCCAGTGTGGCTCATTAGACATCGCCTTTTACATAACGAACTAAAATCAAAATATTCAGGTATTAATTTAAGCTGAGATATATTTACCTAGGTAATTAATAAAATAAGTGTTCTCACAGAGGTGAACGATAAGAATCCTACATCGAAAGATCTAAATCTTCCTCCTGAGTTTGCATAAATACACATCGTGTACACAAACCAAACCAAACCAAACTTTCCCCGTACCTTTGGTATCCCCAGTTTAAAAAAGATCCTGCAAATTATTGTGCCATCTTTTGGTGTAGCAGAATCTGGGCTACATTTTGGAATGATTAACTATTTCTCAAGATATCCACAGCACTTAAACTTAAGTAAGAATATTTGAAAGTTTCAAAAATGTTTCGGCCAATAAGGCTTTGAGTACAAGTACAACAACCACGTGGAGTACATAATAGATAATTGTACAGCAACGCAGGGGTCCAGTGAGGTCAGAGAACCAAAGTCACGGAGGGTCGAGTTATTGATTAATAGTTAATTACAATCTCTTGACATTTTAGAATGGTGCTTCTCAGTAGATCGTAAATTGCAAAGCGCCATTTTCTGCTAAAGAACTCCTTCAGTAAAATAAATGTTTGTATATCTTCATGAACGTTAGTGATCAAGACAGGGCTTATTCTAAGAAAACTTCAATCGTGCACATCTAAGGCTGAGTGTAAAGGTTTGTAGTCGGGTGTTCTTTGGCATTCCCACCTGACCTTATCACTGGAGGGGGGACAAGTCTTTAAGCATGTATCATAAAAAAAGTCTGAGGTTGAAACTAACACGAGTACATTCAATACAAAAATAGCAAGGCTAACCAAACTGTCTTGTTTGACTTAACCGACACAGCCTATGAAGTTGATACGATCAAGTTAGCTAAAAGATTGTGCATGTCCAAATGAACGTAGGTAGCTGGTATTTAGCAGCCTCTCACCTCCCTGCCCGCTGAAAAAACTAATGATCACACCTTCAAGTGTCTAAATTTCTGAAAAATCTTAGAATTCCAATACCGCACAGTCATAAATTCAATACTGCACACTAAAATAGGCCATTGATCAAGGAAAATATTCCTGTGGATAGATATTAATTTCAATATTAAAAGAAAGGCCTTCTGAAATAATTTGGTAATGGTCTGTTATCACGTGGACGAAGCACGCAAAATTATCCAGCCACATTGAGTAACACTATTACGTTGGATCCTAATAATTTTTAACTTGCAAGGACCAACATTCATGTCGAGCTTTAATTGGTCTAACAATAATTCCCAAATATTTTTTAACAAACTTAAATTCTTCTCAGTGATTCCACAGTAACGTGACGACATAGCCTTGGCCTTAATATTTATATAAATAAAATTAAGTGTAACTCCTAAACGAAGTCGTTGACCTAAGTTTTTTTTCTTTACATAAATTAAATAGGACGATCTGCACATGTTCTGAATGCTTCATAAAAATGGCTAAATCTGTGTCTTGTTTGAAATCAAAACCGAAATCGAAACATTTCCGTATTAACGTCTTCTTTAAAAATTGAACACATATATAGATAACCAAAAAGAATAACATTAAGCACGTTGCGACAAACAATACATCTCGAGACCTCACATTCGAGTTAACAACAAAACTACTACAATTGAAGCTGTAATATTTCGACTTTGTTATAACAAAGTCTTCAAATATCAAAGGCGCTGACAAAAACAGTAGGAAGTAACATAATTGTTAACACTGTTTAGTTAAACAATTGCCACGTGCAGAAGTCAGGCTGAAGATTCCAGATATGAGACCAACGGATATGAGTCTATGCCAATGTTATACGTAACAGACTTATGCAATTGGACCTTAAGTCGATATAAAGAGACCTGACATGAAAAGCTGAAGGACTGAGTAGTGCCGAAGAATAACAGAAAACAATTGAGAAATAAAGCCGGCTTCTGTTGGGGAAGAGATGGGGGGTCGTAATTATTAAACGAAGGCAAATCCTTAAAAAATTAAAGACAGTGAAAGAATTTTTGGTGACTGCTCAATATTATTCTTTATTTCCACAACTGTACTTCAGTTATAGCAGTCACTTAAACATCGTTGTTTACCAATTGTAATGGTATAAGTTTAAATCTGTTCAATACATGTTTTACATCAACAAATTAAGCCTGGAAATGATCTTTGCAGGCCGACGTCTCACAATGTCCGTTAATATGAATAAGATATTGACATTTCTAACTGTCCGCATTTCGTGTTTCCATCGCAGCAACATCTCTACAAAGAATTATGCCTAAAGCTGATATTTTACTGAAGAAATCTGACAAAGCTATAGAACGACAGCAACAGAACATATCCAGATTCAACCAAAACAACTAAATGAACTGAAAGTTGAAGAATATGACAGAATCTCTTCACATAATTTTCAAAATTGAGTCTACTAAATCAAGTATAGCCGCGATTGATAAAACTCACCACGTCGGTCCGCCAGCTAACACCGGGCGTATATCGAGTGAGTCAATCTAATTCACACTGCGATTATATCAGTCATCTCGTTTTATCTTAATAATTAACTTTACAGCACAACTTCACCGACATGTTTAATAGACGACGTGGCGATCTTTTTCTGCTAAGAAAAAAACAACTCAAAATAAAAATAAAGGGATAAATCCAAAGGTAAAAAGTGTGATAATAGAATTCTAACCTGTCTTTAAAATCACGGTGTAATTTTCCTTAATGTCTCCGTGACTGTTCTAAACATAATTGTGGCCTATAATTTAATTCTTCACCCTGGTGTATGTGATGAAACCTCAGTAGCACAATTCCTGCTCATGATTCGCTCACGAATGTCGCAATACCTCCAGAAAGCTCTTGTCAGGGAATCACATACATCAGGATGTGATCTCCCTTTAGCCATGTATAACATGTACCAACTCACCCTTACCTCCTCCGTGCGATTCCCTCCATTTTCGCTCTCACATACAACAGAAATTTTATTTCTCATACAAGGGGCACATACTGAAACATACAAAGAGCATACTGCCATGGTTACGATTTTATATCTATGGAAGTCCTGTGAGTGTTTAACTGCATTGCGCAGAGACAATGACGCAAATGTCGAGATGAACACTCCCACGGGTCTAAATTTGCTAAAACGTTCGATGAAAAATTTACATCCTGTTGGCTTAAAATAAAACGTAGGTATCCATGTTGTAAAGTGTGACAGCGAAACCATTTCCAGGTTTCACGACCAGGTTCACACTTTGAAAGTAGTACGTTCTCGCTTATTACGTTATCAAACTGTTTAGAATATCTCATCAGAGTTTCATGGTACGAACGGTTTCGTTTAATAATTCTTATTAACTTATTCCTACTGAACAACTCAATCAGCTTTGACTAAACTATTCTTCCACGAGGACTAGCAAGGGCCACCCTTCACGAGTCTAATGTTACACCACTGAAGGAAACCGGAGTACCTGGGGAAAACCTGCGATGCTTGGTAGAGTCAAACTGAATGACACTCTCCTTACAGGTGACCATGGTAACTTTAAACTGGTAACTGCACGCAGCCAGAATTAAATCATAGTGATGACAAGCACGTACACTACCGCCAGGCCACCAAAACCAAGGACGACGTTGGCAGAACACCTTAGTATGCAGAGATCGCTCAGAATACCTCGGTATACGCAGAGTTTCAGAGTTGGAAAAACAACATCCATACCACAGTTCGTCACAAGTACAATATTGTTCTTTTCGTTCAAATGCTAGAACATATTTTAGGGGTCCTCACATAGTACGATTTCCAAGGATGAATTTTCACGCAATATGTTCCGCAACACAATTTCTTCAAAAATCATTTCCAAATGGCAAACTAGAGACACAAATTACTATTTGGTGGAAGACATTACAAATTACAAATTACATTTGGAGCATTAACATTGTCCCATGTCAAATCGTCAAATGCTATCGCCGTGCTTGTATTTTTAAACTCCCTAACACTCAGTTCAACAAACCACTTAACCGGAGTAACAGAGTCCGTAGATTGGTTCCGGATGAAACGTCTAGAAGCTTCATCTCTCTTACAATATCCTGGCTGGGTGTAAACAAAGAGCTTTCGCTCAGTTTTTCACATGACCTTCAATTTCAGTAGAAAACATACTCCGAATAGAATCATCTTGAGAACTCACGATATCAGTAAATGCAAGATAGGAACTAAACTGGTAATATTTTGGTATTATTACAAAGTCGAAATTACTTTATTTAGTCATAAAGTCGAAATATTACCAGTTTAGTTCCCGTCTTCCATTTACTCATATCTTGAGTTCTCAAGATGATTCTACTTGGAATACGTTTTCTACTCTATTACTTCAAATTGTCAGCCGATATTGATCTCCAATTTCACCTGAACAATTTTCGGCTACATTTTAGTCCACAGTTATCGAGTGTAAATGGCAGTATTAATCTTAATTGTTTGGAAGTCTACCCTGGCGATATATATGTTTACACTACTGTTAGTGGTATACAAACACGTTAAATTATAAACTAAGCTGATGTCCTTATGAACCGCAGCGTGAAGAGGACGACATCTTACCTGTTCACAAATTCACTTAGTGTATTCCGCACACAGTGTGACATGTTATTAATCTTAATAAACCCTGTCTATTCATCGCCATTAGTTAGTCTGCACTTCAACATTTTTATACAACTCAAGACAACTTAGTACGCAGACCACATAATCTGTCTCCAAGCATCGTTTGACTCGCACAAGAAGGCCTTAAAGAGTTTGTGTATTCACTTTGTCATTTCCAGCATTATCTTCCTTCTTTGCCACGTAATCTTCATCATATCCTAAGTCAATAGCGAGATTGCTCACCAAAAACTTAAGCGACAGGCAAGTCCTCACCACTTAAGTCTTCACTGACAAGAACTTTATGCTGAACATCACATGTTTATTTAACACGTAAAATAAAGACGAGTGCCCAGCACAAAACGCGAAACAAAGCCATGATACAATTAGTAGAATTTACCTTAACTATTATTTCCTCTGTTCACTCTAGCAGTTTCTATTCACCATCATGTTTTGACATTTGTCAAAGTTTCCATGACGATTTTTCAAGCATGTCTCCACCATGGCAAAATTCGGTAATATGCTTTTTTAATTCTTTTGCCACACTTGTTGCACCATATCTGAAATACTTCTTAACCATAAAATGTGGCCTAAACTAAACCCAACGTCAGAGTATCACCATCGTGACCCGTGTTACTAGATCAGAAGTAATGTAATGTACTAACAAGATTTCCAGTGAAAACACAAGCTAAGGATAAATCCAATATTTGACATATTTGGCGAAATGTAAGTCCGTTTCCAGTGCAGAAGTTCTACGTAAAAGATCTCGATATTAAAAACACGATATTTCCTCACGTGGGACGTATTGAAGAAGAGGAAACTATTACCAATAACTTTCAGTAGATGATAGTTCTTCTGCGCATAAGCAATACAGCTCTTGATATGTCTCACTGGTGTATATACTAGGTTAACAAGATGATATAGAGAGGGGTACGTTAATAAGACATAATTATGGTTGAAACAAAAACTAACCAAACAGCTAATCTTGCCGGCACATCAGCTACAGTAAACCCCCACACACAGTTAACGTTTAAGTGGAAAGTACACTCCGGATAAAGAAGGTCTTTGCACGAAAGGCAATAAAGAACATATTTGAGATGTTTTCGTAGACCAGGCCAAAGGAAACACTAATACGCCGTTCTCAAAAAGAACTAGATTAACTGAAGGTTCGCGAATTCTTTTACCATTGCGGAAGAGAACTAACCTATAAAGAGCTTTATGTGAGACACAACTAAAACGATAGCCAAGAGAGTGATCTTATGGTCCATCCGGCCCCCAGTCGTGAAATTCAGACAATTAAAACAAAAACACTTAACATGTCTCCCATATGTTCTCCGTACTTCTGGTTTTGCCATAAGTAGAAGCCACAAAATTTACGGCTGACCCATCGAAATAAAAATGATAAGATTAAGTGGGAGAACAATCCTAAAGTAAACTACACTAAGATGTGGTTTCTTGATCTTTTAGTACAAAGGTCAATCTTAAAACCTTTGTCTCGTCTTTAAACGTTTTCTTCAAGAAATTAATCCTGGAATTTGTAAAATTAAAGGCCCCTACTTTCGTTATTGATAAGAGACATGGGGTCCCCCTTGATGGGAGTTCAGAAAACGTACCGACTGATACAGACTGACGCTTACTTTCACACAAAGTTAACAACCGGAAGCAATATGAGAGAGTCAGCGACCACTTGTACCGCAATGTAGAAGACGTCATCCACATTTCATCAAGTTATCTACCAATGAGTTAGAGGTTACCATACTTTTAACCTTCAGCAAGCAAACTTCGTCGAACGAAAAACTCTCCGCAAATGGACGAAAATTCTAACAAGGCAGCCAGCAACCAAATTAACAAAATACTTTACCGTATTTCAACAAATGCTATAAAATCGCTTTAGGTAGCTTTGGTAAATAAGTACATGGCGCACGCTGTGATCATGTGCTCATCAAAATGTCGAAAAGGCATACAATCTCAGGTCGTAGTGCGTAAATTCAGCAGTATTTAGACCAACATACAGCATACATCAATCAATGTCCACCCTGCTCTTGATTTCGGCTTGCTTCCTTGCCAAGTCTATCACCGTGGCGTTACGAAATGAACTTTTTAGCTAGAAATCTGGAGGTAAAATACATAACCAAAAATCTTATGTGCTAAGATTGACGCTTTCGGCTGTCCGCGTGTTTTCATGAATGCAATGCAGGCAACAGAATGTTTTTAATGTTGTTATTAATAAGATTGGGGAGGCACAGTTTGAGATATTTTAATAGCCAAACGTTTATCCATAGGCCTATGCGTTTATCACACCATGAGCAATTCAAAACAATGATGAACCGTGTGATCCAAAACATCAGTACAGTTTGTCTGCTCAGCGACGAAAACAAAACCCCCATTCAATAACTCTGATAACTTCTCATGGCATAAGACAGCTAAAGACATTAACTCAGGAACAAAATCTAAGAGATCACTGTACATCACCCTCTGGAACAAACTATTATATATTGGTTTAGTTAGTCGTTACCTTGTGTAAGCTCTTCTCCTTGTGTCACGAAGTTCATTGGAAGTTAATCAAACCCACGACGATAATTCCGTGACGAAACACTAGAGAATCAGAAGACGCCTGTTATTAAACAAAATCTTATTCATCTACAAAAATTAGTCCGCACTTTTGCCTCAGGTTATGAACGACATAAAAGCCCCTGCCAACTCGGTTTTTGTACTCTGAAAATTAATATTGATTCACCGATAGATACAGTATGTTTGTCACAATGTGGAAAATTAATTAGAAAACCCCCTGAAAGGCCATATAAGCCAAGTCTAACACGTTGTTGATGGTTAGAAAATGATGTAAACAGAGCAAACGTCAACCACAACCAACTTAACACACGAAATCCGAGAACACATCTTGAGCTACTGCACTTCCGAGCACCGTGCGTTCAATGTGTCTTAATTTATACTGTTATTTTCAAAAACATCCAGATTAACGTACAGAACATCCTTCAGTTTTGCTAAATCATGCCAGTCATTGGAAATAATACGTTTTTTATCAAAGCGAAATCGAACAAACACATTATACAACTTTAAAACAATTTGACCAGTTGTTAGTTTATAATCATAACAATATATCATCTAGATTTTCAGCTCAGTATATGTACTACCACACTAAACCTGACATGGCTAATTACTACAAACAAGTAATGCTTTCGCTACCAACAATCCTCGTTGAAGCAACGTACAACTGTGGACCCAGCTAAGATCTTTTTGGGTGAAATACATTAAATATTCAAGACACTTCTTCGTTTCGTGATCAAAGGAATATAATTAAAACCAATAAGGAAAAAATTCACGTCACTTGCTACTTTAGAGGATATGCTGAATAGCAATTTTTTGTCAGTATCTCAATTTGGTAGCAATAACGAGTTTTCATAACAGAAGACCGTTACATGACCAGATTTAAAGATCATAATTAAGAGACCATTAGATGAGTGCCATATTTCACCATAGGTTTAGAGACTGTTTTCACTTTCAGCGGTTCTTATAATTCAATATAAGATCAAGACATTACCTTCAAAGATATATCAGTGCACCATGGAATCGTTCTTCTATTCCCTTGGGTAACCCTCACCGTTCAGTCACTACTCGAATGATCTCGTGGAAACAACTTGTTCGTAATAATGACTCCGTTCAAATCAACCAAGCGAAGGAATTTTCCCACAGATTAATTCATTAATTCGTAATTATTCAATGGACAATGGCCTTAATTTATGCTTAATTTGCATTCCACAATACTATTTATAAATGTTATAATTTAACGAAATATTTGACAAACGGGAACGTGGTGGTCGGAACGTCGAACTCTGCATGTAAATTAAGCGTAGCATCCAGGTTATTGTTTGTAAATGTGATCTGCTAAATATATAACTATTTCACGTTGATCAATATGGCAAACAAATTTTCTCTTCTCAGAAACGACGTGAGTTTTCGCAAAAATAACCCACTCTCCGTGGTGTACGGAAAAAACACGGCCATCGTGTGCCATTTATACCTCTATACGTCAAAAATCACTTTGGATAACATCCGACATTTAAAAAACTACTTTTAAAAGAAACATTCTTGTATTTAACTCCCACAAGTGCCACCCGTGTGTAATTCTCTCCTACATTCACAGTTCACACTTGTTTAAGCTGGTTTGATTCTGCAGTAAGACGCAAGATTTGACGATAAAATGACAACTCGACTGGTTGACTACGTTCGTAAATTTATTTTTCGAAGTTGTGATTTAGACCATGGTCTCTTGCCCAACGAAACAAGAAGTGACCCAAAATTACCATTCGTGTGGCTGGAAGTATTGACTGATGCAGATTTGTATCTAAAAGCAAGTCTCAGTCACAGTAAGGTAGATTAGATCTCTTGTCTGCCATGGTAGTCCTCGCCATTAAAGTTCTACCTCAGCTTTAGGGAAATAAATGTTTTTCATGAAAGTACAGCGCACCGTGGAGTCATATAAGTCATCTAAGAGCTGCTAAATCTTTTGCGATAAAAGGGATTTGTCTTGAGTGGTTAATTGTACTTACTGCTTACAATAACAATTTTTCATGACAAATTACGCTGTAAATTTTAAAGCAATTTGTAAACCATTAAAACTGCTGGCTTATGTACTGTAGCTCTCCTAAAGATGAAAACATTGTCTTGATAAGTTTATTCTAAATCAGCTAATGCAGCTCTCCCTTCAGTGAGCAACTTGTATTGACAAATTGACATAATATGGTGCATCCCAAATATGATGATGAAACTACAGATTAATCAATTTAATCAGTTCTCCTTCCAAGAAAATGAGTCTGCCATGAGAGGGTGATCCTACAGCAACATGCAAGAGCTGATGACTACACCTTTTATATTCTTACTCATTTGAAATAATGTCCAATAATGTAAAGTAAGAACCAACTGATAAGAAGACTTCAGGAACATGGAAATAGATCAACCAACTAAGTTCTCACCAAGAAAGAATAAATACACATGCTTCAGCATTTTATTTTTGTCTTGTCTTCATTTAGCTGAATTACAGTAAGCCATCAGTTCCCATCAGTCCCACATAAAAAGCTGGTCATGGCATGATGGTTAACAACTACAGAATGACTGGAGTGACTGATGTACAACCAAGTAATTAATCTTCTGGTCAACAACAGTATGTGCAATGGGCTTCACAAGCACATTGGCACACCATAGCGTAGTTAATTAATAGGTTGCTTCCAGTTTGTTGATGATTGTTTGATGATTGTTTCCAGGTTATATGATAAAAAGGCAAAGACATTTCAGCCAAGTTACCATAACCCACCTTGCTGTATTTACAAACTTGTCAAATTTTCTTTTTTAATTCACAAAGTAAAAAAATTTAAATATTTATACAAATTTGCAATTAAAGTATAAAATAAAACATATTCCAAAAAATAGAGACACCTTGGAAAACTGAAGATATGAGTCAAAACAAGACAAGTATATGAGACTGTAATATTCTGACTTTATTACAAAGTCATCATCTGACAGATGACTTTGTCTCTATTGTCTCTGTCCAAGATGTCTCTATTTTTTGGAACATGTTTTATTTTATACTTTTTTAAGTTGTTGGCTGGTCGTGGTTTTTAGCAATTAAACACACAGACAAATAATCGTACAAATAATTGGAGTTAAGAATTTATCATTTTTAGGATCAAACATCAACACTGTACAAACCACAACATTGATTTGGAACTTTTTAGATTTTTGACTGTTGTAAACAATGGCATAAAAGGAAGTATGTTATTCTGGATGACAACATATATGAACACATACCTCTTTCTTCAGTATTACTATTTTGTTTTAAACCCTTAACTCTAATCATGCTTATAAATATTCACATGTTCCTTGTTATTTTTTCAGGTTTTTAGTTTACTACCTTATCCTCAATATTCAAACATAAAAATATCCAGATTTTTACCTAGTGTACAAAAACTCTTGGAAGTTTGAAAACAGAACTATTTCACCAATGAACATCACTGTATCTTGGCCAAGATGTGAGTGCACTATTAACAACTTAAGCCAGAGATAACACATTTTATAGACAGTTCATACTAACAAGTCCTTTTTAATAAAACATGCATAGCAACAACTGCTAAGTTTCTATCAGTATTGGTTATGTGCTTTACATGACTAACTAGTGAGCAGCTGTGATCCTGTTTGCCAACTTAGGCTGGTACTGAAGTAGATAGAGTTCATAAAGGTCTAGAGACACATTTAAGCAGAAATTTCTCAATGTTATGACATAGCCTACTATATATGTGTACAACTACCACATTCTGGTTATGTTTATTTACATGCTCATGCAGCCATGCGACATATACACCTAGTCACATACAGACTGGGTTCAAGATTAACAGTATCCTGTTAACAAATGGTTAGTAGTTTTCACTATAAAGTTAACATAAATCCGTTTACATGTAAGTAACTTAGTTAGTAATAGTTCTTTTTTATTATCATTTTAAACTAGAAAGAAGTCTTGTTTTATGAAATCATAGCATATCCTGATGTTCATTTTCTTAGCTTTTAGAGTGACTGCTTTTTGAACAATCAGAAAATGCAAATTCTAGTTGAAAAGGACCACACAACAAGCAGAAAACAGGAAACAAGTATTCCCCAATCAACCGTGCCCCACCTGGTATTATATAATATGGAGTCAATTTTTGGCTAAGGCATCTAAGAAGTGGTCTCCACATTTAGTGAACATGATCAAAAGATTTCCTAAAGCTAAATTTACACTATTTGGCTTTCTTTCTTAGGAAACAGGTACATAACTCCTTAAAAATTCAGAAATACATTGGGTTTGGTTTATTTTACCCCATTTTACACTCAAACTGAATTTATTTTGTAGGTTATCAAGATCCCCACCAAGATCAAAGAAGATAAGGATTATGAATAAATATTGAAATGAAAAGCGGTGTGGTATGGAATGCATTATATTATTTCCGGGCGGAAACCTCACCGCATTTTCGGATTATACCAACTTTTGATTCACCAGCAATCACACAGCCCCACTTACCACTTCAACAATAACAAGTCTAGACAACTTGTTGAGTCGCACCTATTGTGGATGAAAGGTTAATAAAAGTATGACAACTGTCCATGCCGAAAAGTAATGTAAGATACTAAATATGAATCACAGCTTTCTAAAATTTAATATTCATATCACAGTGATGTTGTCCATAAATGAAATTCCTTACAAGCAGTATTTTGCTAGAGAAGAAAATAATTCAATATCGACTTAAGCAATTTATTAACGAAACATTCACACCCAGGATTTAAGCGTGACTGGGCGCATGGACATTTTCGTGACTTTTCGAGTTCTTTGAGTAACTCGTGTCACATGCTTTTGCTGTTTCGCGCGCCGAAAACTGCACGGCCGAAATTATTATTAAATCTATCAGAGAACGCTAAATATTCACTTTGCAGAACGCAAACAAATTTACTGTATTTATAATATATATCCCTCTCGCGAATGCCAGTCTGCTATAAACGAATAATTTATAGACAAAACGCAAAGCTAACAATACCAAAGTATCGTCTTTCAGCCGAAAATTTACCTAACAAATTTATCCCAATCTTACCTTAAACAGCTCTTCGTCCCACAAGAAGACTGAAATACTCTCGAGACTATCAGAAGCAAACCAGATACAGACAAACCGCAGATAGACTGGCTACTTGTTTGTCACCAAGACGCCTGAAATTAGACAATGCACTCGCTGATTATGATACTTCCATACAGGAAAAAGCTTTCCTTCATAAATGACAACAGTTGGCATTACAAGCAGTATCAAATTACACAACGGAAAAACTACTCAAAGATAGTCTCAAATTAGTCTTACACTGTGAAATAACCTTTTTGTTCAAGTCGCAGGTGCTGTATGCAAGATATCCTCCCGGGATATAACTTAAATCTGAATAATTCATCGAACATTCCAGGTCATTCATTTGGTATGACTTCAGACCTTCGCCGCCGGCGACTCGTTGCCAAAAACAAATGTTTTCCTTTGTTCTTAAACGTCAAATACTAATTCCATGCTTCTCGAGTGGGGGTCGACCACGCATTAATCTGAATACTATTAAACGAAAAGCCCAACTTACCAAACTGATCCTCAAGAGAGCACTGTACACTTGAAATTTTGTGGAAAAGTCTTTGCCACGAATATTAGATCACTGGGGATTACCACTGGCCAAATTGAGCGTCCTGACGTAGGCCAATGAATGGGGGGGGGAGACCTTTATGGTTACACCGGCTACTCCCGAAATGATTTGAAGTTATGAAGTGTCCTTAATTAGTAGAAACAGCTGCATGAAACCTCGTCTTTGACAGAATACTATAACTGAAAGACTCACCTCAACTGCCTAAGACTTTAGTATCAAAAAACATAATTACCTGTAGATCTACTAATCATCTGCGGCTTATTTGGTATTCTTTTGTACGCATATTAATTAGCGACTCTATCTTTGTTTGAGAGCGTAAATTATTTTAACTTCTTACCATGCGAGTGTAGAAGGTGAATTAATGCGACCATAAGAAGGCACTAAAAGAAGGCGACATTTATGTTTAACGTCTCTGGGTTGCAGACTTACGTATTCAGATATATTGATCCAATCTCTTTAAAGCTGAAGTACGCATTTTGACCCCAAAAAGTTGCGCAAATGTCTGACAAAAATGAAACATTTCATAGGAAGAAATACATTTGTAGCATCGGAAAATGCTACTACAAAAAGTTATCCACCTATTATGGCAGCGAAAACGGCACTTTAAAGAAGTAAAAACTTTCCTTTGTTTTTTCATTATGACTTAGCCACCCGATAAGCAAAAATTACAGGAAAAGTTTATAATAGGTTATTAAGTAAAATCACCGTTTCGCTATGGCGTTCTACAGCAACACTAAAATTTTTTTCCTCTGGGAAATTCATACACACATTGATTTATCTAAGCAGGTATTTCAATTCTCTGCTTCGAAATTATATTTTAGGTGCCGACAAAGCGCAAATGAAAATACAAGATATATAATTATCAACAATTATTAGTTTTGAGGTGTACTCGTTGTCACAAATAGACAATGTTCCCCTACCAGAGTTAACTGTGGAAATTTCATAATCCTTATCAAAATATTATATGATGGCACCAAAAATGAATTTAAGCTCTCAACTTTCCAAAAATTTGTTTTTGTGATCTAAATTTTCTCAGAACGTCTTCTGACAAACTTGATGTGAATGCAAGAACTTCCTAAAATTATAAAGCCTTGCATTATTATTTTAGCGGTCTTGACGTCAGTTTTTGCCAACGTATTTGAACGCCAACATATTTCATAAGAGCCCAAGTCGTTGCTAAGCCAAAACTCGAGTATTTAAAAGCACAATTATAACTTCAAAATACAACATCACAAGCGGACTGACTGGCACCACAGTGTATACTAAAAGAAATACTACAATTTCCGCTTAGCAACCTACCAGTTTCTCGTGTGGAAAATGTTCATTAAAGTATGCTGTCCTTTTGCTAAAACCGGAACCATAACATTGCTGACAATGAGCAAGATTATCTTCCAGTGCTATTTGTAGTGAACGAAGTACCAAGAGAAACATTTATGAAAGATCTTATTTATCATTAATTAACATATTCTTAACATCAATCAATTTGCTATTTAAGGAACCGTTTTTATTTACTTTACAAAATAAACGAAACTAATGGTAGAACAATTTATAAATACGTTATATACAAAACAATGCACGTATAAAGAGAAATGATGCGGATTAATCGTTCCCGAGAATAAATGACCTCAAATCTACGTGGGTTTCCCTGAAACACTTCGTCATATGCTACAAAATATGTCATATTGGGGGGTTAAGAAATGCTACAGCGGAGTGAGGCGCCGAAAACAGGGAAAAATCGTCTTTCTATCAACGACCAAAGATCACCAAAGCTGACTGATTCTTTTGTTATTTCTACTCAAACTCCTGGACTAAGGTAAAAAGCAATCTGTCCTCGTCGACAGTGGTTCTCAACATTTATCACGTTCTAAGCTGGTGCACTCTATACATTCTTAGGAATCCGTTAGCAGAATGAAACCAGCAGTACATACAGCTCGCGGGGTTTTTTTTATTTTTCTTTCTCCACATTCTTGTCGGAGAATGATAGGCAAAATTAGCTTGTTTTGGTGCTCAAGAAACGGAATAAAACATTTTTCTAATCTATAATAACAATCAAATTTCACTTTTGCCTACCTACATTCATTTTTTCTTAAAAGCCAAAACAGCGTCATTTTTGTTATGATAAAACCAAGAAAAGATACTCTGAATTTGTTTGCTGGATAGTGTTCCTTTTCACTTTCTTAAAGCCAACATTTCATCTTTTAAAACCTACCTGAATCAAGACTTAGAGAGAACAGAACATTAATCTTTAAAGAACAATCTCCTGAGTTAAAAAATTGGAGAGATATTTGACGTGTCGCGCTAGAAGCAGCTAAAATTACAATGTAAACTTTGAAGTGTTTGCAAGGTAACAAAATGGTTTCGTGTCATTCTAATTTCGTTTGCAAAACCCTCTCTTTTGTCTTGCCCTCCCAAGCAAAAAGAGAACTCGACTCTGTTTTACCAAGCACAAATGAAACTTTACGGGCAGACTGACTGATGGTGCGCACGGTGTGTTTGTATGGGCTGTAACAAGGGGGCTTTTATCAAATTAACTGTGTTCATTATGCTGGATAATCCTATCAGCTACCTAAGCTGTTCTCCATAGAGACCCAGCAAAGATCATCCTAGGTCCACTGTTATTACTAGAGCAAACCGGAGAAGCTGGAGAAAACGTGTGGTGTTTGGTAGAGTCAGACTGGACAACGCTCTGGGGGATGTTTGTGATAGTTGATCATCCAGGTTAGTGTTGTCTTGAGGAAGACTGTTGGTGTTGGTGGAAGCGACTTACCTTTCGAAGGCATCAGCGGTGGTCATCTTCAGAGTCAAGCGGGGTCAAGTATCTTGACTCTTAAGATGACTGCAGCCGAGGACATTGAAACAAACATCAGTCACTTCCACGAACACCAACAATCTTTCTCAAGACTAAACTATTCCGAACGATTAACTATCACAAACATCTAACGATATTCAAAGGTTCAAACCATTTACTTTACAACTACATAGAGCCGGAAAATCAAACCCTAGTCACAGTGGTTAGAAAAACGCGTGCACTATTACTGTGTCGCCAACACTCCCGCCTAGTATTAACGCTGGTATTACGTCAGGAATGACCGTCAGAAATGGATTACCATCGGCGAATAATCTCCAGAAATCAATGACCCTTGGTCACGTTCCCCTAGGATTGAATAATCCAGGTAATTTAAGTAGTGTAAAGTTATAGCGCATCACTAACCCTAAGCCAAAACTCCGAATCTAACCCTGCAAGTGAGCAACTACATCTCGAGGGTACTTTTATTGGAGATCAGTGTCCGAGCGGTTGCCGACCCTCGAGGTCACTCACACCTAAGTTCAAAGTATTTTTTTCATTGCTGAAGACTGTATAGCAAACTAAAGGGAAGACAAGTTGGCTAACTAGAAGCAAAAAAATCCAAGAATATATTTACATAAATTCAATTCTTTGAGTTTGACCATTCCGTGGTGTACTTCCTCCATGTTCCGAACTTTAAGTTTTAATTATTCTAACTTCATTTTGTATGTATAAATTTCCATCGGCTGTAGTTGAAGAATGGATTCTGGATCAATGTTTTTTCCATCGTACATCATGGTCAGGGAGGTCTCTTGGATATTCCCAATGTTTATACCTTCAAATGAATTCCTTAAAACAATCTTTGAAGGAAAAAAAAAATCCGAATGTTGAATGAAGTAGCAAACCACCAGCACATACCACTCATACTGGGTTTCATACGTTTTATCAAATGAAGAAAACTGAAGTTCCTCATATCTAACAGTAAGCGATAAGTAAACTTTTGAAAGGAGACAATCCAAACGTGACGTTAGGTTTTTAAACGTTTTCCAGACGTTGTTATCTTTCACTATTAGGTCAAATTCGGCTTATTTCAACCAGCTATCGCTGTTGTCCAGCATGAAAATGTTAACTGGTGAGATTCATTAACGAAGAAGGGAATGTTTCAGTTAAAATAGGTTTCTTTAGATCTTATTTTTCATGTGCGGGCAAGACTTCGTCGTTCGTTTGAGCAACTGGCAAACGAAGCTAAGCTACAGGGCAGCAGTGCTTTAATAGTGAGAAAAATACATGAAGATTTTCGGACTAAGATCATCGGAAACCTTCAACCAACTCACCTTTCCTGACGTAGTTTGACACGCAGCTGGGAAGGAACAATCATAGCCATGGCGACGAAGAATAAGTGCGGCTTGGTCGGTGGGTTCAGGCTTGGTTCCTTTTTGAATTGTTCGTAAATTGACGAGGAAAGTATCGCACGGCAAAGGTTTGCTTAATCCTGCAAACTTACGGTGCAGTGGCCGATCGACAGTGGAGGTGTGGTGAAGAACGGACAAAGGATGAGATAAGTGTTGTGAGATAGCGATACTGGAGAGAGAATGGTAGGTGAGAGGTACACCTTCTAACTCCTGAAATGAAAAAAATATATAAAACGAGGGTGAGAGCTGCTCAATTCGTAAAGAATAAAAAAAGTACGAAATACAAAACAACGGAAACTCCGAAAATTGAAAACACTTTTACTCTCGACGTTTCGACTACCTCGCAGTCATCATCATCATCATCATCACCATCATCACCATCATCATCACCATCACCATCACCACCATCATCATCATCACCATCACCATCATCATCATCACCATCACCATCATCACCATCACCATCACCATCATCATCATCACCATCATCATCACCACCATCACCATCACCATCATCATCACCATCATCATCACCATCATCATCACCATCATCACCATCATCACCATCACCATCACCATCATCATCATCATCATCACCATCATCATCATCATCACCATCATCATCATCATCATCATCACCATCATCATCATCATCACCATCATCATCACCACCATAATCATCATCACCATCATCACCATCATCACTATCATCATCATCACTATCATCATCATCATCATCACCATCACCATCACCACCATCATCATCATCACCATCATCACCATCATCACCATCATCATCAGGAACACAAGACTGCAAGGTAGCCGAACCATCCACAGTAAAAATGTTTTCGCTTTTCGGAGTTTCTGTTGTTTTGTATTCTATTAAAATACTCCATGGATATCAAAACTTTTGGGTAAAAAGCTATGAGTTCATGAACATTCCACACCTCACTAATATTTTACGATTTAGTTGTGTGGATCACAATTCCACGATGTTTTACTTCGTCAACTCACCACCAAACTAATGTGGGAGAGAATAGCCACACAACAATCTTTTATGACAGTTGCATCACTCTCTTTCATGTTAACGTCAACAATTTAGTAGAATGTTTTAAGTTCTTCATAAAAAACTTATTGGTAATTCACGAGGAAAAATACAAAGGAAAATCATAACCATATCATGAATCTAAATGTGATAAAACACGCTTACTTTTCTCCTTAAATCCTTGCGGCTTAGAAAACATCAATTTTTAAACTTTCTACGCGAATCAACGTGTTAAGGGATTTGTTTTTTAAGTCATTTCAAAAAATCACAGTAAGTACTTTATTGGATCCAAACTATTCGAGGACTAATATGTAAACTAGATACCTAACCTGAATAAAAGCATCAACTACATACTGAACAGTAAAATTCCCTAGCAGATATAAATAATCGTAGAGAATGGAATATGACAGTATATAATGACAGATGGTCATATATGGCAGGGCAGATAATGGTATATGAATGTGTGTGTTTGATGACGGTTAATTGTCGTGACTACAGTTTGATGTGCAATATATTATTGATGACGGTAAATGACAGTGTATTATAGTAGGCAATGGTATAGTTCATGACAGAATATGTAATGGTACTTTTTAAGTTGATCATTAAAAAAATTACCTTCAATATGATTAAGAGAAGACTGACTTCTACATTGCAACAATTTACGATGTTCTTATGAAATTGTCAGCATATCTAAGCAAAAGCCTTCTTTCCCACATCGTTTACAGC
The DNA here is from genome assembly GCA_030142905.1 of Heliopora coerulea. Lineage (NCBI taxonomy): Eukaryota > Metazoa > Cnidaria > Anthozoa > Scleralcyonacea > Helioporidae > Heliopora > Heliopora coerulea. The sequence continues at coordinate 79,711 of JASJOG010000039.1, forward strand.
TTAAATCAAATAATAATTACCTCATCCGGTTTTGACAGAAACCTTTCAACCAGAAGTCTAAAATTAGCTGGAGTACGCTTGTTGTCCATCACACCTTGACCCAAGCCGCGATTATCATCTTGACCAAGACGGCGGTCCAAGATTACTTCAAGGTGGCCTGAAAATTAACAAAAACGTTTGGACAATAGTTGGTAAGAAGAATGAACACAGGACACGAACTCAGCTGGGGAAAGAGATAACAACCTTTCCCAAGTAAAATACCGCACTAAGGCCAACAACAAAGCTTTAGTGGCTGCGCTTATATTTGTGAAAAAAGAGTGAACAAGCCAGACCTAATATTTGTACGAATTGTTTTGGGACAATTATCACACTAGGAGTCATTAAGTCCAGTTATTTCTTGCAGTTAAAATATCAGTATATAAACAAAATCTCGTGCTTTTGAACAAACCCAGCCTTTCTCTCACACTTTTATCAGAATTCGGTAGCACACAGATCTTTCAGAAATCCTCTTCTTCGTAACGAGTCTATCCTGCGTCAAAGTCGTAGCACGCCACTGGTTAATCGGAACTAGTTTTCAGAGAACTAATTAAGCATAATGTTAACCTTTAGTTAAGGTAGAGTCACACACTTCAATGTAAAGTTTCTTGAAGTTTTTATTTGAACCACAAGATTTTGAAACCTGGCTTTTAGAATGGCAAAAACGGTTTCTCACCACTGTACCCAAAGCTAATTTAAAAGCAAATACAGTTCCTCACCGCTGTAAATTTAACTCACTTAAATACTGGAAACCTTGACTGTAATGCTTTGCCAATTTTCATTCTGCATACAAGCACAGGTAGTGCTGGTCCTTGCAAAAGCCACTGTTTCTACAACTAAAATCTACCGAAATTTTAGAACGTTAGGCAACTAACCTGCGTTAAGACTTGCAACTCCATTGGCCTGGGCCGAATGTAGAGTCAGTCGAGTTTTGCGGTCTTGAATAACGGCCGAGTTAGGCATGGGATAGAAATTAGCTTGCAATGGTAGTTTAGTTAAAGTTTTACGAAGTTGCACCTAAAGAAGGTTGAAAAAAGTAAACGTTTCTGTCAAATAATATTATCAATAGCGTTTTACCCTTCAATTGGGAATGGCCTCACTCGAGTTCAGGAGTCCTCAAATATTTTTCTCGGGGGCTAAACAAAATTGATAAGTGAGTTATGAACGCCAGAGTCATTCCCCAACCATGATGGGAAGTCAGGTGAGAACATTTTATGAATGTGGCACATCTATATGCTCGAAAATAGCAATCTCAGAAAGCCATAGCAGAGATTTTTTTTGAGATCTCTGCTGATGGTCTTCACGCAGTCAGAAAAACATAAACAAATACGTCATAATCATCACGTGCGCGGCAACTGAAATCGTTCGCGGGCAATGCGCGGGCCAAATCAAAATCGCCCGCGGGCCGTCATTTGAGGACCCCTGCTTTAGTTCGACGACCTTTCTCTGTCTCGTTGGTAAATCTCTTGTATTTAAACATGAGAACTGCGGAAATAATGGTAACACTGCAGGCACGATCTCACATATATTCTAAACTTCTTTACGGAGATTATAAGAGGACAATCAAAGGGATAGGAACTGTTTATCTTACAATGGATAGTGGTACTAATAATTGTTTACAATAAATATTGATTATGGTACCTGAAATTAGAAACTATTTTTCTTGCACTGGATACTGGTACTGATAGTTGCTTAAAATAAATATTGATTATGGTACCTGAAATCCATTAAGATCAGTGTAGAACTCATTCCCGTTTTGAATGTTTGTCGCAAATCGCATGGAAAGTTCCTGGAAAAAAAAAAATGAACCAACAAATAAGTAAAGTAACAGAAATCGACGTTTCATCTTAATCAAATGTATCTTAGCGAACCAAAAATGTACCAGGGGCGTAAGAAACATTTAAAACTTTAACCTTGTTGTCACAAATGACTTTAAACTTAACCGATCATAAAACTGAAGCGAAAATCCTCGTTTATCAACTGATCTTCACAGTAGCGATGTGGACGACTTCAGCAAGACCGACGTGCTAACATTATTAAATATCACTACTTCAGAGGTTACAGTTCAATAAACATACAAACAGAAGCCAATCTTACTTTGTTGTATTCTTCTCGAATGTCCACAGCGTTTTCTATGTCGACCATCATGCTTTCTAGACCTAAATAACACCACCAAGAGGCCAGAAAGAAGGGGATAATTCACTTCAACTGCACCAGAAATGACAGGAAACATCAATAATGAGCGAAAGCACCGATATTTAAGTGCTGTGACTGGTAAGTTAGCAGTAGCTGTAACAACAACTTTAAAAGAAACAACATCGCAACAATAACAAGAATGCAAGCTACAGCAGCAAAATTGTCACCAAAGAGGGAAAGATCGAGTTCTTTCCCTAAAAAGAGGATTTTGTGTTAAGCCATAATAACCAGCATGACAGTTTTTTCAATAAGACCATCTGTCTCCAGAGTTCCGGCGGGTATTCTAGTAGAATACCCACCGAATTACCGACTATATTGTTATCTTTAATAAGTTGTTCTCTAACGTACAAGCAGGTTTTCAGATGGCCACCTTCTCAGCATGTTATCAAAAGTCCTGCGTGATCACGTAAGTGCAACACGGCATATTTTTAGCGCTCTTTGCCAATGAGATGGTCAAAAAGGGAAAGAACACAGTCTTGAACAACTAACAAAACAGCATTAGCACAATAAAATCAAATTCTTGCGAGACACTGTCCTGCAATGTTTTAAATTCTATCTCTGTGTTTGTATATTAAGTTGAATTTTCACTTACCAGGAATTTTATAAAGTCTCACGGTGTGTTTCACGACGGGTAATTTAACTGTAATTTCTTCGAAAAGTTCTCCCTTCAAGACAATCATCTTGGTGCGTCCGCTGCTTTTTACGGGCTAGTGGAAAATAGTAACCAGTAATTAACGAGTGAGAAGTAGTACGTGGGAAGGGACAATTTAGAGTGTCTTTATTTACACTGGATAACCCTATCAGCTACCTGAGCTGTTCTCCTTAGAGGTCCAGTAAGAGCCACCCCTCGTGGGTCTATTGTTACTAATGAAGGTAACCGGACTACCCGAAGAAAACCTTCAATGCTTGCTTGAGTCAAACTGCACAACACTCTTTTCACATGTGACCAAAGTAACTTTAATCAGATAACTGCACAGAGCCGGAATCGAACTCTAGTCCTAGTGGTGTGAGACACGGGCACTACCTCTGTGCCACCAACACTATAATCAGATAGATAATAAGTACCAGATAATAAGCAATTGTACATCTCTCGCCTCAAGAGGTGGCTAAGGGAAAGTATTTAGTGCAGTTAAAACACGCCACAGAATTGCCAGACGCTCGCACAGATTGCCTCCTCATTCGACCCCTTTAGAGCGACCTGACGCACAATGTCCCATTCTGATGTATGAATACAAAAGGCGAGGTATTTTGTGGAGTGAAACTCGAAAAGCCTAATACAATAACATTACAATTACCAATGTTTAGTTACCTTGTTTTAGGTATAATATGAAGTTACAAATGCATACGTGAACTTACTTGAGCTGGTCCATCCGGTAAAAATAAGTACGCGCCACTTTTATCTTTTCCATGACTTGTACCGTAACTCAGAAACCCAAGAATTAAGTCGATGGTTTTGCCTTCCTTAACTGAAGTCATTTTCTAGGAAAAAAACAGCACATTTCACTAATGCAAAATAAAACAGGTTCTGAAAAATGTCATTCCTAACTTGTGATTCAAGTAACGTTAATTTTTTATTTGAATCACAAGTTAAGAATGACATTTTTCGGACTCTGTTTTATTTTGTATTTGCTTAAACTGTCGGCCGGTTATGGTTTTTTATCACCACACTAACAACTGAAGGTTTAAGTTTAAAAACGAAAGATGTTTTACCGTCATCATTCCTTCTCTGCTATCTAAGACAACTTGTAGTTCATCGTTTTCTAACATTATCGGTCCATTGCTCCAGTCTTTACGTTCAACTTTGAATGATTTACTGTAAATGAAAAAAAAGTCACTGAATTCACAGGTATGTTAATTTTCGCCATAAACAGGAACCACGACAGTTAAAGATATCCTTAAACTAGGAATATTGTTCTAGTTTTTAAGTCTGGAAATATTAAGTCTTGGTATACCAGGGAATTAATCCCGCATTGCGACTTCTCTAGACCACGCTGGACAACTTGTATTCTATACTCTTGAGATAGCTAAGTGGTCAGTTCGTTCGAATGTTAAAATTATAGTCGAGTAGCGCTCTATAGCACCAATACGAGCCAAAAATATATTTGAAGATCCTTTGAACAAACGGTGCGCTCAAATGAACTTGGGTTGCACGATGTCGTCCACGAAGAAATAATCAAGTCTTTGATTTATATCAATAAAAATATTAACTTTGACGACTTTATGTGGCTTAGAAGACACCTTTCAAGTTCACGTCAGCAGGACTTTAGCAAACTTTCTCCTTTACACGGAGAAAAAACTTCGAATTTAAACCTTGGAAAGATTTTCATCCCTTCAAAGTAAGACACTCTTTTGTTTTGGCTTATCGCGTATGTCTTAAATAGGTTTATATCAACCTTTGACTGTGTAATATAGTCGAAATGTTACCGTCCATAAACTGTCATGTGTTTTTACTAATATTTTGGCCACCAAATGTTTCTCTTCCGAATTTATTTTTGTGTTACTTTTTGCGAGACCTTGACTTTTCGGGGATGTAACAGAATTCCCCGTAAGGGGTGTGAAGAACAGTAAGATTTAAAGTGTCTTTGTTTATACTAGATAACCCTATCAGCTACCTAAGCTGTTCTCCCGCGAGGTCCTTCAAGTGTCCTGTGTTAATGTGGGAGGAAACCAAGGTAACCGGAGAAAACCTGCGATGTTTAGTTAAATCAAACTGGACAACACTCCTCTTACATGTAACCAAGGTAACTTTAATCAGATAACCGCATGGAGCCAGAAATACACCTTAGTCACAGCAGAAACGCATGCACTACCACTGGACCACAAACATTCCAAATGATTTTGCTCACCACAGCCCAGATCGTGCAAATGCTAACAAATAATTGAACTTAAGTCTATAAAATTGGAGATGTATGAAATTACTTACTCAATAACCACAGGACCAACATAATGATACAGAGTGACGACACTTGCTGACGTCAAAGTTGCCTCAGCCTGGATTGAATAGGTCGACAAACCTAATGGCGAAATATCAGCCTTGAAATGGACCTAGAGAAGACAAAGACAGCAACTCTATGGAATAATCATGGTAATGTGTTAGCTAAGAACTATAAATCATTGATATTATTGTAGAATTGCCATTGCTTAGTGTCAATATATGTTAATGCGCTTGCTTTACGGGTATTTACTCAAACCTTCGGAAGCTCTGATGGGAATGGAAAATTTCCTTCCTGAGTTCTTGTCACCAGCGCCAAAATATTACGAGTTTTACTGCGGTCATGGGCTCAGAAGACCTTCCCTGAGTAAACAGCTTGGAAGCAGGCTCAATAACAAATTCTAAATTGCTTCAAAAACTGATTAATAATTCACGGGGACGACGAAACAATCATGATCATTGCCATTACACCACGTAAATGCGTAGTCAGCTAGGTGTCCTTCCCGTTTCCTCGAAACTTCATCAGAACACGGAATCAATGTTGGAATGTTTTTGAATGTTTCACAACGATCGCCGCTTATATAGAAGTCTTTTTCTCACGATTAGATATACATGACATATGGCAGATTCACGACCTCAAGGACTCACTTCCATTTACCTTGGATAAGAAATATGTCTTGATAAATTTATCAAAAAGTGCTTAACTCGCTTTAACAGGAATAAATGGTAAACTATAAACCCCTAAACGCACTAATAAACATTCTTCAAGAAACAGGCTTTAACTAAAGTACTGTTGTTGGAAAAAATCGAGCAGGGAAGCCCTGATAAATACTCACCCTAAAACTGTCTGGCACTGGATTAAAATCATCATTAAAGACTGGGCTAACTTGGAACTGAACTGGCTCGCCATTAGCATCAGTGACCTAGTAAGGAAAAAAAACGAAAGAATAATTCGGTTCAATGTTCAAGCTTTTGAGAAACTATTTCAAAAGCAGTTTACTCCATTAAACTTAAATTCTATAGACTATTCTTCATAAGTAAGCAACAGTTTTATGACAAAAAGTTCAAAGGTTGGTAACTGCGGTGACTGATCTCAAAGAATTCCAACGTTCAGAGCAAAGGGTTAGGGTTAGGGTTAGGGTTAGGGTTAGGCTCTGACAAAGGGCGTTGGCTCCAAACGTTAGAATTCTTTGAGATCAGTCACGGCAATTACCAACCTATGAATTTCTTACGTTATTTAACACTGTGTACTCAGCATCTCATTTTTGTATCAATGACGGTTTTATGACTGTCGGTGAACTTCTGGCAGTTTTCGTTTTGTCATTTTATGTACTCGTCTCCTAAATTAGATCAACCTACCTTTATTTTTGGTGTTGAAACATAAACACTGACCACCTGAATACGTCGTTCACTTAATGGGTTATACAGAGTAACTTTCCTAGAACAAAAACACAGTTCATGAAGTCCTTTGAAAATGGCAAATATTGACTAAAAACAAGTATCATGTAGCCACAAAAATATGTCGCCATAACAATAAAAATTTACGATAAAGAAGGAATGCTTGCTTTCAGTAATAACTCTAGAGAGCTAAAAATACCTGAAAGCAATTTTACCAAAAGTGGATTAATCATTAAACCATTAAACCACCTGGGTTGAATCAACCCAGGTCTACATCACAGGAACTATGCAGTCAAGGTCATCATGTAAAACCAAGGCGGTTACACTTGGATATCGTTTACAATGGCAAATACAAACACAGATATCACGACAAGGTTGATCAAACAGGCCAAACCTTCCCAGTTTAATTTTTATGACAGAACAAACCCAGCCACGGTCCCATTTACCATCACGCCAGTATTTGTAGTTTAGCTAGTAGCATCCCAGGTCTAGGTTTTAATATGATTACACCGTTAAAGATTAATGTCATAACGAAGTTTTTCGAAAACATCAACTTGTGATTAGAACTAACCTCGGTTTGGATTCATCTATCTCGAGAATCTTCTTCGAAGGAAAGGCATCTTGGCCAAGTCTCTCCTCATCCTTAAACAGTAAATTGTCAACTGAGGTTTGTAAACATCACTTCAAAAAAGACGATAGAAGAAACTCCAGATAACGTAAGTAAAGTTTACTTGGAAAGAAAAACAGAACAATTTGATTGAGTTATTGGAAACTATTAGAAGTTTTTTTTGTTTTGTTTCGGTCTTTTGTTATTACTTACTTTTTAAATTACACTAGAAGTTTTTCTATAAAATAAATGGTTTGAACCCGGGAGAATCGGTACATGTTAGTGACAGTAGATCGTCCAGGTTACCATAGCCTTGAGAAAGACTGTTGGTGACAGTGTCACCAACAGTCTTTTTCAAGGCTATGGTAACCTGGACGATCTACTATCACTAACAAGTTTTTCTATCATTACTTACATACTGCACCATCGATAACAATCCATCTCTGGCTTTGAAATCTGCCTTTGCTTTATGTAATAAGAAATAAGATGAATCTTCTATAATGCGAGCAGTATCCTGCAGAGATCGTAACAACCTACACAAAGAAAGTAAAAGTGAATAACAAACTTGAAGCAAGGGAGTAAACAAAAATGTATCAGAAGAAAAAAATGTTGAACGGTGTCGAGATCATTTTAGGATGAATGAAATTATTCAAGGACTACAAATAACTTTGTATATTTAACAGAGAATTGTGTGAGTGTCTCTGAGCTGTGACATGAACAAGAATGATGTCATTTTAACCAGAAAAATGCCAAGTGAAAACACTCGGCTACGCCTCGTGTTTTCAGGTATTTTTCCAGTTGAAATGGTGTCATTAACGTTTCTATCACAATACATAGACAAGAAAGCTGTTTTCGATTTGTTTTATAAAATAACCAAGGTTTTTTCGAGTTCAAGGTTTTTCGAGTGTGGTTTTTCGAGTGTGTTTTTTCAGCGTGTCTTTGTACTCTGAGAGAAATTGAGACTCGTCCAATCAGAGCGTGCTTAAACTGATCGGACTCAGAATCTGGTCGATTATCAAAAAGCAACAAAAGAAGCAGACAACTCGAAACAATGGCAGCACTAACTGTGGCTGTGGAGATCAGTATTTCCCTCAGTCACCAAGGTGTACCTTACCTAGTGCCATAGTCAATAACGACATGATCCTTAGCGGTCCCAGTTATCCCGTCATGATGCTGAAACAGGCCGAGGTTACGTCTTGCTTGCATTAATAAATGGTAAAGAGCAGTGGAAGGATATGTACTCACACCAGCTTTACGAGCATGGGAGTGAGCAAGGTAGAAAATCACCTCCGCAGCTCTGCCAAGTTAAAAAGAATCAAAGTCAAATTCATCTCACCAAAAGTTTTCGGCTATTAATGGACTATAACTGAGGTCGCGATCGTTCAAGATAAACGTCCTTAGTCTACGGAGATTCTTCCTGAGTATTTGCAGCTCAATCATTGAACGTCTTTATGACGAAAAATTCGGTTCACTTTTTTATCACAGCTTACTATGAAAGGAAATCTACATATGCGAATATTTGAGCGATACGAGATCTGCTGGGTTTCAGTAAGGGAAAAACACGTGGGCTTTTTGAAGTGGCAAGGAACTCAACGAGGGAAGCACAACCACAATCTCAGAGGTTCTGATCTCCCCTCTGTGCTTCATACATACGTTACGTTCACAATATTTACCTCAGTCTAGATTCCAAGACACGGTCCATGTTTTTATAAAATGGCCGACTGGTATAGTATCCGCTCCAGTAATGGTCATCTCTTAAAAGACAACGAACCTAACATCAGTTGATATTGTTTGAAAATGAAGAACGAGTGAGACAGACAGGTTTCCCTGGGATTACGTACCATACTGGTTTCTCTCTGCTCATACATCTTCAGATAATTACTGCATAGTTCTACTGTATAATTATGTGCGTGTGTCTTTCTCGTGAAATCAACCGAAAGCAATCAGAAAGCCAATGCCGAAACAGAGCAATTTTTTGCTTTTAAACCATTGAGCATAATGAACGTTTATTAACATAACCAAACGTTAAAAGTCAGCGTTTCCAATTATTACATTAATAATTTATTTCCCAACAAACCTGTCGGCATATGTATAAAAGTCACCGCTCAACGTTGGAAAGCCAGGAGGCTGGGCTCCAGGCTTTACACCAGTCTTTTTCCACAATGTATTAAAATAGTCATACAACGTTCCAAACTGAGCCTGCAATGAATGGGAACTTGGCATGAACTTTGACGCCAAACATAGATTTGACACTGAAGCTTATTACTAAACAAACGAATCAGGAAAATATGGATTTTGGAAAAATCGAAATTATCTTTGAGCACTGCAGTTCGTGTTGTTATTCCTGCGAATCCAGAGCAATGGTGTAAACAGACAATAATTTTGCAGAACTTAATGTTGAATTAACGATAGATGAAAGATCGTCATGCTCTATTTTCAGAAAAACGACTTCTAAGCCTCGGACGGGGATCAAACCCGCAACGTTCTGATGACTGATGAGACGCTCTAACTATGGAGCTACGAAGACACAGATGGCGAACTAAGGTGCAAGTAGTTCAAAGGTTGATAACTGCCGTGACTGACCTCAAAGAATACCAAGGTTCCGAGCAAAGGCCCATCGTCAGAGAAAGAAACGTGATCTGAAATAGTAGACTCTAGACTAGCGTTTGGACTCAGAAATCGTTTTTCTGAGGTAAGAAGTTGACGATCGTTCATTTATCATTCATTCAAGATATCTCTAAGCTCCCACATTTCCAACATATATATCACTGAACTTGATGCGTTGAGGTGAAATCAGAACAGCTTTGCTCTAGCTTAATGTAGAATACCTTACCAACTGCCTCGAAGCTCGTCGTTCAGTGTACTATATCAGAACGAGATGTGCAGTAACTATTCTAAATGCAATAAAAATAAGTTTGTAATCTACTTCTGCTTACCTTAACTTTTAGATTCGGTTTGGAATTCATATAGTCAAAAAGTTTCTAAAATTGCAGACAAGAATACTCAGGTTTGAGAGGAGCACACAGTCCATAGGTCTTGTTCCGCAGTATTCACTTATTTATTGTTCTTTATGGAGGGCTTAAACCTTCTTCATAGCGATCTCATTCAAAATACAAATAGTTTGGTATTTCGACCGTAATTACAAGGACACAACAAAAAGCCAAATCATATGCATACCCTTGTACATTAGTCTGCTGTTGGTTTTTGGAATAAGACCACAAAAGACCTGAATGATTTTAAAAAACATCCCACGCAGTAACCAAGATTTAGGTCGATTTTAACGAAGGCAGTTAATCAAAATAACGAAATACTACAAGTTAGTGTAACTCTGGTTGTAATGACAAAACCAACAGACACTAGAGTGGAATGCACAGCATTCAGGCACAGGCGACTACCAAGTTCAACTTTGGTTAGCTTTTTTCAGTCTTTGTATGACTTGACTTATAAGACTACTACAGTACCACCGTACGACATCCTTAATAGCTTTGTTTTCAACACGATGGAAGCGGAGTATAACATTCTTACAGAATAAATTTACCTGATAATTGGTAAATTGCTCAGTCGTTTCAAATTTCACGTCGTATCTGAAATCATCACCAAGAGGAACCAACAGCACATTACTTTTGTAAAGCGTCGCCTTTTTTCTGTACTGGTCTAACAACATCTCTGCTCTGTGACAAAATAAAGAAACATGTGAACCATAAATTAACTCAGCAGGAACGACAGTAAAACTTGTTTTCAGACACATTCAAGTAACGAAGGCTCTTTTTTTTTAAAAGAAAAGAACGAACGACTATGGGAAACTAGTGGAGTGCCATACCGAGTGAGTAACCAAGGCACTTGGAGGGACATTGGGTGTGAATTCTGTCCTTAACTACGTAACTTAACTAGCGAAGTTAACTAACGTTAACTTAATTACGTACTTAACTAGCGAAAATTTAAGATGGATACCTAATTTTATTTGTTAAAGTACAATCGAGGTCGTATTTTTAAGCCAAGTACATCTTCCACCTTCCGTCATAAAGAGTTGTCAAAAGCAACTCGTGGCAAAAGTAGAAGTTTTAGTAACTGCGTAAGAGGTAGACATCAAATTAAACGTTTTTCGCTGTGAGAGTATCCTCAAAAATAAATATGCTTGGTAAGCGAAAGCTCCTCCTTATGCTCCTGATAGAAATATGTTTCGTATGTAATCAAATAAGTTTGGTACGGTAATATTTTATTAGTCAGGTTTTGGCTTTATCATCACCAAGAATCGTTTTGCACCTTTCTGCCACGTTCTCCTCGTCAATCTTAACTGGTGGAATGTGCCACGGACAATAAATGCCTCCTCCAGTGAGCCGACGGAAGTCAAACTGACAGCAAATCTAAAAAAAAGAAAAAGTCGATTAAATCTTTGAAATTCTGGAAGACACGTCAGAATTTAATCATAAAACTCACTCTGATGGCGTTCCTTTTTAACGGGAACTAAGTCTATATGTCAAATATATTGGAATATTATCTCAACAAGTAACCATGGAATATAAAAGAAAACAAACCCTCCAAATAAACATCTTGTTAACTCAACATTACAGCAAGATACTAGACAGAAACAATAACGATGATATCTACAAAGCTAAATCCTGACCCTAGTTCGGTCCTAATCCTCCATCTCTTTCAGTCACAAAGAACTGTTCATCGAGTTCAGATCCTCTCAAAAATTATTTCTGAGCCCCATACATGGATCAAACCTGCACCCTTCAGATAACTGGTGAAACGCTCAAGCTCTTAAGACACATTTGATCACATTATTAGGACATTATCCCTGGCACATAGAGGAAAAGCACAAGTTGGACCTGTACGTCTCAGTCGCGGCAGCTCGATGGTTAAAATGTCTAACTGGTCATCATCCCTTTCCGGGAGTCAGAAATTGTTTTTCTGAGAGTTTATCCTTGACAAACGTGATTTAGCATTTAATGGTACGTAATTTACCGCAGGCTCAGGTCCACAGGTGTGTGGTATATCATAACTGTAGAATGGCATCATGTGACAGAACATATCAGTGGTGGAAGAATGATCTAGGAAAGAAAAATTAACCAACTAAGTAAAACAGATTAAACCATTCACATAAGACAAACCTTTTCCAACCTTGTTTACCTAACCACTTCTAAGTTGTACTTTCAGTATTTTGGCTTATGCCATAGGAGTTAACAGGTTACTGTTAGTAACAGTTATAGGGCAAAAGAGAAAATCTGATTGGAAACTACACGATTAGGCAGACCAAGTCTTTGCCCTTGTTATCTTCTAGGAAAACACATCACATTCCTACAGTGGTTAGAATAGGGAAAGAACAGATTTACAGTATATAATGGTCTGGCATTTAAGCACAAGATGATCAAATAACATTTCTCATCATAATCCATGGTTGTTGTCTAGTTACATTTAACAAGCAAAAAGCTGGATTTTTTTTTTTCTTTCAGGCAAACAGCTGTTCTTACCCCAGTTCTGCCTCCACATAAACTCCAATTTCTTTCTCCTTGCAAGATATCTTTTCACAGCATAATGTGTCCTCTGTATCAACATTGAGTTAAAGCCACTTCTTTTTAGAATGTAAGCCATTGTTGGTGTGTGACCAAATGGATCAATAGCCCAGCCAGAACGAGGCTTTATACCTACAACAAAAAACAAAAGTTAGGAAATAAGCTGCACATTATGACAAAGTTATCTCAAAAATTCTTAATTCATCAATGTGGTTGTCCCTTTCAAAAAATATATAAAATTATGGACTTTTCAGCCAAGATCCCATTACTTAAGTCATTGGAAATAATTAAATAACTCAACAGATGTCCCAGAACACCAACCAAAATGTCCATTGTGCACTTTTTATCCAACTTAGTTGTTGCAAGTATTTCTAATGCAATTAAGCAAGATAATGTTAGCTTTGTACTGTTCTCTGTTCACATACCACTGGTATATGGCTCATTTTGTAAAGCAGAGTTCTGAACCAATGATACATCTTCAAATCTAATCCTATTCAACTGAATATTTTGGAATATCATATGATTTGCCACTTATTGCAGGCTTTGCTACTTTTAATATAATCACACTGTACTAATTACTTTATTCTACAACAGAAGCAATCAAAGTTTACAAGCTTAAATTCCAGAAGAACAGAGAGGAAACACTTCTTTTGTCATCTTTGGAAAAATTTTGTTATGGTACTACACAAAAGCTTAGATTTTTATTAAAAAGTTAAAAAGTACGTTATCAATTTACATTATTTTCTCACCTCATTAATCTGTAAAAAGATTTTTAACAATTCTTACCCAAGTTGGCCTCTAACCACTGATGTCCTTCAATCATCTGATCAATCATTGCAAAGTAATGTGTGTTGGCTTCATCATTCATCACCCAACCTCCAGTCACAATCTCAAGTTGACCACTTGCTACCTGCCTATAAGAACATTAATGAAACAACTATGGTATGACAACAAGAACACAAAAATAAATGGTCTCGGGAATGGGTTGCATGGATACTGGTTTTGTTATTGATATCAATTAATAATATTTAATATTAAAATTGAAAATAATTTGTTATAGAGAAAGGTATGAGTTCATCTAGAACTTGATTACACAGTATATCAGTACTTAACATAGGGGCTAAGCTTTGGGGGACTTAGCACCCCTGGGATTTTACATTAAATGATACATGATTCATGAATGGTAGGGTTACTGCTGGTTGTGGTAATATAACCATCAAAGCCTTATTATTTTTTCAAGCCTATAGAACCCATGACGCATCTGAGAAAATAAGCTAAATCCAATGGCAAAATTTGAAATCTTAGCAACAAGTCATTCACCAATCATGGAGTCAGGCATTCCCACTAATTTTTTCTGCATCTCACTACAGTGTTGAAATCATTATTTTACTTTCTGAAAGGTAGCATCTTGGGCAGCTGTATTAGGGATATGTGATAAGGGCAACTAGCAATTCACTTCAGTAGAACAATTCTAACTAGAACAAGCATACTTGTACTGTAATACATTTTATGAAATGTTGGCTAAGCATTTCTTGTACACAACAGCAAGCTCAGTAACGTAGCTTTTAGATCTCACCACTTACTCTTTAAATAAATTTTTTCTCCTGTCATCAACATCTCCCCACCACATTGATAGATAAGATATTTCAGCCCAGATAAATTTTCTTCGTTTATCAAGGGCCAAAGCATCAACAACATTGTCAAGAATGTGTCTAGTTTGTGCCATGTAATAGTCATCAACAGTTCTGATCCAACCTACAAATGAAGCATCAGACAAACATATAGCAACTGTGACACCTAATGCTATACAAAAGAAATGTTCCAAGTATGCCTCTTCTCATAATGTACACTGCCATGCCTTATTATGGATTAATGACTAAATCATTACAACCACTGTGACCAAGGGTACACTAATGGAAGATGATTTTATTGTGCATACTGGGGTTCTTGTCCCTTACTGAGTTAAATACAAATGTGGTGTATCCAGTGTGCTGGATTGCTAAATCATACACAGTTATAAAAAATTACTTTCTGTTTTTGACAGCAGTTAAATTTAATAGTACATTTAATAGCAAATTTATGGTAAATTTAATAGTAAATTCTGACAATACCTCCAAGCTGCTTCCCAGGCAATATGCTGTTCTTGTGAACAAGCATTGTATTCATTAATTACTTCCTGCCACATAGTTTCACTTTTTAACACACACTTGTAAATATTTGCATGCCATTAATTTAGTTCACTCTTGCCTGTCGAAGACTACAGTTAGGTAGTCAAAAAGCTTGTGTTTTAATAAAATTTAGTCAGAGAACGTGTCTCAAAGTTAAGCAGTTAAATTGCCCAACCATTTATTTAACATTATTTACCCAGTAAAATTTCTTGTGCAGCCACTTAAAGGAGGACATTGTAGTATTCTGACTGAATCCTTTAGTTTATCATGACTAGAATAGTTTATCATGACATTATTTTGAAGAAAAAAAATTGGCTTGATGAGAGCTGTCTTTCAAAAATTTTCAACACCATTCAAATGGGGAATGGAAGAGGAAATAGCTGTGAAGCTTCTGTACATAAATAAATGGCATAAAATAATAACACATCATACCAGGATCATTATGTGAATGAGGGACAACAAAGACATCTAAGTGATCTTCTTGTTTGTCTCGCTGAACCCTCCATCCCTGTTTCCACGGTCCACCATCAGGATTGTCAAATGGAAGGAGATCATAAACATCTAACATCTAAAACAGTTAAATAAAAAATAAAAAAAAAAGAACATCTAGGCACCTGAAGAGAACTTTTTCAACCAGAGTTCAGTTTGCAACCAGAAGCTACAGTAGAACCACCTCTAACTACCACAAGTAGTTTAACCTTTCAATCCCCAATTTGACCCTTTGGTCAAATTTTCTGGTGGGTAGCTCCATGCAATTTTAGTGTACACAAACATGGGAATATGTTTTGAGATTTGAGCCTCTCTCAAATAAATCCTTCACAAAAACATAGCCCATGGGAGTTTTATTAAGCTGAACATCAGGTGACATCAGCAGAAAAGGAAGAGGCTTTCAAGTACATGTGAAACATATTCAACAGAAATGGCTGGCCTCCCACAATGTTAAGATGTGTAGACGAATGCTGTATACACTAGCTAACTGTGTTTGCCATTAATTTTTTTAACAAGCCAACTGTAAAAAAAAAAAAGAATTTTTTTGTCATGTACTTAATTTATAGTTCAATTTTTTTGTGTGTGGTCACTTTATTTCATTCTCAAAACTAACTCCTGTTACTTATTATAATTCATTATATAGTAGATAGAAACTTCTGTATATTTACAAATCTCAGCAACAGTGGAATTTACAATATCATTGGCAGCAAAAAACAGTTTACCTGTGGATACCTAACATGAGGGGTGTCTCAGAATTGTATTGTACCACTTCATTGGCTCAGCATCAGAATTTTGGACCTGTTTTGACATTTATTTCATGAAATGTGGCCACTTCTAGCTAAATTGCCATAGCTATTTAATACTTCTCGTTAGCAAAAGGACAACTATAAATTTCAAAAACACAAGAATACTTTTTAAAGACATGTTTCGGCAAGACTTATGCCATCTTCAGTTCAAACAACACACTGTCATTGTAATTAACCATCTAACATAAAGTCATTGTAGTTAGTTAATTTATTCATACTATAATGCCTATTTAAAGCCTTACAAACATCACTTTGTAAACTGAAGATGGCATAAGTCTTGCCAAAACATGTCTTTAAAAAGTATTCTCGTGTTTTTGAAATTTATAGCTATTTAATACCAGTGCCCTTTTATCAACTAACTTAAGATGGAGACTAGATACTGATGTTAGATCTTAATCACAGTACCTCATAACATTGCTGAATGCTTATGGCTGTTTCCATTAGCAAGAATTCAACCACTTCAGTTACTATGCTTGTATTTCTTTTCTTCAACATAACTCAATGCTGTAAGTGAGGGTTTTTGATGCTGGGTGTTTACTTAGCTTAATTTAAAGAAACAGTCAGACTTATTACTTACTTTGACATTTGAAGATAATCCAGAGGGCTGCTGTGAAAACGTACAGCCATCATCCTTTGTTCTATCCACAAGCACTAATAAACTTGATGATTTTTTTTTTGACACATCTTCCTTTTTAATGGTCAAATTTTTGCTATAACTCCTCACATAATTGACATCATCTTTTACATCAGTGTTTCTCTCCAGTTGTTTGGAACCACCTATCAGTTGGTCTACTGCACTTCGTGATAACTTTATTTTGTCTTCTAGCCTGTCCATGTCGTGCTCAATTTTTATCAGAGGTTCAATTATCTTTCCGTTTATCTGCAGGAATGAAAATAATTCTTGCACTTTGAATTATGACAGCTGACCAGACTCATTCTTGTACTTTACAAATTAACTCTGCTGGTCTGGCAGCTCCTGGTTCATTACAATTTCAGTGTATTTCCCCAAGGTAACTTCAAAATAGTGGTCTGCTTTGAGTGCCCTTGAGAAAGTTAGTGTATTACTATGTCATAATTAATCACAGCTACACCCCTAGCTAGCTGTTGTGCCCAACCAGTGGCTTAATAATCCCCAACTTTACTTTGCATGTCTGTGGTAATTAAAATATCTAAGAATTGGCAACAACCCTTTTCTATAATTTTTTCTTTCCTACCAAGGCTGCCATTTTTAAATCCTGGCAGAAATGCTAGACTCATAATACAATACATTTTCTGATAGTTAAAAACTTAGTTTGTACCATACCAGTGATAGACTAAGAAAAAACAAATCTCTTACTAAATCTACAGATATGCTGTATCTGGATAATGCTACTCAGTAAAACCAAACAAGCAGTATCTTATAAAATTCAATTTGGTATTTACAAGACAAAGCTGGGGGTTTTGGAGGCAAGAAGTTTGGTGAAAAATTATTTTTGATTGTGAAAGTTAAGCATTTTGTGCCTTTGTAATCTATGTTTGCCATTTTAATTACATATCATTGTATAAATAAGGAGTCAAATGAAATTATCACCATAAATTTACATAGTTTTCAACCCTTGAAATTGTATACTTGTATACTGAATTCCAACAAATCTCACAATCTATATTTTACACAAACTCTTTCCCAGTAGTGTAAAAGTATTCTTTTGCTCTGGCTAACACCAAACATGTTTACTCATCAAAGAGGGAGCTCCTGCCTCAAAAAAGTTAATGTGAAATATATATATATATATATATATATATATATAACTGCAGACGGAACCATTTCAGCCTATTGGGCCTCATCAGTGCAGTGCTGAGGAGCAGGATGGAGAAGCCTACATTATATAGGCAACTCAATATATATATATATATATATATATATATATATATATATATATCAGAATGTACATATATAAATTGTGGGTGTATAGATATATCTGTAAATAAATGCATATAATTTTATTTTCAAGGAACATCAATTAGTTCACGAGTAATTGTTTCAAAGTCATGTGGCATGATTAGCATCAGCGAATGGAAGTTAAATACCGTCAAAACAGGTATACAGAACCTTCAAAATACTTACAGTACAGTGTGTATCACATAATCTTGTTAGGAATATCAAAGCCCAGCATATAATTTTGAATAAACCCATAATAGTACAGACATGAGTTATTGAAAAATATTTTTAATTTAACAAATGTTTCGTTGCCAGTCCTGCAACATCTTCAGAGTAAGTGATAAATTTACAAGGTGTTCTCGACTATATATTATTCTATTTATAATAACAGGAAGTAATTAACAGAAAGACTGGTGGTGAAAACCGATGAATAATTAAGTGTGCAATAAAGTGTATGTGTGAGTGAATCCAGGTGTGTATGTGTCATCAAAGGGGGCCTCATCAGTGCAGTGCTGACGAGCAGAATGGAAAAGCCTACATTATATAGGCAACTCTCTCTATATATATATCTATATATCAGAATGTACATATGTACATTGTGGGTGGCAACGACACATTAGTTAAATTAAAAATATTTTTCAATAACTCATGTTTGTATTATTATAGGTTTATTCAAAATTATATGCTGGCCTTTGATATTCCTAACAAGGTGTCAGAAAAACATATAACAAGGAAAAAATTAACAGTTAGAACAAGGTTAAAGGAAGGGAACTGATCTTGGCGTTGAGCGAAGGATTTATCTTATGAATAAGTAGACTCTGTTTGAGAAGGAGTTCAAAATTTGAAGAACAGGAGCTTAGAATAGAAAAATCAGTGGAAGAAACAGGGTGGCCAGTCTGTTTGTGGTGTGTTAAAACAGCAGATAAACAGTAATCCTTTACTTTAGTAGTGGAGTACTTGCTTGACAATGATTAACAATTCATTGCTGGACCCCAACGTAGAACAGTATTTATAAACTTTCTACTTAAAACTGCGTTTAAAAGAAAGCTTTGAAAGCTTACCTGTGCCTCAATCATGCTTTCGTAACTTGGCATCTTTGACATCTGGTCCACGACAAGATAAATAGATAAAGACAGTACCACAAATAATGTTCCACCAAAAAACACAATAGACTTCCTCATATTAGAAGTATTTAACGACCTTCTCAAGTACTTGCAGCATTCAAACTAACACGTTTCATTCGAAAGTTTTAATTGTAAGAACTTCTAATTTTTTTGTCGGTCCTTGGTGAGCACATAACAGAAGTCTGCAGAATGGAAGGAGCCTGGGGACTGTCATCTTCGCCATTATTTCGGATTTGCCTCGTCTTGGCTCGTAAATGTTATGGTAGCTTCTTTTATCTTCTACAAGTACACAAATTTCAAAATGATAAAAGCGATTTTGATTTTCAACAACCATGGAAAGCCTCGTCTATCAAAATTTTTTACATACTACGTAAGTAAAGAGTGTTTTTAATGTTGAAACTCCCTTCCAAATGCAACGAAGTGCATTGATTTTCAGCGTCAGGTTAGAAAATTGATGCATTTACTGAAAATTCAGAATTCTTTTGTACAATTTCCCAAATTTGGTTCATTAATAAACGTTCGTTTAACTGTAATTCATTGAACTGAAACTTTAAGTTAAAACCAAAACACGAAACTGTCCTCTCTATGGTCTTCACTTGACAGGCACGTGACTGTCCATAAATATGGTTGGTGGCATCAATTAGGCATTCGCATTTGCAAAGTGGCATTGATCATTAGGTATTTTTCAGATAAGAAAAATAAAGGTTAGGTGGCATGTCATAGTGAAGGGCCACCTTGCTAGACAAGTGAGCAACATCAGCTTGGTCGTGATTTCAAGATACAATCAGCAGTACAGTAGTAATCCATTGCTTTACTAGTTGTGTTGATGTACAATATTACAAAGTCAAGGCTGGAGCCACGGTTGCGACTGATGGTGGACTTTTGACTTATGATCAACTTACTTCAAGTCATAAGTTGACCCACAAAGTCATTAATGTAATGGAAACCCTGTTCCACTGACCATGAAGAACTTCATCTAACCTTTACTAGGAATGTATAAAATACCTCCCAGGACATTACACACAACTCACAATACACAATACATGTTCTCCACTGGTTGTTGGTTATCTAACTGCAAGAGCAGTACTGTAACACATTGAAAAAGGTTAAAACCTTTGCCACTCAGAAAAGAAAAGAACACTTTAGAAGTACATGCACTTAGCTCTAAGTTTTTACCTCATCTTCAACCCTCCTACTTCCTCCAAATATGAGCATTTTTTCATGTATCAGGTATAATCTTCGTTTAACTTGAATTGCCATTTGTCTGTTGAAAGAAACCTGTATTGAGAGAAAACTCATGTAAAACTAAATCCCATAGAGGATGCTTCTGACTTTCAATACATGCAGTTAAAACAAATTCTTGTGCTGGGATTTAAGCCTGTGTTATCTTGCATTTGTCCTTGGCCAGAACCACAGCAATAAAATGTAAAGTTAACCCAATGAATATCAGGACAGTAGTTTATAATTTTATTCTGGGTAACTTGGTTACCATAAATGATTTTTTCTTTCCCAGCAGAGTGGAGTATCTACCCCCAACATTGTACCCAGAGTCTTTTCTTTGTTCTGAAGAAAAGATCCAAGGTGCAATGTTGATTTACCCCTAGAAGGGTTAACATACGTTTGCTTGGATTTGATTTAGTTATTATTATATACCATAATAATTACAATATAGTTTTTCATTTGAATGAAGGAAACCATGTCAGTTTGGTGAAAAGACCCTTACTTGAAAATGAAGATGATATCATAGAAGCTTAGTTATTCTTAAAACCTTAGTTAAATTTCCATTGAAGGGTACTGGAAAACTTTGTGTATTCTAAATGTCTAAAGTATCTTTTCATTTAAACTTTTAAAAACAGTCTGAAGATGTTCAACAGCAAATAATTAGAGAGACATTTCACCTTTTGGCAAAAAGAGATGACAGCTGCTGTAACTTTTTAGAAAGTGGAAGGTCTGTAAATACATGTAATTATAATATTTTATCAACACATTCACTGCAATACATAATACCATAATTGTTACAGGTATGTGCCCGCTTAAACTGAGGAAACTGGTCTCTGTCAGGATTATATTTCACCCCATATAGTTGTTGCATTACTTTGATTTGCATACCAGTATTTACCATTCTTGATCATAACTGGATGAGTCAATCAGTTAGGATGGGGTTGTTTGCCCAGTTAGTTTTCAAACTTTTGAATATTGTTGGTGTACTTGCCATCTTGCAGGGTTTCAATATGGTAATTTGTAAAACTACTCTACAAATAACGTCTTGAGTACTTTTGAATACAAACAAAATTGTATTTCCCGTGGTTTAACAGGTCAAATATAGTGAGGAGTGTTTTATCTGATTACCAAATACTCAATAAATTTGTAGAAAAAAGTGAGAACATTGTTCAATCAAATTTGAGATGCTTATATAGAGGATGAAACACTCTCATGGATTTTTAATCTGGCATTTCAAACAAGTCCATTGCAAGAGAAAAACTTGTCAAAATTTGATGCCAATTAAGATCATGTATCCATACCTTCAGCTTGTTATGAATTTCATTTGTTTTCATGATATGAATTTATAAATTTGAGTTTTTACATTCCAAAGAAGTTTGGAACACTTGTAGACCCTTTGTGAGGATAAAGATTGGAGATCAGTTTCATGTGCCTTTAATGAGTACTAATATCTACATGTATTTAAGGAGATCATTGTTAATCAACTTTTTCTTATAAGAATGGTAAAATTTTGTAATTTATTTTTTCATTTTAAAGACTTCTCATGTTAAATACTTTTCTGTTGAAGTTTAATTGATGGCACTGATATCAAGCTTGTTTATCGTCATTATGCAACACTGTATTTTGTATTTTGTGTGGACTCCTCTGAAAGTGAACTTGGCATACTAGATCTCATTCAGGTGAGTTCAAGATGGAAAGGGAACAATATTTTGAAGATTAACCCAGTATTGTCCAGGGCTCATCCCTATGACAAGTAAAATTGTCTGGCATTAGCCAGAATAACATGTTTAAGTGTGCTATTGCCCATCATTGGGTTAACCTGTTAAGGGGCAAGGGTGCACATTAATACTGTATTTCACTCTGGCTAATTCCAGATGATTTTGTTCATTGATGGGATGACCCCTGCCCCTTAATGGGTTAATTATATATAATTATACACCTTGATGTTCTCTGGTTTTTGACACTTTCTGGAATTTTAGTCCAACTAGGAAGACAAAAATTTTAGCTAGGAGTTTAGTAGGAACAACCTCACTGAAGTACTACATGTCAGTCCACTTACTTGCAAGTAAATATCATCTGCAAAACTGAAGTCCCATTAATTTGCTTAGTATTCAAAATTCAACTGTCCATTTTGTTTATAGGTATTTGTTGAGACCTTGGACAAGTCATTTGAGAATGTTTGTGAACTGGACTTAATCTTTCATGTTGACAAGGTAAATGTATAGTAAATACCAAATGAAATGAATACACTTCTTTGGACTATTGGCAACACACTGTAAGTTGCTGTAGTATGGATCTCTTAACAACAACACTGCTGTGCCTCATCCTTCAGCAAAGGTGAGTAGGAACAATGGGCCTGATACAACGAGATATACCCACTTCTAGTTCAGGCAATTCCTTGTTTTACACTCTGCCACTTCTCATTTAGTGTAGACATGTCACAACTGTTATTAAGTTTACAATCAAGTTTGTATCAGTTGTCCTTATTACTGTTTTGTTTTCCCACAGGTCCATTATATTTTGTCTGAAATAGTGATGGGTGGCATGGTCTTAGAAACAAATATGTCTGAAATAATGACACATATTGAAGCTCAAAATAAATTAGAGAAATCTGAGGTGAGACATTAATGTATTACTGGTATGTTATAAATAGGAATAACACTCTTACTTGCCTTTTAAATCTTGATGAAAATGTACCACTATGGTATGTTTTCCTCATCTCACAGTATAACACAATATTCATATTATTACTTAATATATTAACTTTGTACTTGGTTCCCTTTTCCAGGCTGGTCTGACAGCAGCTCCTGCAAGAGCTGTAGCTGCAGTTAAGAATTACAGTCCTAGTGTTCCCAATCTATCCAACATCAACCTACCTTCACTACCATCAACTATTAAGGAGTTCAAAACAGCATTACCACATTTTGGCAAAAAGCTCTAACCTATGATTGTATCATTTCCTGCAATTTATGAAAATTAATCTTTTAAGCCTGGAAAGAAGCCAAATTCCAACCCCTAAATTAATGAACCATTGTGGTAACCTGCAATGGCTTGAACATTGGATGGTCTGTTCTGCTTTGGAGAATTTTTGTCAGTTAACTGGAAGTGCAAAGAGATGTTTTTAAGTTTACATTGGACTAGTACAAAAGCGAATTGTATTTGATAAATTACGTGTTAGATTCCTTAAGTCTGAGTAATTTGCATTCAAACTGGACAATGAACCATGCCTACTGAACTCTCCAGTATATAATGCTGGATTACAGCAGAGACGGGTCGCACAGTGGTTCTAGGTCCTTGAAAAAATTGGATCATATTTCACTTCTATACGACCTTTAAATATTTTGATTAGTAAACATAATAGAAAGGAATGTTTCTGCATACAAAATTCATTCAAATTTGATCCAGCTGGTGGTGTAATACACAAATGGTCCTGCTGGCTATACTTTAAAGGGGTAATTATGCAGCAACAAATATAAGGCATGAGAAGTGTATTTGAATGTGTATCTTCTTGACTTAAATTAGCCACAGCTTATTCTGGTCGTGAGCGACTTCAAAGTGGCCCCAGTTATGCCAGTTTTTGTTGTATATCTTACCATATCTTACCTACAGTATCACTTTATCTGAGATTTATGGTTTCATGATATGCTTCTGGTCTGGGCATCTAACCTGGCCATGCCTGGATATTAGCATCCCGTCACGGACATTGTCCAGTACAAATTTGTCATTTATAGAGTTTTGACAGTCACAAATTTGAATGTCTGTCACTTTGTCCAGAAAAGTTTTTGGTAACATTGATTTCCAGTTTCATTGCAAAACCAACTATTAATATTTGTCTCAAATCAATTGCTCTTTGTTTGTATGTTAAGGTTGTAGATACCCACAAAAATGCCTCATTTAATCCTATATTCAATGTCTTTTAATTGTAAAAAATAAAAATATTTGCAATGACAAGAATTCATCATGTCTAGTGGTAAGAGTATTGATCAAGCATTCCCTGAAAGTTATTTTGAATAAATTTAACTTAATTCCAGGTATGCCAGGGGGGGCTTAAACAGGTACATTCCAGCAGAGATTGCCATTTTGGGGCAGGTCAATCTCCATAACCAGTGGTCAGATTGACACCAAATTTACCAACTTTATAGAACAAAGACTGGAGAGTGCAATGACACATTTCATTAACCTTCGGGGGTTCTGGTTTCCACAGCAACAATACAAAATTAAAAATTGGAATCTTACATTTTAATTTACATCTACTGACTTATGCTTTGTTCATATGACTTTACTAACTATATCATTGCATTCTACTTGCAAGAATACGTATATCTACCACATTTGGTGTCAATCTGACCACTGGTTATGGAGATTGACCTGCCCCAAAATGGCAACCTCTGTTGCAACATACCTATGTTCAAGCCCCCTGGCATACCTGTAATTAAGTTAAATTTCTTCAAAATAATTTTCAGGGAATGCTTGATTAATACTCTTACCACTAGACATGATGAATTCTTGTCATTGCAAATATTTTTACAATTAAAGGACATTGAATATAGGGTTAAATGAGTCATTTTTGCAGGTATCTACTACCTTAAATTAGTGAATGTGCCATAGTTGCTGTAAGTGGTTTTGTGAGTTACCTGCGAGATCATGAGCTGGTGAACATAAAATGGCGAAGTACGACTGTCTTGAACATTGATTGTTTATAATCACTCCAGTGTTAAATTATATACAACATATTGAAGAAAATAAATTCATTTTTTATGTCTGCTGACACAATTAGCATTAGCAATGATAGCCATATTGATCAAGACTTGACCACTGACAATGACTTACATGAGAAACATTTGTCTGATTCAGATGATAGTAATGCTAGTTTTGCAGGTTTCCTACCTGGGGATTTACTGTGACTTTGAGGATTTAAATTGATCAAAGAGACATGTGATGGTTCAAGAATAAATTAATTGTTGATAAATCTACATGTATAATACTTTTAAATAAAATTGTGTGCAGTAATATAATATAATTTAACCCAAATATAATGGGTTAAATTAGAAGATAAAAGGAATAAATGGACCCCCTCTTACCCAGAACTTCTGCCCACGCTATAATTACCTGGCACTTCTATCAAATAATCTGGGTCTGTTTATTTCAAAAAGTTGAGCTGTTTGAGAATAAAAAACTGCATAAGAAAAAGTTAATAAAAATCTAATTAGATTAGTAAACTAGTATTAATTCATTTATCCCAAAAGTGGGCCTTCAGAACTTTGCTCTGGCTATTTGCAGACAATTAATTTTACTAGGCAGAGGAAGAGATATAGGATTAAAGAGTTCAAATATGTTTATGTTTATGCATAATACTGTTCACCTGTCATGTCTGCAGCAATGAAATTTTGCCAGTTACTGAACTTTAAGGTATGAGTCATTTACTGCAAATCATTCAACCTGTTCATAAAAATATTAAAAATAAAAGTAACTGTTATGCAGTATCCACATTGAGTATTAACCTCCAGATTTATAACAGCCTCAAACGTAACTGTAGTGGTCAGTATTAATGCATCATGGCTTAATTCCTGCATGTCTAATTACTGCACTTTATTTTCTCTCACACATGTCTCTCCCCTCTGCTACTCACATTCTTGTTCTTTAGTCTGTAAATGTTGTTGTAGACATTAGATCCAACTGCTACAAAGATGATGTAGTCCCAGCAAGACATTTTACTTCACCACTACATCTTAACAGCTGTTTACATGGGAAATTTTTTTCATCATGAACCATGCAATGGAGTAAACAACCCACCATAGTAAAGTACCTTATAGCTTTGTACAAATGAACAGCAAGTCAATCCACTCAATTGCATGTGTCAGGAGGCTAAAAACTGCAGAAAAATTTGTCCATGTAAAAAGCCTTTACCTCTATCTCCTCCTGTACATTGCATCCCAAAGCCAGTAGGCTGAAGTTCCCGAGTCCCAAGGTCAAAATTTTAATCACCAATTGTAAATTCACCTAGTTCTCTTACTTAAACTGATTTATAGTGTTCATATTTTGTCCACATCCTCCCAAGATGTTGCCAATTTCCCTCCACCAATCTTCCTCACCAACATTCTCTGGGTGCATGAATCCTCTCTTTTCTTAAATTGAATACTTTAGGAGATTTATTCCTGTTTCCCTGTCGGTCATGCTTCACCATGGCCATAAGCCCAATGTTTTATAGCTAACGAGTGGCTATTGGTCCCTATGCTGTACTTGGAAGTTGGTTCATAGGTCAAGATGCCTTAGTTATTCGTGACTGTTGGGACCTGTAGATTCACATTGAGTAATACCAGACAAATCTTTTGTTGTGCTGTATCTCAAGGTATGCTGATCACCTAAATTATTTCCAGGCATATAGGATGAACTTTGCAGATTGAAATTGCTCAGATAGTGGAGCATTTCTAGCAGAATTGTAGTCAGATCCTTTCATGGTCAGTGTTGATACTTCTTCGCGTAATTCCACCAGAATATGCATCTTCGCCGGTGTATGTTTCTGTTTACGTCTATTTTTTTTTTTTTGGCTGTCAATCTCTGCATCTGACATCGTATGCTGTTGAATGCTTTCTGCTGCTAATGATACAGGGGAGACGAAAATTTGCTGTTGGAGTTTTTTACTTTTGCTTTTGTAAGTGTCTGACTTAAACTAGAACTAGGGGTGAATCCTTATTTGTGCCTGCAATTGCATCGGCTTCAGCAGCGACACCTGCAGTTGCGTGTGCATCTGAATTTTAAATAGCATCTGCATGTCTGCAACCAATTCTGCCCTTGAACGTTAGCATCCGCACCTCTGTGTGCACGTGCTGCTGCATTTGCATCTCTTGTGATTGGTGACAGTGTCACGTCATCAGCTATGTCAGCATCTGCGTCTGCACCTGCACATTACCTGTTGACCTACTCCTTTCTTAGTTCACGAGTTTGTTACTGTCTGTATCAGTGTCCGATTGTTCATTTGGCTCTATGTGTGAATCATTTGAGTCTGGGCTAATGTCTGTGATTGCAGCTGCCTCAGTAAGGGAGCGTTCAGTTGCTTGTGCATCTGATCTTTAAACAGCATCCGCAAATCTGCAACCAATTCTGCCCTTGAACGTTAGCATCCGCATCTCTGTGTGGATGTGCTGCTGCATACGCACCTCTGTCTGCCTGCGTACTAGCCACGGTGTGTGCGTGCACCTAGAGTGGTTGTTTATGGGTAAATACTTACGTTTGTGTATGGGGGTCGGTCTTTCTCTGTAGTTGTTACCTTAGCCAGTGACTTGAGAGTCCATGCCGCTTCCAAAAGGACATTCCGAGTGAAGTAGTAGAGTGAGCCCACCATGTCTTTAATTCTTTTTATCTTTCTTTATTTCTTCGATTTCCTCTCTTACTTAGTAATTAAAAATTGGAAAGTGAACCAAGTGCTACTTTTAGCCAATGAGCGCCAACCAATTTGCATCTCGTGTGATTGGTGACAGTGTCACATCAGCTTCTGCACTTGTAACTCTGTTTTCTTTATTTTTCTTGCAACTGCGTGAGCGTATATCTAGTAACGACTAATGAGAAGTTCATTTTCCCCATGTGATACATGCAGCTTTCACATCAACTCTTCTTTGCATTAGCACCTCTACCTGTCTGCGCATTTGCTTCAGCATTGGCATATCACGAGATTGGTGACAGCTTCACGTCAGCATCGGCATCTGAACGTACACCCCTGTCTATCTGTTTACTACCGGTTGTTTGCACATATCGACGGTGAGTAAATATGATTGGATGCTTGTGTTTAAGTTTCGCTGTTCGTTTGTCTGTTTGTAGTCGTTCCTGAGCCAGTGACATCGGGGTTCATACGGTTACGACCACGGGATGCGAAGATTCGTGGTAGTGTGTTTCAATGGTACCATCTTTGGTTCTTCCTTGACTTGTGATTTTCCTGGCTAACTTTTCAATGGTGCCAAGGCAGTAATCCATACACCACGGACAAATAGGTCACTATGTCAATCCAACTTGTGATCGATCGTGAGAGCAAATTCTTTTCCAGATAGACAAAACAAGGTAAAGGAAGATGACTATCTATGAAAGATATCTAAAATGAGCAGAAGTGCGTCTGCACGCCAGAGCGAATCTACTTCCGTCTCTTGAACACAACGAAGCGCGTTGAATGGTTCCTTAAGCTTATGTGTGAATCATTTGCGTCTGGGCTTATGTCTGTGACTGCATCTGCCTCAGTAAGGAAGCGTTCAGTTGCTTATGCATCTGATCTTTAAACAGCATCCCCAAATCTGCAACCAATTCTGCCCTTGAACGTTAGCATCCGCATCTCTGTGTGCACGTCCTGCTGCATCTGCATCTCTTGTAATTGGTGACAGTGTCACATCATCAGCTACGTCAGCATCTGCGTATGCACTTGCACTTATCTGTCAACTGACAAGCGACTGTGTGTGCATCCACATTGGTACTAGTGTTTGAGTAAGACGGTTGGTCTGTTCCAGCACTTGTTACCTCAGCCAGTGACTGTGCGGTCTATGCCAGTTCCAAAAGGGTATCTCGGGTGAAACTGCAGTTTGAGTAAATCATACCACCTCTAATTCTTCCTTCCTGTCTTTTTCCCTTTCTCTCTATTTCTTTCTGTTCTTCTTTGCTTTCTTTACTATCCTCGCTCTCTTAGTAACTGATGATGGTAGAATGAACCTAGTGCTTTGTACAGCTAGTGAGAAAAATTCAACCAATTTGCATTTCTTCGTCCATACTGGGGACCAATAATTTGCATTACACGTCACTTGGAGGTGTTAGTGTAACGGGAAGTTTTGGCTTCTCCACATTTCTCTGCACCTTTATTTGGCCGGTATTACTTTACGTTGATTGCAACCTCGATGCATTACACAAAGTGACTGGAGGGTATTTTATTGGTTAGCGAAGTTGGTCATTGTGTCACCGATCTGTGGCTAGTAGATTCATTTTCAGCAAAACAAGACTTGGCCCTTGTTTTATAGTTAACCCACTTCTTTCTCCATTTTTCACGTTCTTTTTCATCAATGACAGTATCTGTGGTAGTGTCACGTCAGGAACAAAGTCGACACTTGCGTCTAAGTATGCATCCCTGCCTCCCTCATCCAGTGACTTGTTATTAATCAGTTGCAAGGTCAGGCAATAAGACTGCGTTATTTTTTCCTTTAGATACAGTGACTGTACAATGCTGGCTGAATAATAGAGAATATTTGCTATTGGGCCACGTGGTAGGTAACAGTTGACTTAGTAATACAGAATACTTACCAAGCAGTACAGTATATTTACAAAGCAATACAGAAAACTTACCAAACGATGGTAAATTAATAGTTCCTCACAAAGGATAATTACCAAGCAATAAAGAACATACTCTTCATTAAAGAACATTCCACGCGTTGTTGCAATGCAAAATACATGTTTACCATGTAGCAGGCGACATGCAACTGATCTACGTAATAAAAATAATAATAAAAAAGAATGTAATTTATTAATGTCACTAAAAATACAGAATGCTTGCTAGTACAGATTATTTCCTTCGAGAGGCGGAGTTACAGAACTCAATAAGTGATTCATTATATCGACAAAG
The DNA here is from genome assembly GCA_030142905.1 of Heliopora coerulea. Taxonomy (NCBI): domain Eukaryota; kingdom Metazoa; phylum Cnidaria; class Anthozoa; order Scleralcyonacea; family Helioporidae; genus Heliopora; species Heliopora coerulea. Next base: position 109,711 of record JASJOG010000039.1, read on the forward strand.
CAAAACTGATCATTTAACTATGTAAAACTCACTAGCACATTTTACAGAATACAAATAACATGGAAATGACTATGGAGAACATCGTTCTTGGCGCCTTTCTCAAACAGGGTAGACTGGAAAGTGCCCTGGCACCACACAGTCTGGCGCCAAGTCTCCAGCAAGGACATTGCGCTACGTCAGTGTACAACCTTGTATAAACAAATAGATAACTTGTTTTGAAACTTATGTAGTTCGATTTTCTAATCAATTAAAATATACAAAAATTTTCAAAGGAGGTTGACTCTAGATTAATTTTATAACCACAGCTGGCAGATCAATGACACTTCAAATAATCCGCGAAATGAATAGGATAATTACACAGGTAGTTATTTAAAAAAAAAACAAAAAAAAACGTGAACGAGCTGTTTTAAAAATTCGTCGGTAACAATTACAGAGATAGCCTCCATGGCATCTTGTTTCTGTACCTTCACTGTTTTATTCACCTGTAAAGTGAATATCGAGAATTACGACGTCATGTTCGGGACAATCACCACCCGAGATTTGTGATAATTACCTGTTGAAGTATACTAATATTAATAGTGCTATACTATAATAATAATAATAGTAGTCGTAATAGTAGTCGTAATAGTAGTCGTAATAGTAGTCGTAATAGTAGTCGTAATAATAGTCGTCGTAATAATAGTCGTCGTAATAATAGTCGTCGTAATAATAGTCGTCGTAATAATAGTCGTCGTAATAATAGTCGTCGTAATAATAGTCGTCGTAATAATAGTCGTCGTAATAATAGTCGTCGTAATAATAGTCGTCGTAATAATAGTCGTCGTAATAATAGTCGTCGTAATAATAGTCGTCGTAATAATAGTCGTCGTAATAATAGTCGTCGTAATAATAGTCGTCGTAATAATAGTCGTCGTAATAATAGTCGTCGTAATAATAGTCGTCGTAATAATAGTCGTCGTAATAATAGTCGTCGTAATAATAGTCGTCGTAATAATAGTCGTCGTAATAATAGTCGTCGTAATAATAGTCGTCGTAATAATAGTCGTCGTAATAATAGTCGTCGTAATAATAGTCGTCGTAATAATAGTCGTCGTAATAATAGTACTCGTAATAATAGTACTCGTAATAATAGTACTCGTAATAATAGTACTCGTAATAATAGTACTCGTAATAATAGTACTCGTAATAATAGTACTCGTAATAATAGTACTCGTAATAATAGTAGTCGTAATAATAGTAGTCGTAATAATAGTAGTCGTAATAATAGTAGTCGTAATAATAGTAGTCGTAATAATAGTAGTCGTAATAATAGTAGTCGTAATAATAGTAGTCGTAATAATAGTAGTCGTAATAATAGTAGTCGTAATAATAGTAGTCGTAATAATAGTAGTCGTAATAATAGTAGTCGTAATAGTAGTCGTAATAGTAGTAATAATAGTAGTCGTAATAGTAGTCGTAATAGTAGTAATAATAGTAGTAATAATAGTAGTCGTAATAGTAGTCGTAATAGTAGTCGTAATAGTAGTCGTAATAGTAGTCGTAATAGTAGTCGTAATAGTAGTCGTAATAGTAGTCGTAATAGTAGTAATAATAGTAGTCGTAATAGTAGTAATAATAGTAGTAATAATAGTAGTCGTAATAGTAGTCGTAATAGTAGTCGTAATAGTAGTCGTAATAGTAGTCGTAATAGTAGTCGTAATAGTAGTCGTAATAGTAGTCGTAATAGTAGTCGTAATAGTAGTCGTAATAGTAGTCGTAATAGTAGTCGTAATAGTAGTCGTAATAGTAGTAGTAATAGTAGTCGTAATAGTAGTCGTAATAGTAGTAGTAATAGTAGTAGTAATAGTAGTATATTATACATTACACATATAGTGGTAGTATACTATTATACTACTGCTATTCGCGTTTTTGCAAATCCAAACTGCTTCCCTACTCTAGGTTGTCAACATGAGAAATAAACCTGAAGCAAATAATACAACTTAAAAATTTTTTGGAAGCCGTTAATAAGAAGGAAGACTACGTGAAATTTTTAAATTCATGTTACTTTTCGCAAAGATTTCATTACCACGGCTTTATATAGAATGAATAGCAATCTACAGGGAGTTTTCAACTGCCTTATCTCAAGAGATCTTTAGTAAGGTTTTATGTGAAAAAAGTCCACCAATGTGGCTTGGACAACCTTCGATATTATTACTCTCACAAAGAACTGTCATTTGCAGAAGCAGCACCTCATCCTAAATGAACCATCGGGTATAGTTTCAATAAATTTATATACTGGAGCCATGGTTCTCAATCTATTTCGAGGCAATGTATCCAACATTGCCAGCCAACAACGTTGGCGAACGTTTTAAAACAATTTACGAATGATTAGCTCCGGTTTTAGTCTGAGGTCGGCGGCCATACGTGCGGTAGTGCTGGAGATAGTAACCCCGGGTAGTTTCCACCCACCTCCCGGCCTTAAAGACTAAAAACAACCAAGTCTGAATACGATTAATCTAAGATGAACAGATTTTTAAGGCAACCAGGTGAGGAATCACCGTGAGTTTAAACCTTTTTAAGTCAGAGCAGCGCTCAAACTGTAACTGATCAGACTTTGGTAATTGCCGTGACCAGACTGTCAAACGAAAGAACCTCGCCAAATCGGGATTTTACTAAGGGGGAAGACTGGGGGCATGCTGCCCCGGAAAATTTCGAAATCTTGACGTCTTGAAACACCATTTCTAGCAATCCCAGACGATAATTTTTGTCAAAAATGCTCGGTAAATTGATCGTCATTTTGCGCTTATTTTATAGACGCTACTGTAATGAAAGACAAAGTATCGTAATTCCTCAGACTGAGACATATTCATCAAGACGAAGTTCGAGAAATCGAACGTTACAGTCTTATTAAAAGGCAACCACCAGTCTAATTCATGTCCTCTTCATTTCGTCCATGTGTTTATCATTAGCGACATTATTTAACCAGGTCTCCAAAGGATATCTGCACTATTAGAGTTTGACAAAAATATCTCCCCAGCCTCGTTGTTCCTTGAAGCAGATGTCAAAATCGGGTTATTTCCTATTCCGACGGCATGTCGGTCAGGATTTGGGATTTTCACGCAAAGAATTCTAACGTTTCGAGTAAAGGCCCTTCGTCAGAGAGTGAAACGTGTTCTGAAACAAGCATTTTCTATATCTAGTCTGAAGCAAAGACCAAATTAACCTCGCAGTCCAACAGCATTTCAATTAAAGGTTAATATTTCATCAAGTTCAGCTTGCCTTTCCTGACGGTAGTTTATTTACGACTGCTGATTATTCAAGGATTTTCTATGATTCAGATACACTTAACGTCCCTGTCACCACCCTCCCACTTTAACCTCTCCCGTGAATCAGTGACGAGAAGAACCGGAAAATGCTCTGTGTCTCAACAGCCACCTTAATGCCATCAGGTACTTAGTGACGTTGGACTAATAGGACGCGTACAAGCTGTCTCAGCCTATAGCGTTAACTATAAAACTGAACAGTTTTTTCTGTTTCAACGACAATTTCGGTCGTAGGAAAGTCTGCAGCGCGTTAACACTTAACGTCATAGTCATCATGTCGGTGTTCCTTACCAAGAGATTTTTGAACATTTTTCTCTGTTAGGTATATCAACATAACCGCTTTTCCCTATTTTGTTTGAATATCTAAGGAATTGAGTGAAAATTCTTTGTTGATAGGACAGAAGGCGCTTTATGAAGCCTCCATTCCTTGGCACCTCCACTTCCTGTCATGGAACGTACATAAAATTTAACTTCAGTTGTGGAGATTTTACAACCTGAGCTCAACACAAAAACACTTCGTTTTAACACGATAAGTATCAAATTCGATCAGTTGTGTCTCGATCTGTTGCCGTTGTCTAGGACACCAACCAACGACAAACTTTAAAAAAATAGGAAGGAATTAAACTTAGAGCAAATTTGCTTGTAGAGAAAAATGAAACTTGAAACACGTCAGATCATGTTCGGTGTGATCTTGACCATGCCGTTCTCCTGTTATTTATTTAATCAATGACTGGTGACAGACGAGACGGAAAAAAGGGGAGGTCAGTGTTTGTGCAGCACCATCAACACAATACGACTGTACCATACCATTTTTTATCCTGGGGTATGCAATTTTGTCGTAACAACACAATTCCTGCTTGGGATTCGTTCACGAATGTTGTGACAACGGAAGAATGAGACGGGAATCTTAGGCAAAGAATGAATATTGATGCCCAGCATATACGCTGTAACGCGAATTATGAATTTATATGATCAATTTAAATTATCAATCGTTATGGCTTTATTCCGCTTAATAGGCTGGGCATTAGTATTCATTCTTCACGATTGTTGCAACACGTCCTCAAGACGTGTGTCATTCAATCGTATACATCACGAGGAAAAATCGAATCAGCTTTAAAATGTAACTTGGGAAAAAAGAACAAAAAAACTTGATCGTGCTTTGTGTCTCAGCCGGCACTTAATTTGGCTCGTTGGTAGGACAATTTAGGAATGAAATAAAAGAAGATGGCTCAATAGTGTTTGAGAAGTGATAGTGAAACTGGACAAATATTAGGACTGCGTGACGTGGGCTTCTGCCCTATCAACTTGGCGTCCATTGACCACAGCAATGTTCACCGACAAACGGTTGACGTAAATGTGTAGGATCACACAAAAGAAGATTGAAAATTACGCGTTGTGATTCAGATCGTTGTCTCCAGTCTTACTTCCCAAAGACATCTTAGCCATGAATACTTTTTCACATTTCCAATCGATAGTTTAGGGCCAACAGGCAAATTTAATCACAACTCAATTTTTTTGATAAGAAAATACTCAAAATAATTATTAGTTATTAATTTATGTTGCATTTCGCCTTTATTGTATGCCATTTACAATTAGCATGGGCAACGGCCGCCTTTTTTAAGCGTCTTCAGTCGTACCAGCTTCAGTCGTGTCGCTAGCCTAAACCCAAGTACTTGATCAAAAATCTCTTCAACTGTTGAACAGCATGTGAAGCGGTATAGGTTTGGTTTTAAACCATATATAAACCGAATTAGAACTTTCCTGAAATATATAGAAAAGCATTTTATGGGATAGATGTATAATCAGACGCGCGGACCAATTGTAAATGCGAAACAATTAATTAGTAATTAAGTAAAAATGATAAATAGAAAAAAGTAGACGGGTGTTCTTAATGAAAGTCCTTTACTAAAGTTGTAGGCACTTGTGTTGAAGTAGCAGGCATCCCATGTGAAGAGAAACTTGTCTCATCGACTCATTCCCTTCTGGCAGTCTTATTTCTCTAGTCAGTGGTTGATAAATTCAGTACCACGATTAACACACCTTCCATTCCAACTGATTTCGGAAAGGTTAGCATTTCAATACTCATGTTTCATAATACTTCATCGCCATTTCCGGAAGATGACGAGCACTCTCCGATTATTATTACTGAAGCGTAACGTTGCGTCTTCGGTGTGGCGCCGCGCAGCACTTATTTGCATAGTCAGTCGTTGAAATATTGCCTGCTTGGTCGGAGATCTGTCCAGTGGCGCTCAGTGAAAACAAAAGATAAGAAAGGAAGAACCAAACAACAAGGCCAATATTTGGACTACGAACATTAACAAAACTTCCTGTGGACTTCGTCTGCTTTCGCTTTCTTGAAGAAGCTGAGAAGCATTTACGTTTGAGGAAAAATATACGGTAAGCTCGCTCATATGTCTCAGCAATATTCACTTAAAAGTCCTGCTTTTCTGGTTAATTTGATACACTCAATGACCTCAAAACAAAAACGCTGCTCCGTATTGCCAGTTTCAAATACACGATTACTCTTCGTTAACAAACGAGTAGCCGATGTTAAATAAAAGTTTTACCGAACTTGTTCGTCTCGTTTCCTGTCTTCAGTTAATTCTTTAAATCTCTGATTTGAATGCCTCATTATTAATTGTGTGCTTTTTAATTTATAAACGACAGTTTCACGTGGATAGATGTCTATCCGGCAAACGTTCAAGTTAATTCTTTTTGATATTGCACACTTCGTCAACTAGTTTGTTGATTTCGTCTGGCATGCCTGCTTCGCTGCATCACTTCACAAATAATCAACGCCCAACCTTTGGATCACATCTTGCGGTTTGTGTGGCTTATTGTGGTCAGTCTTAAATGGTAAATTGCTTACTTCGACTTTTACCCCCGACAAATATACTCAGAAACCTACAATTCATCAACTGTTGCTCCACGCTGTAGACCATTATCAGGACTGCATGTTCGCACAGCAAGCAAATGTCTGAAGACATGACGTTTGAAACAAGAGTTCTGGCGCTTAATGACGTCCTGTCCTTTAAACATCACCCAGGCGTTCTAACTAGAAAAGGAACACTTCTTGATTCCTGCCCATACTTTCTCTAGAGTATGTGGACAAACGACTGACACGGATTCCTGCAAGGGAGTATCATGACATATTCATAACAAGTTGCACCTGATCCGCAATTCTTAACGTTCGTGCATTTAAGGCCTCGATATATCGGAACCCCAAGCGTCAAGCTTCTTTCTCTAGTTTTCTCTTTAAGTATATCCAGCAGAAAGCCAAGCCACAATTTGTTACAAAATTACCTATATTTGATACAACAGCTATGTTACCCCTGCTGATTTTAATAAGATTAAAAGAGGGTCACTGAAAGAGCAGTGATAAAAAACAACGATATCGAAATTAAACGTCGCGAAGGCGTACTCAAGTGATTTCGTCCGTCAAATTAGACCTCATCATTCACATTCCGTCTTCGGCGTAACGCAATTATCTACAGGGCAACAAATTTCCATTGTCTAACACGTCTCGATTTTAACTGCAAAAATGAAGCCAAAGTTAGGCATTAGATATGAAAGTACAAGCAGGAATCGAAAAGTGCTAGGGGCTAGTAAACAAGCTTGAATTTTATTATTGAAATAAGCCTCGAGTTACAGATTTACATGCTTTACTTGGGTAAATGTTGGTGGTCTTCCAACTCAACTTTTTCATTCAAAATTGAGATTAATGAATGGTTTGAAACCCAATGACTAAATTCACCTCAGTGAGTTACCGTAATCGTTTACACACGTCACGGATAGAATTTTCACGTTCTCAATACACGACCTCAGCAGCCAGAACTTCATTAATAATTTGTTGGCTCACTGATAAGATTTGCTTTGGTAACTTAGGAACTTAAATGAACCGGAAAAAAAAATCCTTTGACACTTCAATACGTCGCATATGATCTGATCCCAGGCTTCTTTCAACGATAAAGTTCAAGCTTTGTTAACTATCGTCATTCTCCTTTGTGTAAATTTGCTGCTACATTTTGGGACACCAAAATAGAGCAAACAGTTTCTCAAAATCTCGCCGCTATAATCAAGCGCTTTATCTTCTCTTACTAAAAAAATTCGCCTCGGTGCAACGCACGACGCAACAAAATACATCTGTCTGTTCAAACAGCGAAAACAACATCGAAAGGTAGTTGAAATATTACTCGAAAGGTCTTAGAGCCCACAAACAACTGCGTATCAAAACTGATTCACATATGATCTCAATTTGATGATCAAATTTGAAAATTCACCCAAGTTCAAGGAATACCAAATAAGCTGCAAGTTATCTAGCACTTTGCAGAACGCAACACCAAGGGAGGGATTCTCGCTTGCCACTATTTGAAACAGATAAAAATATTCTATCCTCGACGTTTCGAGCAAAGGCCCTTCGTCTGGAGAGTTTGTAAACTCGTTGCTTATATAGCAACAAGTTTGTTTATTCTATTTCTCTTTCTACTAACTCTCCAGACGAAGGGCCTTTGCTCGAAACGTCGAGGATAGAATATTTTTATCTGTTTCAGATTGTGGCAAGCGAGAATCCCTCCCTTGGTGTTGTGTTGTTGCGCCGCTGCGTAGGCTGGACCAGCCTTGTTGATGACTTTGCAGAACGGTTGAAGTCAGACTAGGCAAATCAACACCGACACAACGCCAGCAGACGGTGTATATTAAATAAGTAGTGCAACTGTTTTTGGATATAATGTCGGGCGGGATCTCATTTTATACGCCTCTCCGATGAAGAGCTTTGAACTCAAAATGTCATCCTCTCCATCTCTCTTTCTCTCTGTCTCACTTGGATTATCGTTTCTTCCAGTTCCCTTCGGGAGTTCGGGTGTGAACGTACGATTCAAGGCGAGATCTTCGCTTGCTCGTTCCGTGAATTAAGGAAAGCGCGCGTCGCTGTGCTGAGGCTGTTTCGTGAATGGATCCTTTATTTACGAAAGAGACTGAAGGGAATGTGATATTCCCCGTTATAAATTGCAATTGTCGTTTAATTTGCTTGGCATTTTGAGGTCAAATTCTGGCTTAAGCGCTTAGGAGTAACATGATCAGTAATCTTGTGATGATCCATTCTTGCGTTGTCAACCAAACAGAAAATTAATAATAGATCACTATTTCAATCACAACTGCTGGTTTATATTTCAACTTTTCATTCAATACACTGCGTGCATTTTTATACATCTTAAAACCAAACTTAAATACGGCGGACGTGCGCCACTTTCTGTAGCCTATCGTGTGCCTGACGCGGCGACCCAGAAAGGTCGAGTAAGCTCTTAAGCTAAAAGAGAAAGTTTGCCTGAAAAAACGTCCTGGTTTTCCTCAAACTTAAAGAACTTCACACTTAAAAGTAATGAAATTATACGTTCAAAGTCAAGATCTCTATTTACAGTAATCCTCGATGCTACGAAGGAATGGGAAACCTCAATATTTCTCCCCGCAGGTTTATATGGTTTATCATGCTGATCAGACAACCTTGTCTCAGCAGGACAGAAGGTCATTATCGTCTTCAATCATACATCATTAATTCGATGCTCACAAAATGTTTGCATTTGTGAAAGAATTCAGTGAGTACATAGATTAAGACGTTTCTTAATTAGAGTGGTTTTAGCTGGGCGGTTAGCTCTACAGCCAAGACAAGACACAAAAGAAATATTTGTTTTATCATACAGGTGCTGACAGCACCTCCCCTAATTTCCAGCGTCGGAATTTCATGCTTTTAACACTCCCTTATGTTGGCTGCTTTTTAACTGAGACAGTAAGGTAAACCATAGATATACCGGACGTATAAGACTATAATATTTGGGTCCAATTAGCTGCGTAGTCTGGGTTTAATCTATGTCGCTTGAGGACCTGAACGCCCCAACGTTTTCATATTTTGTCGAGCAGGGATTTTCTTAGGTAGCGTTAATTCGCTAGGTGGGATATTATTTACTGTTTGTCTATTGGATTTTACACCGCAAAAACTGTCACTAATGAGGGAAAAAAACTGTTGGACACTATCCTGCTCGAAGTTCGATTCTTTGTAAACAAGTGATACATTTTTAAAGATTGAAAGTTTTCGTTCCATGTTTGAGCACGAGGAAATCACGTTCAATTACGTTAGTGCTATCACAACATGCTTGGTCGTTGAAATACAAAGCGTCTTTGTGTCAGTTACATTTCCAAGAGACCAACATCGACTTTCTCGGCATTTGATGCGTCCTTCAAAATTTTGAAAAATTATTTTTGAACCGATTTCTACTCGAATTTTCCGCCCAATTGAACGATCTTTGGATGCGTTGATACGAAGGTGGTCTGAGAACAGGCTCAGAATTTTCCCAGTTCGCCAAAGCAGGGTCCATAACGCCATCACCAGCGAGTTTAAGACATGAAGAAGATTACAATGTTGTGAAGTTGAATATGATCCGAACGAAAAATTATTTCGAGTTTTCCGAAACACAAACTTGATTCTGCGAAATCTTTACGTTTTCTCTCATCAAACTGAATTGAAAACCTCGTTAAAAGTAACAGTAAGGATACATGTCTATTGTGTGATGGTTTTGAAACACCTCAAACATTTTATGAACCTTCCACCATAATATTTCGTCGTTTTTAAGCAGCACACAGTTAACCAATTAAAAAATTAAAAACGTTATGCGGACCTTCAGACGAAATGCGAGCGACATGATGTCTATGAAAATGCGTAAACGTCACTGTAGTTTGAGAGGTAGAACCATTTATTCAAGTGACTGCGAGGCCTTCTCCACGTTCTCAACCAAAAGAAATCCAACCAACGGAATAATTGTCACAGTAGATATAAGGATATGTTAATCACTTACTCGTTAAATTTGTGCATGATTTTTCGTTGACCATCTTGGTTATGGTAAGTTCTCCGCAGTATTCTACACAAATGAATGGTAAAAAATGAATGGTAAAAAATGAATGTACACAATATTCCCAAGATATTTTACGGAAGTGTCGTCGACAAGTTAACTTTCCTAGAATTTTTACTTTGAATCGTAGCAACTGATACACCACGTTGGCTTTTTTGAAAATCATTTGCCGAGCATTAATATTTCTAACATTTTTTTCTTAGCTAAATTCCCAATCTAAGGCCTGGTTCACACAGTCTGCTACGACCGCTACATACTGTCTTTTTGTTAACGTTCATTGCACCTTATACAAACCAGTTTGGTTCGTCTCTGACTTAGGTCCATTGTCAACCGAGTGGCTCGATAAACTATGACGTATGGCACAAAAAAAGTGCTAAAATTCTGAAATTTGGTTTCATAGCCGTAAAAATCACAAAAAAAGAGGACTGTTTTGTTTCAGAGTCATAAAATAGTCATAAAATTTTATTATAACCTTTCAGATATTAATTTAAGAAACCACTATCCCACGTCTGGAAGCCGAACCCTTTTCATATAACTGATTCTGCTTTCGGGACGACCATTAGACTCCTGCAGGAGTCAGTGGCCTGGAAACAATAATTAGTGGACGCCAGAACGGGGTTCTGGACCCGAATTAGGTGCTAAAGTTTTGCATATGTCATCAAAAACTCATGGAAAAAGTCATAAAATTTTTGTCTCCAATTCAGTGCAAATCCTGTGGCACAGTAAAATTACAACTCTTAAATTAGGTTAATTTAATTCAATATTAAATTTACGGAAAAGGAGCGGAGTGATTAGACGAGAATGGTCGTTTATATAAAGTTTGGTGAATTATGCAGTTTCCCAAACAGGTTCTTGTTTGAGATATGCCAAACTATCGTCCAACCAATTTCCAGTAAAACAAGACAAGTTCCTCCCTGCTTCTAAGCATTCAAAGTCACTGTGATCCACAGTGCAAGAGAACTGTCAGATAGGATTTAATTCTGGTGAAGAACGTTTATCTGTTGTTCACCGATGAACATTCATTCGCTTTCCCTTTTTCAAATGATAACTGGCCATCAAAACGAGAACCAACGTTCAAATTGTAATTTTCAAAAAAGTGTTTCTTCTGAAGGTAAACCACAACTTCAGTTCATTCCCGGCAGGATCAGTGTTGTTTTGCTTTACTCCACCTAACGCCAGACGATTTTAATTTAAGTAGTTTAATGCCTTATCTTTGTTTTAACCATTATTGACATTCAGACAATGTGTATCAATAACCAAAACGCAGATGGCAGTCACAGCGACAGAACAATCATTAAACATTTTGACCTGTGTGAACAAAAGAAGTCAGACCATCCGGATCAGAGTGCACTTGTCTAAAAACTCGAGCGTTTTCAAAAGAATATCCGGACCTATGTGGACAGAAAATAAACGTCAGTTTTTGTAACAATATAAGAAATCTTAATGATTGAGCCCACTGTCAGATGTTTCGTCGTCCAATAATTACCAGGACTGCTTGTCCAGATATCTCGGAATAGTCTCAATATTGGTGGTCGCGCGAACTGTGATGTGTTAGATTGCGCTGACAATATCGGAAGTATCACAGTACTGATCTCTGTGGTCATGGAGAGTAACATATGTTTTGATGGTCCTGTGAAAATTGAAGTGCCCAGAGTCACCTGCGCAGCACGTGTTAGCTCCGGTTGACCTTATGGTGGAACAAACTGCGTCTTCGCTGTTAGAAACTGTAATTATAATGGGCCCCGCTCGAGAGAAAAGTATCTTGTGATGGAGCAAGGCCTTTTGATGTCGTCATTAATTAAAACCTTAAAAATGACAGAGAAGAAAAATGACAGAGAAGAAGTTTTTAAGTATGCAGTTATCTGGATTTATTTTCCCAAATGATGTTTCTCCCAATGTCTGTCAGGATGATCGACTTGTATCTTTTGTCCACATGAAAGAAATCTGCCAGCTCAGAACTGATAATCCAACTGTTGGCACTGTGTGAAGAAAACTGACGCAATCCACCAAGAGACGTCTTTCACTGTGCGAAAGCGACTTGGGTGGTGTTGAGATTGAAGCGAGCCGGCTCTTCTAGCAGGGCTGTCCCTTTTAGCCGAGATGTCGCCTCTCTGTGAAATCCCTAGTAAAATTTGTTGACGTTTACATGAGAGTAGGGCTGGGAATTTTCCACATAAACACACTCAAAAAGGCTGGCCCTCCTAGGAGGGCTAGAAATAATCAATGTTTGCACGCGTGCTAGTTCCTTGCCCTACTGCAAGGGCCGGGAAATTCCCATGTAAAAGCGAAGTGAAATGCAGCCCTCTCACCCGGCTAGTCCTACCATGTGAACTGGTTCGCCTCCCTATAAACACCCCATTTCAGGTCAAGTATTTCGCCCGAATGTCCCAAACTTCACTCACGATGACGGACAGTCATCCAAAGTCATTCAACTGAATTTATTGATTACCAGTTTTTGCGGTTAAGTACCATTCTAACCACAACTTCTATCTCGATGTGTACTAAGGGATTTTTGACTAAAATCACTTCTCCTGTGATATGCTTTTTGAAGCAAATCTCATAATATTTCTGTTACTCGTTCTCCGTTAAAATAATCAACTGGAATACCGATACAGTCCACGTAGGTTTTGGCAAATTATATTGTGGTTACCGATCTGGCACTTATCTCATTTGAATGCCAGAATTTGATGGCGATAAATTCACTTGAATGACTGTAGGTCACTTTGGCGTTTACCTTCTCGCACGGCTATAAAAATTGGCGCCTTCTAATTTTATCAAATTCTGTATTTAATATATAAGAAGAAACAAAAACCGAACAATAATGCCATCTTGATAACTCAAGATATGAGTTAAAATCATAAGAACTACAATGAAATTGTGATATTTCGTCTTTATTTCAATGTCATCATCAGACAGGCTAATTACAAAAACATTAGTCTGTCTAATGATGACATTGAAAAATAAAGACGAAATATCATAATTTCATTGTAGTTTTCTTGATTTTAACTCATATCTTGAGTTATCAAAATGGCATTATTGTTCGGAGTTTGTTTCTTCCTATATTTGCTAAAGTTGTCAGCTGGTTCTGCATTTTGTATTTAATATGCTATGCATGTTCGTCGTGTTTTCATAAAGAATGGCGTGCGCAGAAACTTTTTTCGTAGTCACCCGCAAACGTCCATTGTAATCTCAAACTATCACAAAATTTTGACAATTCTTACAAAGACCTCTTGCAAGCCATTTGAGGTTATTAGTTGTTCTTGTATTTCAATTTTTTCCTTTCAAAAGGTTGAGAATAAGAAATCACTTCTTTTCAGTAAACACCTCTAATTCCAGCACCGATAAAACCAATATAAGTCTTGACGAGAGACATGTCGGGTTATAATAACAGTGAAACATACATTATTATTTTTGCATGCCAACCAAATCCTTCATCAAATATGCAGTCGAATAAATAAGCTTCTCAATAAAAGTCTCTTAAGAACTTTAATTCACTAAGTCCTTGCGTGGTAAGCGTCTTACTTATGGCCTCCACTGCCAGTGTACCTCATATTGGAGCTATTTTTTTAAATTGCTGCCACCCAAGTAGAACTTTATGTAACCCGTCAACTGCCAAACAAGGATCGGCAGAATTCGCGGAAACTTTATATTAGGCATATGCGAGACGCAGCATCTATCCAAGGTATATAAAGTGGTTGGAAATATAGTAAAATGTGAAGCCAAACTTTCGTTGCGTTCTCGAAGACATAACTTCTTATTAGAAAAATACCATCTGCTATGTTAAATGGGGTATGTCCGAAGGCATTCCACGTAATACATGAGGCAAAATATAATCAACGGAGACAATTCCTTTCGATATTGATTTCGTCGGGTAGTCTGCTCGAAAACGCGTGTATTCTCAGTGTGAAATGTGAATAAGCATCTGTTTATCGACTGATGTATTTGAAAAATGAACCAAGATTCATGTCTAGCTACAAAAAAACTATTGTAAACATTTGCGCGAGAATGTTTTTTCGCCGGAATTCTCTTCTTTTTTAAAATGGACAGTTAAATCCAACAGCTTTCTTCACCCCCTACCTCGATATCAAATTGCTTTCAACGTGTCCGAAGCTTACCATGCCTAAGAGTTTTGACGGATTTCTGTTTGGTAGCCAAGGCATTAGCTGGCTACTTGCGCAAAATTCGGTGACAAATACTTCCTAAATTTGTGGATTTTAGACTCCCGTAGCTTTCATCCTATTATATTTTTTGTCATGGTAGCTTGCAAATACTGTAAGAATAATTTATCGTTTTTGAGCTAGCTTTCCACCACTAGATTACTATAAAATAGAGTACAATATGAACTATAAAGCACCGGCTAATGGCGATGAAATGTTGCTAAAAAAAGTTGGTTCTGGCTAATAATCTGTCTTAAAAAATCCAAAATGGCAGGACGGGCCCTGCGCAGCTGGGGTTTATTAGTAACGTCCACCGGTGCCTAGTAAACAAAGTGTTTACAGTTTAGCTAAAAAAAGTGCTGGACCAAGGCACAGGAATGTCCGTTCATATCCATGGTTTGAAAAAAAGAGATATCTTCACGGACATATCCGCCAAAACAAAACACTTATCCATTACACAGCAATTAAATTTGCCAAGAATCTTCTCAAAAAGACTTTGTCACGTTTCGTGGTTTATCCTTTGTTTTAGCAGCTTAGTTTCATACCTCTAATACAAGTCAACTTCAACGGCACTGACTGTAATTTTGAATCGGTTGGGATAGTGGCACTAGTTTTAGTTCTTTCATTTTAACAAACTGCTCGTAAATTATGGTCTTTGCGCATTTTATACACTATCGTTATACGGTTCTTACTATTATGGTAAACTTTCTCATTATCCATTAATTTAATCATAGCAGCAGGGCAGTAATAATCGTAAGAGATAATATGTAAACGAGAGAAGCCATTAGGCCATGTGGCTAAAGTCGCGATATTGGATTCATTGTCATATGTCTCGTCTTTGACGACTCCGCGAGTAAGCAAATTTGCAGTTTCAGAACTAAGGAAAGCAATTCTAACGAGGAAAAAAATTCATTATATTCTATTTAAGGTATCAGAAGTCGATAAATGCCTCTTTTATCAATGTTTGTTCGGTGATGTCGTTCAAAGCTAGAAACAGAGACAATTTTGATAAGTTCCTTTGTTTTGTCTAAAATACGGAAATGAGAGGGGAAATCTTATCCACACTTATCATAGAATTCTAAGTGTCCCTTCTAATTGGTCAATATTTAGGCAAAATGGAGTAACCAAAGGTTACTATCGGTCCTTATCAAATGAATTCCTTCTTTAGATACGCATCGTTTACTGAACCAAGAACATTCGAGCCAACCAACTTCGACATCAACACTGCGACACCTCACACATTGGAAGACATCAGTCCAAGCTCACAACACGATGGCTTATATTATTGTCACAGTACGAAGCGTGCTGTGGCTGCTGCTAACATTAACCGCAGTCATGGCACTTATTGCCGGGATAATTACTCCAAAATGGCTTGTTGGCTACAGACGCAATCCGTACATCAACTCAACCAAAGACGCTTTCTCGCCAACCATAGGTCTATACAACCGCTGTTCAAGGGTATCCATGTACATTAACAGAAAGCCATGGTCTTGCGGTCCGTACATTGATAGTCTTGCTGACATGCCGAGTGATTTCTGGAAAGCAAGTTTCGTGTTCTTGGTGGCTGGAAGTGCAATCTTCGGAATATGTGTCCTCTTCGCTTTGGTCGGGTTTTGTATACAAAATTTAGGGAAAAAATCCTTGTATTCCGTAGTCGGACTTATCCAAGGAATTTCAGGTAAGTTTAAAAATTTTTCTAATTACACGTGGATTTTGTTAAGAATATTAATGCCCAGCGTAGTTTTTAATAGACCCACAACAACGGAGACATCAATATTACAAGACTAGCGACGCAGGATGTCGCAAGACTAGCGTAGAAACGTCGGTAAAATTAAGTTTCTCTTTTATCGATGTCTCCGTTATTATGGGTCTATTAAAAACTTGATGCTGGGCATTAATATTCTTCGCAAGATTACGTTTTCCGCCTGGTTCGTCCATTGTCAGTAAACGAGAATTTTGACAGATGCATAGACTTTTAAGGCCAAAACTAAGTACTATGAAATATAAAAAAAAAGTCGCAATTAACGTTTACATTTGACCACAAAGGTGAAGGAAAATCGAACTTTTTTTGCAGCCGTTATGACCTCAAGCATTGTTTAGACCAGAGAAGAGGTGACCTTAACTTTGCATTTCGTTTGGCTGACACTTTAAGATGGCTCCTGGGGGTTGTGACGGCTTTTCAAACTGCACTTGAGTAGTTTAATTTGTGGAAGATGGCAGTTCTATAGCGTCTCGACTCTGTTTAATTTATCAAGATAGTTGCTATTGAGGTACCAGGCGAGAAGCGTGGTCTCGTAATGAAAGTTTTGCCCAGCAGATAAATTTTAAGACAGGCGTGACAAGAATTATTTAATGCAAGCTAACGTTGCGTCACCTCACATCAACATCACCAACGTTAGCTAGGCAAGTTTCCTATTTTATAATTCGCTAGATCCGAATTTCATCGACTCCAGTGTAAGAACCGAGTAAATTACTTATAGTAATTGTGGACATGTATTTTAGAAAGGATCTGCTGCTCCCAATTCATGCTCGAAACTGTCTTCGAAAATTATTTGGTTTAGGACATGAGTAATCCTTCAAGAATAATATGCAAATGAGAAACAATTACTCTGATAAGAGCTTTTATGAGCGGTCAAAGTGGTAGTGACCAACGGATATCGAGGTATCAGAATAGAATGCTGCGTAGACAGGTTGATAAATAAAGTAAAAAGTGAAAAGGTTGATAACTGCCGTGACTGATCTCAAAGAATTCCAACGTTTCGAGCAAAGGTCCTTCGTCAGAGAAAGAAACGTGTTCTCATCATGTTAGATTGTAAAGAAATGTGAATTTCCTGGACTTGGCTGAAACTTAAGGAGAATTTCTGACTATAGCAGTCTTGCGCTGGCATCCGTCACCAAAAATTTCCAATGTTTCTTTGAACACGTTTCTTTCCTGACGAATGGCCTTTGCTCGAGACGTTAGAATTCTTTGAGATCAGTCACGGCGGATATCGGGGCAGACACCGTGAGTCTTAAATTTAAGAGTGTCCTCGGAAGTGGGTTGAACATGACAGGTGTGCATGAGACGTTCGGATCCACAAAGATGATTAAGAGAGCCTAAAATTTAAGACCTGACAAACGTTGAACAATGGGAATTTTTGGTGACGGATTCCAGCGGAAGACCGCTATAGTCAGAAATTCTACTTAAGCTTCAACCAGGTCCAGGAAATTCACATTTCTTTACAATCTAACATGATGATCACGTTACCATAGCGACTTTTTTCAAGTTGACTGACGAATTTAAACTGACCGCACAAAGACCGGTAAAAACTACGATATTTCCCAAGGTGATTTAAAGCATTTAAATTTCCCTTGCGAAGTGCAACTCGAAATTTAATTCAATGGAGTCCTGACCAGCCATAACTGCAAGTTCTCAGGAAAAAAAAATATCTTGTTTCAGAATGTGTTGACATTTCGTTGCCATATTTTAAATATGCTCGAAAGTAACTCCCGTACTTTTGATGTAGCTCCATGTTTAATTCATGACTGGGGAAAAAAAACAAACAACAACTAAGGTAGAAATATTACCGTTTACAATCGTCTTGCTTTTACTTAAATCTTAAGTCTTCAAGATATTGTTTTTCGGAGTCTGTTTCTTGCTCTATCTCATCTTGTTCTATAACTCATATATTGAGTTTACAAGATGGTACTTTTCGGAGTTGTATTTTTCTTGTAACTTATGATAATTCAAGCAAGATGTTACTGCAACTGTTTTGATGTCTTAGCCACATAAGGACGCTTTTCGGGAGGGCAGTTATCTCACGTGAACTTGGGATGACTTGGTCCCAGGTCAAAATCAAAGATGAAGGCAAATAGATTCAATTCAATGGAAATCTTTACTTCTGCTCGCAGTCTACCCTTACTTTGATTGTTATAATGTGCAAACAGAAAGAAAAATGAATTGAACTTTTGTCTGGGTTTAAATTTTAGAAACGTTTAGTGACAGACCAAAGAGAACTTTAAAAAATTCAAAAAATTTCAGTTATATGATAGGTATCTGTTGAGAACAAGCCAGAATTTAGCCTAGATCTTATCGTGACATGTAATAGGCAGCAAGTAGTAAACATCTATGAGGCACTTTTACTGAGGGAATGCACAGAGAATAACACGATAAGAAAAAAAATTCAGTTTGTCGTCTTGTTTATGAACTCTTATCTTGGGTTTGCCAGATGCTAATGTTCGGAGTGGTCTTCCGCTTATACTTCTAAAAATATTCAGCTGGGAAAGGTTTTAAGTTATCTGATGTTGTGTGTAAATGGAAAATTCGCGCAAAAATCGGACAGCTAAAGATGAAAGTCTTTGTGTGGTACACTATGTAAACCAGTTACTTGGTCAAGGTCCGCCATGAAAATTTCCGAAATTTGCCCAACAGTTAAAAGGTTTTCGACTGTTGTGGGTATACCAACTTCTCCACCCTTGCCCCCGGGCCCGCAGCGACTCTCGGCGGCACTGGTCTAACGTGAAAAGTATTCTTCCTTCCAGTACTCCTTTAAATGACTGGTTCGTGTTTGGCATTTGGTTTAATGACAAACGCGAATTTTAATTTCTCAATTTTAACACGGTATCCATGCATATTTTGCGTGCCTTTGGTAAGACCTATGTTGTTTAACCTATACGGGCCAGTAAATAAAATTTAGAAGCGCACACTCTAATATTTCACGCTGGTTAACGCCAGATAATTTTACGCGCCGAAGGGATTGGCTCTGCCCCTTAATGAACAAAAGTTACGATTAGGGTGTGGATAACAGCGAAAGATTTTATTCTGCTAAACGCTGAAGGATTTTAACCACAGCAGAAGTACAAGGCTTAAGATGGAAAAGACAAAAAAAAAAGCAAACACTTTTTGTGATATCTCATCCCCACACAATTTAAAATCTAAAAGTAATGAAAGCATGCAAACTTCAACATACTTCAGAGTCATAATGTGCAAAGTGTATACCGCATTAGAAATTGAATTGTCTCCTAATTCTCAATTTTTAAAATTATTTCCAGGTCTGTTTCTTATAATTGGCATGGTCCTTTATCCAGCTGGATGGGGCAGTGAGAATAAAAAGATCATTTATTTCTGTTATGAAAATTATAATGATGAGAATAAACCATCACCGTTCAAGCTTGGTAATTGCTCTTTAGGCTGGGCATTTTATTCAGCTCTTGGAGGAACCTTACTGGTCTTCTTTTGTGCTCTGTTCTCTGGGCAAGCTGAGAAGTCAACCTCAAGTGATAAAGTTCAAGATGAGATATTAGATGGAAAAACTGTGATTTGTTTGCCTTGATCTGGGTGATATTCAACCACAAATCATTCTCTTGGTATTGACAGACTTTATTTCTCATGTGGTGACAATGTCAAGTGACAATGTGGAAGAGTTAGACTGGATGAGCAACAGAAACAAACCAGACTGTTTTGCCTTAATGCGGGTAGTTTCCTTACACATGATTATTTGCTTCAGTCTATGAAGATTTTCTTCTCAAGAAAAAGCCATTGAACTTATTCACTTCCATGCCCTCCAAATGGCTAACTTTTGTTTTGATTTTTTGGTCACGTCACTCTTTAAAGAATCTTGTTTTTATTAGAAAAACTAATGGGTAAAACATTTACTGGTAGTGAGATGACAAAAAAACTTCTAGCTTGTATTTTGTTTAGTCAAGAAGACCTTGTAAAGTTATTGGTCAATACTGTTTCTCAAAATGTACAGTGAAATATGCAAACTTTACCTAACTTACTGAGGTGGTCTTCATGCCACTAATGAGTGAGTAAAATTTTAAAGCCCATTTACATATACAAATTGAATGTTGCAAACAACTTACAAAAACATAATTGTTACATGAAGAATAGTCATAAGGTTTTAGAGCAAATGGTCAGAAAGTTGCTATCACATGTTAAAATTCACAACAAAAATACAAAAAGGTTCAGTAATTGTGGAATATTTCAATTCTATTTCAGGGTCACTGTCAAACTAAAATGTAAAAACAATGATTTCACAATGGTACTGAAATCAAGTTGAAATACAACCATGATTACTGCATACACTCTTTCATTTCCTTGAATATCAAGCTTCAAGATGGTAGCTTAGTAATTATTGCTTTTACTTTACTTTCATCCTAACCTTTAGACACCCAGTGTCTGGTATTTCAGACAACCAAGAATAAAAGAACTAATCAGAAAACAAACCAAAAACAAAGTGGGAACAAAGAACAAAAGAAACAAAATTTTGGCATTAAAGGGTTAGATTGTTGGTCTCTTTTTTTATATACTTTGTTCATTTTCATATCTTGAGACTTAGTTCTTTTAACATAAATGTTGCACAGAACAGCTGTGCCATGTGAGTAGCTTCATTGAATTGTAACTTCTAGGTCAACATAATAAAAAAGCTTGCAATGTCAATGGACTTTTAAAATCATATCTTTCTTTTTTTCTCATTATGAACTGCCTATCCCTTTCTAACTGATGTACAAAAATGTACCAGAGCACAAACCAAACAATTAATGCAAAATATTTGTTTAGAAAAGGTTGCATCTCATATCATGTAAACTAATTTAAAATTTGAACCTGGATGTCCATCACATAATTCCTCTCAGTCTCTAACTTTTGAAAAAATAACTTAGATTGCTGTTCTGTGGTATTTGTTTTTCATGCTGTTTTTTGTTTTTATGACCAAGTTCCAAAATGTTAAAGCCAATCATGATTTTAAAGATAAGGAATAAAAATAAAATTAACCTACTAATAATTAACCTTGAATAAAATCATCTTGCATTGGCCAGAATATAGTTCCAAAGTACATCATTGTGCCTTAACAGGTTAACCAAGTAGGCAGTTAATCCATTACAGTGCAGGAGTCTCACTTTCCTGAATAAAATCATCTGGTATTGGCCAGAAAAATTTCCAAAACAGCATTCTTGCTCCTCAGTAGTTTAAATGAATTAGTGAAAGCAGGCATCCAGAATCACCTACTTCACATAAGTCTTAATATTAAAGATAAATTTACTTGTAAAGAATAAACTTAAATACTTCCATTTGCTGTTGAGCTTAGTTAGAATTGTTATGGTAGTGTACATGTATTGTCCTAATTCTCAGAAATGTGGCAATTGTAAATAAAGTTGACATTATTTGGTTTGGTTAATTTGTGAAAGTGATTAAAAATCTTCCCTACATGAAGTACCATGATCACTTCAAGAATGCCAGACCTTTGGGAGATCTGTTTAATTTGATGTACAAAACCTCTGGGCATGTCTCATTTATAATAATCTTGAATATTGGTGTAACATGAAAAGCCTGAAGGTGGATGGTTACTGTTGTGTGATAAGTCTTGGAGAGCAACAGAAATTCAGATAGCCATCTTAGAATATTTAATTTTCTCAACCAGGTAGACATTGCCATGTTAATGTAGTATAAACTTAATGCCCTTTATTTTGGTGGAGGAATGTTGTTCTTGCATGAGAAGACGGTGAAAAGCATGCATTGTTTTGCCCAGACATTTTAGTCTGGACCATGGCAGCATTAATGCGTATAAACTGTAATATTTACGAACTAAAATACGTGTGAGGAATCATTTTCTCACTTGTTTCTGTTGGTAAATTGCGTGTTTTCCGTGAACAGGCAATATAAATTACAGCAGAGTGCTTGGAGTCTGGCTCTAACATTTCGCCGAAATATTAGACATTCCTCGCGCACCAAATGTCTTCTTCCTGTTCATCGAGTTTCCTTTTCACGAACAAATAAAACATACATCGGAACACTGGCAAAAGAACGTGATTTATCTTCATTGTTTACCACTGGGTCAATCGGCAATAGTATTCAATGCTATTGAAAGTGCATCTGAACCGGAAAACTTTAGACCAGATGCCAAACTTTGCAATATAATTTGACATAGATACCATGTCCTCGAACTAGAAATACACAATTGGTAAAACTGGGTATAAAAAGTTCGAAGCCCCTGCCTCTTCCAGGTGTCATAGTGTGTGAACTCTGATGCATTGTAACGGAATACAAGCATTTCGTTTCTCAACAACCATTGAGGTAATGAAATGCCACCCTTACAATAAAATTAGTACGTAAAAGAATAATTACTCTGCTGCAATTGTCTGATAACTAATGTTTTGGCAATTCTAACGTGTTCGACTCCCGCAGCGCATTCCAATTTCTGACATAAATTTGAAAAACTATCGTGCATCTTTGCACCTAGGAAATTCCACTAGTACAAAACTATCAACTGAAAAGAATTCCATAATATTTTACCTTTTGTATCCTTTGTTTAGTTGTCGAATAACGTCGAATACCCTATGTTTAGTAGTCGAATGTTCAGCTAGACAAGATGTCTTCTCCGTCAACGGTCATGCGCCTCCCAACAACGTAACTGGAATGGCGCCAAATTTGAATCATCCAAGTCAAACACCTCCCTTTTCCCTAGGGAGTTACCTGTCCTCAGGCTACCGGACTAAATCACCTCGCAGGCAGATGCACTTAAAAGAAGATCAGGAAAGCGTCCACTCACTAACGTATATGGTATAACACATTATGTTGGTCAGTGCGTTCCCGACTGACAACCAGCAGTTGTTTAGTGAGAAAAAATATGTAATGAAACTTAGTTTTTTATTTTTAATATAAATTACTGTGATATGCTGGAACAAATCCGTTTGGTTAGCTTTAAACTTTCTAAAAGTAAATCTGCTCACGTCTATCCCCATAAAGACGCATGGATTTTCTTACCCAACGTTTTAAAAGAAAAAAAAAATCAACAGGACTTCATAAGTATAATAGTAAATCAAAATTAAGGTGATCTTAAAGAGAAATTAATGCCAAAACATCGGCCACCTGAGGTCAAGTATGGACGTTTTGTACAAACGGCTGCCAATTTAACGTTGTTTTAATGTTGTTTTTATGTGCATTTATCATCAGTCTTTCACGCCTCGTACAACAGTTAAATTTACCTCGAGTTATCATCACAAAAGCGAGGCTCCAAATCCTAATTTTACATTACTAGCCATTTTTACCTGGGGTTTATATAAGAATGAGTAGCGCTGCGTAACGGTTATCGGATCTATACATAATTGCTTATATATGGTCATTTATCACAATATCGTTCCTTCTGATCTACGAACGTCTGCAAAGGTGCATAATTCTGATCTAGGATCACCATTCCAAGTATGTTAATGTAGTACAACTCTAATTTAAATTTATGACACGTTAATTTTAAAAATACAGTCATTAACTGGCATGGACGTTCTTGTAGTCTGGATCAGCTCTAAAAAGTACGAAAAAAATATTCGTTAGAGCAGGTAAGACTAGAGTTGTAAGATAAAATGCTAAAATATCGATATGAAACGTCGAGAAGCTACGTCTTTTACCATCTCAATTCTCGTCTCCATTCCAATCTCTATTCTGATTTTTTTTTCTGAACTTCATCATTGTAATAAAAATAGGATACTGCGTAGACAGAGTTAAATAACGCTAAAAGTTCAAAGGTTGGTAATTGCCCTGTCGGATCACAAAGAATTCTAACGTTTCGAGCGAAGGTCCTTCTTCAGACAGTGAAACGTGTTCTCAAAGTCGTCAGGTTGGTCAGTTAAAATGTATTCAAGGCCTTTCGTCACAGTGTGAAACCAACGCTCTTGGCTCTCTAACTGTCTCACTAATTTTAAGCCTGTTTATTACCGTAGATATGTCGATGATTGCTTTTTGCTTTTTGCTTCCCCCGATCATATTGCACCTTTTCTCAGTTATTTAAATAGTCAACATCCTAACATCAATTTCACGCATGAAACTGAAGTCAACAACTGTTTACCCTTCCTTGACGTTCTTATAACACGATCCAATGGCTCTTTCTCTACTTCAGTTTTTCATAAACCCACTTTTACTGGCTTATACACCAACTACAATAGTTTTATTCCGTCTGTTTACAAAACAGGATTAATATCTTCCCTTCTTAATCGCTATTTTAGTATTTGCTCCTCCTATTTTATTTTTGACTCGCATCTTCAAAATCTTAAGAAAACGCTCTCACTTAATGGTTATCCTATTTCATTCATAGACACATGCATTCGCCGGTTTCTTGATAAGATTTTCTCGCCCTCCCCCAAAGTTTTCCTCGCCCCCAAGAAAATCGTTTACTTTTGCCTTCCCTACACTGGTCAACATAGCCTCCAAATTCGCACTCAGATTCGGAAGTTATGCTCCAGTGCTTTCCCTCACATTAACCTTCGCTTTGTTTTCCGCCCTTCCCTCCGATTGTCTCAATTTTTTGTCTTTAAGGACAGGATTCCCAAGGTTTTGAGATCTCGTGTCGTTTACCGTTTTAAGTGTCAACGTTGTAGTTCGTTGTATGTCGGCCAGACGAGTCAGCTTCTTCACACACGAATCTCAGAGCACTTGGGCATTTCTGCCCTTACTGGCAAAAAACGAGTCAATCCTCCTCCGACAAGCATCCTGTCACATCATTGTGACACTGGACACCCTCTCTCGCCTGATGACTTCACTATCTTGTCTTCTTCTTCTTTCAACTCTGAACTTCTCGTCAGAGAAAGTCTGCTTATCCGCAAACTTAATCCATCGCTTAATGCCAACATGGACTCTTTTCCACTTTCTTTATTTTAAGACCTTTTGTTTCTCGACCCTTCCATTACATCTCAGTCTGCTGTTTCCTTGTGCCCTTCCCACTTCCGCTCCTACGCCAATATCTCGTTTACTTATCATGTAACATACCATTATATATCATCACCTTGTAATACAGTTTTTCATTCATTCTCTGAGGATGTTGCGTGTAGCAACGAAACGTTAGAATTACATTTTAAACCTCTAATATGCCTATTTTGCGTGTTTTTTGCTGGGCTTTTTTACTTCTTCTCCGTCTGCGATTCCCGCCTGGTACCTCTGTCGCCCGTATTTTGAAACCAAGTTTCACTCTTTGACGGAGTGCCTTTGCTTAAAACGTTAGAGTTGTACACCATCAGTCATGGCAGTTACCAATCTTTGAACTTTTTACGTTCATCACTGTAATCTGTATTCCCGCTTCAATTCTCGTCTCCATTCCTATATCCTTTACCATTTCTCATCTCTATTCCCAACTCTATCTCCGCCGCTATCGTTATTCTTATTTCCAGATGCATCTCTGCCTCTCTGTATTTTATCTCCATCACTATTTTATCCATAATTTCACCGCCACATTTCCACATTTATATCTATTTCCTTCTTAATTTTATTTTGACTTTCAATCTTCATTTTTATCTATAATGCAGTCTCTATTTCCATCTCAACGTATTTCTTTCCCTCCCTCTGTGAATACATTCTAACTAACTAACCTGACGACTTCATCTGGGATGTAAATGAAGTCAGTCTTCACGTAAGATGAAAGTTCTTTCAACGTTTTCACAAACTTTATCTTTCTTGTGAAATTGGGACTGCAATAAAAAAAATATATTGAAGCGAAAAGAAAATGATGAAACAAATTGATACATCCGAGGAAATGATTTGAACGAGATGGTGACATGACGAGGTGTGCAATAAAAACAGAATGTTTTGAAACAAACACCTGATAAATAAAACAAGAGAACATCAGTGAATTGGAAAGACATACCTCAAGAATGGACGACAAAGTCGGAAGACACTTTTTAACCAAAGATTGGGATGGACGACGTACACTCTAGTGACACTCTTTCGCAATCTAAATCACAATATCGATGAAACATTCCAATTAATAAACGTAAGAACTTAAAAAATGTTAATTCATCCAACGAAATCAGAAGTAGATTTACACTAGCTGTCTGACTTATATAAGCTTTTCATTTCACTTGCTCGTCTAAAAGAACTTGCATCTTAAGAATGTTTAAAAAAAACCCCGAGATTTGGATTTATTAGTTTTTTAAGAATTATCAAATATTCTCGTCTGATCTTTATCTGGTGACCGAAAGCCTTTGATTGAAAAACTTTGCCTCTTACAACGTGCTTCATTTTTTCATAAAGTGTCCACCCCTCAGTGACCTTTCAATGATATCTCATACTTCATGATTACCTTCGACTGATGTATTGATAATATTTCTTCAGCCATGACAGACTTGGAGACTGGTTTTTATCAGTTCCGCCATGAAAGTAAACAAAGATATATTCCTCGGATGTGACAAGAATATTCATTGTGTTGACGATAAAACTAGAAAAAAGGTACGAAACTAAATTCAACCAATTTTGTATTCAGAAAATTTTTGATATTTCTACTTAAATTTATATTCAAAGTCGTAGTTTCCTTAAATCTTTTTAAGGTGAATAGCAGTACTTTTAAATTATTTTCTCAAACTTAACAATAACTCATGAATTATCGTAGCCAATCCATGAACGCAAACCACATCTCATGCATACAGTTTAATACCCAATGGAAACCTGTTGGAGACTCACTACTTTTCCGGACCACATTCTAAACCTACACATTCAAATCAATGAAACACAAACACGCCATAAATCAATGGGGATACTCCTTTGAGAAACACTTTCAAACACTCTTTTATCGCGCTTCATCAGAGGCCTCCAAACACTCGAAAACGAAGAAAGCCTCGGGACTATACCCTTTGGTTTTCATTCTTCTTATTTTTGGAAGCCCAGACGAAGTACTGACAAGTTGTGTTTTAACTATTACCAAGTACTTACTCCTTCGAAAAGTGAAATTGAAATTGAACTGGTATGGGAGTTTGGGGACTCAGTCACTTCGTCAGCCTCCCGACTCTGAGATCAAGAGTTCATATCCAGCTCCAATAGCTGGCGTCGGATGTTTGGTCACATGTGAAAAGAGTTTAATGATCAAAGCTTGAATTAATAGGAAAATCTTCCCTGCACAGCATGCATCGAATTTTTTTAACTACCTGCACCACCAATTATTTATGTACACAGACATGTTCAAAAAAATTCTCAAAACACAATTTCACTTCTTTTCAATAATGATTTGGTTTACTTGAAGTTTTCGAGTGAGACTCCTCAGAATGCAGGCTCACTTGATGATAATGGCAAAAGGACGGGCGTAAGATTGCACAGTGGATTAAGAATCGTTCATGATTGAATTATCAGCTAAATAATATTGATATGCTATTTGCTACAAACTACTACTATGTCCCATGTCCAATCGTTACTCTGAAGCTAAGGTAATGATGCTGATTATGAAGTGCAGCCCATGCAGTCACTGTGTGAAAATTTCTACGTGCACACAGTGCATGTAAGTGACAAAAGTTATGTGCACATCTCGAATTTTACGTGCATTCGTGCAGGTGTGCATGCGGTATTTCGAGCCTTGAATGATAATGATAATAATAATAATAACAATAATAATAACAATAATAATAATAATAACGATGATGGCGATAATGATTAATGATGATGGTAATGGTAATCAAAAATGGTATCGGTAATGAAAATGGTAATGATAACGGTAATGAAAACGGTGATGGTAATGAAAATAGTAATGGTAATAAAAATGGTAATGAAAATGGTAATAGTAATAAAAATGGTAATAGTAATGAAAATGGTAATAAAAATGGTAATAAAAATGGTAATGGTAATGATAATAATAGTTGTAACAATGATCCTGACGCCGGGCAAGTTGAAAACATTCACACGTACAATCACAAGTGGTGCAAAAGTTACAAGTAATTTTCAAGTTTCAATCTCCTTTACTTACAAGAACAACTGCTCCATCAAAAGGGGGTATCTTCTCATAGCTTTATTTGGCAAATTGCAGGCCGTTAATACAACAATTACAGTCTTTTTGCCACTATGGTGATGGTAACCTAAATAGATGAAAACAATTAAGATAAATAAAGTACTAAATTTATTGTGGCATTCCCGTTTTCCTGACAGCGTAAATATTCATAGCGCAATAACTGTATAACGCGACGTAGCGTCAAACTTTGAGTGGAAGAAAGAAGATATACTCTATTTTTTCCAGGAACAAATTCAACGTTAATTTATCGCCTTACGTAAGCCCCTTTAAACACAAGACGCGGTTTGGTACAATCGTAAATGAGTCAGTTGACGTCTTACATAAGCCACGTTAAAGACAAGACGGGGTTGCGTAGTCGTATAAATCAGTTGATACCTTGCGCAAGTCATGTCTTACAGAATACGTGGTTTCTCACTCGCATTTAACGATCTATTTCAAATCTTGCGTACCCTGTTTCTGATTTCTCTTTTACAAGTGGCTCAATTATCTGAATAAAAAAATGTTTCGGGAAATTTTTTTTGGTGTGAAGTGCTACGTTATAAACGTAATTCTATTTTGTAATTCAGGACAAACGAAACACGAACATTCCATATCTACACTTCACCAACTCATCTCTACTGTTTCCAAAATGGCACTGCTCGGCGTTTGAGACAACATAGTCTTGCCTGGCTAACAGTAAATAAGAATACTTTACTCCGTTTCAAGTATAAAAGTTAAATAGGGCAAACCTTTTCCCGTAAAAAAGGATTTGTTTGACCCCCTTATTCAATATTCTTAGTTCCAGCTCCACACATCTAAAACCTTGTTTAGTTGGAGTGTTGTGCCATCCAAAAATTAAAATGTCGTTACCTCCGTGTGTGAGAACTTTCATATACGGCTCGATAAGTTTCAAGTCAATCACTTTATGCTGTCCGTTGTAAACTATTGTTTGCCATCGTGAAGGATCAGGTAGACCACCCCTTTCATTCTCTTTATCTTCAGTCACACTTCTCGCTGATTCTTTTGAGCTCTTCTCGCTTTCTTCAATTTCTTCTTCTGTCACTTCATCCAAACCTTTATCTTCCAATATTTCGTTTCTTAAATCTTGAAATGCTTTCATTAACTCCTGCCTTGTGGGTACCTTCTGTCGTTGAGTTTTTACTGAAGGCTTTTTGGTTTCCAGTGACATGGCTCGCCGCCTTAGTGGCAAATCTATTGTTCAATAAAAACAAAGGAATATCTATACCTACAAAATGATACAGTGCTTACTCAAATTTTAGCAAGTAATGGACATCTTATGTCTTGGACAAGGTCTGCTAAGCCCTGGGAAATCTGGTAAATGTTATTTACCCATTAAGGGTTAGAGACACACTTTAATATTTTAATCTGCCAAAAGCCAGACAATTTTACTTGTTGAAGTGACCCTTGTGCCCATTAAATCTTCACTTGCACTGATAAATTCTTTATCACACTTGTGACCACTGATGGACCCTTATGTTCAAAAGGTTACACTGGGGCACAGTTAACCCTTTTTGATTGCGGGGTATCCAGCTTAATTGGCCCAAACATTGTATACTTTCAAAACAACAACAACAGTCGTTTTACAGCCATGTTTCCTGCTTACACAGAGATTGGCCAGCGGCTCTACACAGCAGCTTCCTCCACCTCTCCCTCTCCTTCACATCTTCCATTTTCAACCAGCATTCTCTCATGTCCCTTTGCACCACCTGGTTCCATGTCATCCTCATTCTCTCTTACCTTCCACCTCAAATGACATGATCTTTTTCACCCAATCATCATCATCCTTCTGCAGCACATGTCCTGACCATCTTAACCTCTTCCGTACACTTTCAAAAATTGTCCTAATTTAATTTGATGCACATTCATGGCCATGTCTGATGTACCCTTCCTTCCTCAGCCCCAATATGTAAATTAAATATAAACCAGTAACTGAAAGAGATTCTGATCTATTTTACATTATCAAATTTTGCCTCAATTGCTATCTATTTTTCTCCTAAATTTTCTATTTTTTAGCAAAACTTGGGGATCACACTCCAACACTCCCCCATAAACTATGCCACTGATCTTAACTGTCATAAAAGGGCAACACAAAATGCTCGAGATATAATGCTGGGACTCCAGAATCAAAATTTTTTTCAGGTATTGAAAGCCCTCTGACCCGTATACACTTGGCAATTGTGTTCACCCCAAATTCAGGAAACAATCAATATAAATTACACTGCACAATACAGTCAGATAGAAATTTCTAACAAGACACAAATCAAATCACAATCTAGACTTCAATATGACATTTCCTAAGTATTTCAACAAAAAAATAATGCAAGTTATAACTAAGACTATCATTATTCTGTAGTACCTTGATCAGCTTCATCAGATATCATTTCACAAAGATCATCAATTGACTGAGATAATTTTTTTCTTGTAGATGAACTTTCTTCATTTCCTTCATTGTCATCATCTTGAACAGCAAGAAATACTGGACCAAGCAATTCCGGAGCTTTTAAATCAGCACGCTCATCAAATGACAGTTCATGTAGGATAACAGCATGTTTTTCTTAAAAAATGAACAAAATAATGTTAGCTACTCTTTATTCCAGTGACAGAGGTAGAGATTTGTAAACTTATATTTACAGTGAGTCATACAGTGATGCACTCATGTTTAGTTAACTTCAGACAACAGAAGTGTTCTCCCTCAACATTCAAACAGAGCACTCAAAGTATGATAGAAATTTGGGCATTTTTTGTCATGTCAAGGGCACTTTCTCCAATTCAAGAGTACTTGAATGGCTATAAAGATGGAAAATTAGCATGAGACACAATAAGTGATCCTTGAGAAGCAGTCTACGATGGTCTGCTGTGTCGAAAGGGAAACTGTGAATGTTTAACCTTTCGACTTCAGTAGGTAGACTTTGTTGATAACACTGTCTGGCATCACCAAGAATAAAATTCTAAAACAGCTCTAGCTTGACTTAAAGATTGAAATTCTGCATTGGTTACTGATTTGCGATGCCACCAAACAGTAAACTGAAATCTGTGGTATGCATGATTCTCACACTTTTACAACGAACAATGTTATTGACATAGTTAATTTTCTGACCCAGGTCTAAATGGGGCACCAGCTTCTATCCCATGCAAGCCTGATAAAAAAAAACAGAGCAGGATGCTGAACAGAGTCAACTTTAATCTTAACTTTAAAGTTGGGACAACAGTATGCCCCTGTTTGTCAACAATGTGAATGTTTAATCAGTCCAACTGTCCACCTTTCATTGGTTGTTTTAAGATATCACCACAAACTCTGTCCAATCTTCAATTAATCAGAGCCATAACACTGAATCAACTGAATCAGTAGGAAATGGCCATTATTATATGATTTCTAAGGTTTCAGTTAGACACTGTTTTCCTACTGACTCAGTCGAAACAAAGCTAGTTATTAAGTGTCAGAAGTCAGATGCTACTTCATATCTACTGTATACTTACTGGACTGAGTAGATTTTAGTTACATTGATGCTATTCACAGGTTAGTCAATTCTCAATTAATTTTTACACTAATAAAAACATATTACCTTCTTTCCTTTGATTATTTTTATTTTCTTCTTTAAAATGTTGTATTCCTGGCTCCCACTCTGAGTCG
Source organism: Heliopora coerulea (assembly GCA_030142905.1). NCBI lineage: Eukaryota > Metazoa > Cnidaria > Anthozoa > Scleralcyonacea > Helioporidae > Heliopora > Heliopora coerulea. The sequence goes on from JASJOG010000039.1 coordinate 141,430, forward strand.
TATTCTAAAGTGACATTTCCAAAAGTGCTGGACAGCTGAGATACAGTAGCAGGACTGCATGGAGCTCCAATCGATGATTCATCATCAGTTAACTCTTGTAACTCATGATCAGACTTATTTAAAGATTTACTTTCACCATTTATGATCCTTTGTGAATCATCAGAAAGAGCAATGGTAGAGTCCTCAGCTGTGAGCAAGTGGTGTGGATCATCTTGCAAATCCTCTCTTTCAACAGGTGTGCTCTGTCGTGGTTCTGCGACAATATCTGTCAAGGTCTTATCTACTTTTAAATTATCTTCCTCACATTGTATTCTGATTGTTGATGAACATTCTGTGTTATCAGGTCGAACTGATTTATGTGCTAACCTTTCATTACCATGACCAACATGTGCAGACTCATCTTGACTTGATTGGTCTTTGCCCATCTCTTCATCAGCTGTTGTAAATGTCAAGGAATCTGCTGTAATGAATCTAGTGTCACCAGAAGAATTCTCATCTGTGCTCTTACTTTCATTTTTAATGCTATAAAAGCTCATTTCAACTGTTGAATCTTCAGCATCTAGTCCATTCTTAGATAAAGAACCATTGTTTTGAGCAGCAGAAATATTAAATGGTGCACTATAGTCCTGAGCAGTGGTGACAGCAGCCATATTTTGATAATCTTTTGGGCAAGCTACTACTGCTATGTCATTTCCTTGATTTTCATTAATGTTGTGAACAATATCACTGGCCAAAACAGAATTAATACTAGGTTTATCTTCAGGAAATCCTTGACTATTAACTTTAATTTTATCCAAGACGTCTTGAATAATATTTACTGATATATTGTGAAAGAAGTTCTGTAAATAATCTGAATTCTTTATGCAATGCAATAACTGATGCTTTTTTCTTAATGATGCAATATCAGCTGTCACTCTGGTCTCATTTAATTCCAATATCCTGTTCACTTCAGCATAAGCTTCAGCAAAGCTATCTTCAATAAGTTTACAGCATTTTGCATAAACAGCATCCCTACCAAATTCCTCTAAATCAGACTTTAATTCTGAATAGCATTGGTGAGCTGCAACCACATCATTTAAAACTGGATCCTGAACAATGTCCTGGTTGAGCTGTCCCACAAGTACATTCTCATCTTCAATATCAATGTCGACACCTTCGTCCAAATATTCACCGACCTTTTCTATAGCACATTTCAGAACCGTGGAAGTAATTTCGTTTAAAAACTTATCCAGAAGAGATTCACCTGCTGAAAACTCTTTCTCCATCATTTAGAAACTGCCAGATCTAGAAGATAAACTTCCAGTTAAAAACCTGTCAATGTAGCATAAAACAACATATTGTATTATGTGATCTTAAAAAGTACGGACTTTCATGTACTTTATTATCGACCAAACGGTAGGCCTTCCTCCTAAAACTATAAAAACTACGTTTCTCAAATGTGAACATTTGTTTTGTTTCAAAATCATACAATATTCAATAAGAGGGGCTTTTAATACTTAACAATAGATAACGCAAACGATTTGAATAATTTTTTTTTGCAGATAGTTGACAATGGGTTGGGAAATCATCGTTGTACATCAAAGTTGTACTTATGTAAACACAAAAATTCTTCTAAATACGCATTATTTTCAGATGCTGTTAACCTCCATTAATTAATACCCATTGTCACCGTTTAGTTTGCGGCAATACTTTCAAAACAGTCGGGAAAACCGTCAAATTTACTTTGTAATTCAGGAAATCACGTAACAGCTAAATATCATTGGCATGTTGAATTTGACACGGATTTGCTACGGTGCTTGATATTTAACAGTCACAACCTACCAGAAATGAGAAATTATTCCTTACCGATAGGTATTCATTTCCTGCAGTTGGACAAAAACACCTTTTCACTCTTTTCCCTTAATTTCTTAATAATAGATGCAAAAATAAGACAAAAACGAAATGCCATAAAAAAATATGCGGATATCCTGCTGCCAAATTGAACCAGGGGATACCAAGGGACTACGGAAGCTTTTTAAAATTTTCCACCAAGCAACAAAACGTCCTGTCTTAGCCCCAGTTAAGCTCGTGAAGGGGGCTGGGATACTCCGAAAACAACATGGTGGAGTTGGGATCAGAGGTATTTTGATTGTTTAATAATACAACTTTGGTGGACGTAACTTATATTACACGAAGCCACGCAGAAGAGCGAGGAAAAAAATTAAACAAAAAATTAAAAGGAGCTGCCAACATGTCTTACAGAGCAGGAGATCTAATTTGGGCTAAAATGAAAGGCTACCCACATTGGCCTGCGAGGGTAAGTTAATCTGTCAAGATTGTTCTAACTTTTCATAATGATCCCATAACTTATTGTTTCTTGTTGAGTAGGCCAGCTAAACCATAGCCTTATTGGAATAAATGTCTTGTTTTGAATTGTCAACCATGACACATAATCAGAAAACGTCAAATTTACTTCAGCAGCTTGTAAAATTTTGATTTGCATTGATGTTCTTTCTAAACTGTGTTATTTGTAGCTTTTTGTGACTGGTGGTTTACAATCAGTGAATATAGCCCACAGTATGAGTCACAGGGAATTGTTAAGTAAATGATAAACACTTACCATAGCAACATAAAACCTTATTACATTGGATAAACCCCATATCGTCACTGAATGCTTTTTATTAGGGATATCAGCATTTCCATGATCATAATAATAGATATTTTCAATGTGGACCATTTATTTGTTCATTGGATCCTAAGATCCAGAGTATACAGACTGCTTTTTAGGTTTCTTTATTCTTATCTCATTTATTACAGATTGATCTTGTCAAGCCTGGGACCAAAGTTCCAAACAATAAGTTCCCAATATTTTTTTATGGCACCCATGAAACGTACGTATAAGAAATATATAGAAATTGTACATTCCATTATCCCAATCAGGGGCTGTTGTTGATAGTAAATCAATTAAGTGCTAAACTATTATTGGCCTGCTGCTTGAAGCAGAGGTTGAACCAGTGGCCAACCTAATCAGCAACAAAGGTCAATCTAGTTTGGCAGAATGCAGGTCAGGAGAGTTAGTTGTTTCCAAGGTAACTTCAACAAGACATAACATGCTAACTGAGTTAAAGTGCCTTCTCCTTCCCCGAGGTCTGCAAGTCACCTGTCTAATGTTGAGGAACACTGTGCTTAGTAAAATAGAGTACATAAGGTGTAGCGAGTGACATCACTAGGTATGGCAACTAGTAAGTATTTTTACTCAAATGTACAGTAACAGTAACTCCAAGTAGGAATAACATTTTCTTGGTAAATCTACTTTTCAATTTAGTTTTAGTAATCATCAACCCTTCATGATGATGACTAAAACTTAGTAAAAAAAACATTCATTCATTGATAAAATGGTAGCCATGGTCAAAGGGTCTCAGTTACTGTTTGAGTCACTTCCTGTGGTATGTACAATAGCTGACACCAGTTATCGTTTTCTTAAAATTATACAATAAACCCATTAAAGTTTGTGGTTTTTAGTTTAGTTTTTTTCTTCTTTTTTTTTCCATTTACTTTACCCCATTGTTTTATGGCAAGTCTAAATTGTTAGAAACCATGTTTTCTAGTTTATTTATTTAATTATTTATTTATTTATTTTGAACAGTGCATTCATGCAGGCAAAGGATTTATGCCCTTATAAAGAGAATAAATCAAAGTACTGTGTGACTAAGAAATTGAGAGGTTTTCAGGAGGGCCTTGATGAGATTGAGAAAACACCATTAGTTAAATATGGAGTGGATAATGAAGAGAATTCTAGTGAAGAAGAAGAGAAAGCAGATACCAAGCAAAAAGCCAAGAAGGTAAAAAATAGTGAGATTCAAAATTTCTATAGACAGGATATTCACAAAATTAAAACATGTAGTATTTGACCATATTCCTTCATCAGAATACAGTATATTTGTGCTATTTTGACAGCTGGTTTGGCTTAGAAAGCCAAGTTTGTACTGTTTAAGTGCCAAAATATGTTTTCAGGGTTCAGAATTGTTGTAAAAAAAAACTTGACAAAACCAACACAACCAAACTTTTGCATTAACTAATTTATTGTGGATCCAAAGAAAGTTTAGAAACATGTGTTTACTTTATGAAGCAATAATATTGTTAAAATTAATCCAACTTCTGAACTATTGTACCTATGATCCAACAGAGTGTTACTCAGGTGCAGGGGTCCAGTGTAGATAGCTTTGATAAAACAGCAGTGTTCTTGAGGTTGTACACTATCTAAAAGATAGAAAAAAAGCTTCTCGACGTTTCAAGCAAAGGCCCTTCATCCAGAGATTACTAGGGACTAAGGGCCTTTGCTCAAAACGTCAAGAAGCTTTTTTTCTATCTTTTAGGTAGTGTATAACCTCCAGAGTGTTACTCATGTTGAATCTGAATTTATGTTGAATACAAAGATGATAAAAACAAATTGGCAAATGCTGGATTGGTTTTTTGGTTTTCCAGTGTAAAGGGGACTGACAAAACCAATCTCTAAAAAAAATCGATCTTTTACAGTTAACCAGTCAATTGCTTCACACTAATACTTAGTTTCAGAGACAGAAGATATGGTCAGTCCTCAATTTATGTTTTAACATAGTTTTTGCAATGTGAATATTTCATGTGAAAATTGATGTAGGTCAAGAAACAAGACAGAAAAGATGTACCAAAGATGGAAACTCAAGAAAAGGTGTGTAGGCTCCATAAGTGTACATAATTGTTGCAATTGAAGAGCCATGTGGGAAGCAAAGTTTAGTTAAAAATATAATAGCCCAGCAAACAAGTTTAAATAAAGCCATAATGGAACCATATCTTTAAAAAGATTTTATTGACTAACATTTCATTACTTAACCAGTAACATCATCAGAGTAATTACAGGAGTTGAGAGGCTTAAATAGCTAACTGTTACAAAAATAGTGATGAAAGAATGTCACCCAATTGCCGCTAATCCTTTGTGACATTCTTTCATCACTATTTTTGTAACAGTTTACTATTTAAGCCTCTCAACTCCTGTAAATAATTTCTCTGATGTTACTGGTTAAGTGTACATAAGTTTGTGAAAAGAACAAGCTTAACTGTGCTATAGATTTAGTCTTTAACCATTTTACCCCAAGGTTGCCTTCAGTATTTTACTTTTCCAAATGCTAGAAAATTTTATTTAACTGTTGGAAACATTTGGGGGTCAGTGGGTCGATTCTTTTTTTCACAAGTTTTGGTTTTTTTTTTTTTAAACAGTTGGAAAGATTTGGGGTTGAAGGGTCAATCCTTTTTCACCAGGGCAGGCCTCTATGTGTCCTCTGGACATAATGCAAGAAGATTTTATTTAATGGAGGGATATCTGTGACCAATCCAGTACATGCATTGAAACATTTTTTGTTAGTGTGGCCATTGAATGATAACATTTTTAAGTTTACTTGTGACTTATTATTTTGGTTTGCAACCAGGATATCAGCCAAGGAAAAAAGAAAAGAACATCACACAAAAACCAACAAGAAAATAAGGAGGATGAAGTGGTAATGTCCTCATTAATATTTGGATTTTCTTTCTTTGATAAGTGTAAGGCTTCTTGTGGTTGGGGCCCCTTTTTTTGCATGGTGAAAATAAAAGTATAATGGCAGTGGTACAAAAAGAAAACTTATTAAGAATAACTTACTTGTAACCAATATATAGTTCTATTACCAAGTTAAATCTACACAGTGAAAGAAACTATTGAAACAACCCTAGTGGATCATTTGCAGCACAGTGGTAGTGTACATCTCTCACCTCTGACTAGGTCTTGATAACATGTGTACAGTTGTATGATTGGAGCTACCTGGGTCATGTGAGGGAAGGGAGACCTGCTGTTACTGAAACCTGTTATGAATTGTACCAAATTCTTTGTTGACTAGGAAGTTAACTCAGCCAAGAAACAAAAAACATCTCACCAAGAACCTGGGAAAGATGAAGAGGTAATTTATCTTTTTAGTATGACATTTTAATTTGTTTTCTTGATGCAAAGTGGTAATGGTATTAAGCTGTGTTTGTTTCAGGCCCCCAAAAAAAGAGGAAGAAAGCCAAGGCAACAAAATGAAGAAAATGAAAACAAATTGAAAAATGTGGAAGTGAAGGAAGAAAAAGATATGGAAGAAAAAGATGAGGAACAACATAAAGAAGTAAACAATAAAGAAGAGAATAATCAAGAAGAACATGATAAGGATGAAAACAGTAAGAATGAAAATAACAAGGAAGAAAATGAAACAGAAGATGAGATGACTAAGGAAGAATTTGAAAGGAAACGGCTTGAACGATATCAGAGAAAGAAGTAAGTGGGATTGTGCAAAAAAGATGGACAAATTATAGGGACAAGTTGGGAAAGTGAAGTAGTTTTGACTAGTTAAGTTTGTCACAGACTGTAAGTAAGGAAAGGGCTTGTTTGAGATATTCAAGCTAAAGGAAAATTTGGAGGGACTGGATAAATTGCAAAGTTCCCTGGGACAGAATTATTTAACTGCTTTTGGTCTTTTACTCCATGTTTACCAGATGATTTTGCTCACAAGTAAGTAGGAAAGGTGACTGACATGGAGGCTGAACAAGATATGGTGGAAATTGAGAGTGGAGAGTGATCAGAATGATTGAGTGGATGGTACAAGTGTCATGACTAAGTGATGAGAGTGATGGGATAAATGATGTGAATTAAATATCTGAACGATTGAAGAAAGAATTGGACTAGTGCTCAAAACAAGGCTATTTGACACGTGACTTGCCCTGTTCAACCTTGGTTACATAGCTGTCAAATATAGTACCCCCAGTGGTTGAAATAAATTGTTGTATTCACCCTCAAAATATTTTTGCCTCTCTGGTAAACTATTAGTGTCATGTGCTTAATGTTCAGGGGTCAAAGTTTTAGTAATTAGCTTCTCCACCTCAGTATATGCCCACTGAAGTTGAGAGGGAAGCAGTGCACATTATGCTGTGGAATACAGGAACAGACAATTACCAAATTTGAAGCCTTAAACCTGTAAAGATATGGTATAAATGACTGAATTGTATTACAAATATCCAACTACATTGTACACAAACACACTCAAATATCTTCATTTTCATGATCATACCTGTATTTTAAATTGTCACATTTCATCTGTAGAATATATTCTTCTCTGTCATAACAATATTCCTCTTTTTTATAGTGTATTTAAATACATGTAAGTAAATTGGAAATATTTATAGCCTAAACAGTTGTATAAAGCAAATTTGTGCATATGTTACAGAATGACAACAAAATTGGCTGCGATGTGATAATGTAGTGACCAAAAATTAATATAATTTTTTGATGTTTTAGAGAACTACTGAAGCAAAAAAAAAGACAAGAAAAGTTGGAACTAAAAAAAGCTGAGAGACTAGCTGCTGAAAGAGAAAAAGAACTACTGAAACGAAGTACGTGGTTGCCAGTCACTTTTACAACTCACATTAGTTGACAATTAGTAGATTGTGGATCCGAACTATTAATACAATAATGGCATTTAATTTTACAGTGCCAACTACTGAGCAAATTTTGGAAAAGTTTTTATATGATCTTAAGATGTCCCTTACAGTTGAAGCACCTGTAAGTAAAGTGTGAATTGTGCATAAAAAATCTTTAACATAATTATTATGTATGAAGAACATTATATTCTTAATTCTTCAGAAAATAGGTAACTAAGTCCCAAAAAGTGGCAATATGGTGCTAATTTCTTTAGGCACAAAGTACCACAATAAACATTTAAAGTACAGAACAACAGAAAATCTGAAAAGTGAAATAATTTTTATATTGATGTTTTGACTACTTGCAGTCATTATCAGTGGTGTAACTGGCATTTTTTTTTTTTGGGTGGGAGGACAAAAACCTAATTTTCCTGACAAACTTTATAACATGTTTAAGACTGATTATCTTTGGAATTATCCATTGTCCTCAACCAGTACAATGTTATATGTAAAATTTCATAAACCACAGCAAGTGTTTTACCAGGGGTTACAAACACGAGAGAACAATAAAAATCACAAGGCCATTGACCAAAAACCATAAAACAAGAGACTAATAAAAATCACTTGGCCTGCAGCCTCATGATTTTCACTCTTCTCTCATGTCTTACAAACACTGGGGAACAATGAAAAAGACAAGGAGATACTGCTTTTTATTGTTCTTGAATAATTGTAAACCCAGGTAAAAGATGAGACATGTGTTTGTCAATTTTTGAATTTATAATTAATTTATAATTAAATATTTTTATAAATTTATAATTAAACCCCCAAAGTTCTCTTGATAGCAGGGTATCTGGTATTCTAGATCCCAAAAGTGAGACCTATCACTAGCACATTGTAAACAAATCAACACAGTCAGTGTACTGCTTCATTCTGCTTTGCACAAAAAGAGCACCCAGCTGAGCTGTCTGGCTCATGAAATCTGGCAGAAGGCAATTCAATTTAGTTCGTTCTTTAAAATATAATTAAGTTATATTACTTTGAATACTGAGACTGTGAGCAATATAAATAATTTGCTGAAAAGAGCTTCTATAAAACCTAGCTAGTCAAATATGAAATAACCATTTCAGTTATTCCCAATGCCCCATCTGTCCCCCACCAGTTACACTACTGGTCATCTTCAGGAATGCTCTGGGTGCTGCATGGCATAACACACATACAAAGAAAAACTAGTGATGTCAAGTCAGTCATTAATAGAAAGTTACAAGTTCTTTGGAGACTTTTGTCCCTAGAATTATCTCACAATTAAAAATGTTTGATTCTGACTCATAATATTAAAAATGGATGTTTCAACAAAAATACTGTAGTCTTCTTCACCAAATGGCTTCTGTAAAATAAAGCTTCCATTTTCATGAACTTTCAATGCTAAATGAGAATCTATGCAGTTCTTAGTGATTAGTTATATTAATTTTTTTACCAGGATGTGTCAAGATGTATCAGGATAATGGGACAAATTCAAAACCTTGACATTACTCCAGAAATGGTTCAAAACTCGACAGATCTAATTCCAACGATCAAAAAGGTTATATGGATTAACAGCTTAATACGTTAGTAAACCATTTGCATACTGGAAACTTGAATGCCCAGTATCTGAAGGTGGGATATGAAGTGTCAGGAAGGGATAATAGGTTCCAAAAGCCTGGTACCCAATCTGGATACTGTTGAAAATTTCAATTCTTATGCCTTGTAGGTACAGGGATTTCATGAACTGTTTTGAGATAAATTAACTATACTCCTTCAAGGAAAAAGCATGATGTTTAGCTACTATAGCCCACCTCTCTAATTTAGTACAAGTAAACTTGTGTTATTCAGTCTTCTAGAACTTACGGATTCTGCTCCAGGAAGAACTTGCTTAGGATAACATTCTTATCAATTTCAATGCCATTGACATTTTATCATTTTAGATCAGAAAGTACAGAGGCAGTGATAAAGTGGCTGACAGAGCTAATGAACTTTATGAGAAACTAAAGTCATTTTTTGTTGTTTCTACCACAGGTAATAGTGGATAATTTTATCTTGAGTAATGTTAAATTTACCCAGCAAAAGGAAGGTGCCAGCCAGTGGTATGCATGCCAGCTTAAGACAGCCTTTTCCCATTTTTATTCAGACATTTTTTCCCACCAGTGGGGAAGGTTGGCACGGACTTCTGTCCCGATAGGAATGAGTTAAAGCAGGCCTTGCCATATGGGGCGCGCAATCATGCGTGAGCGCGCCCACACGCGCCCAAGCTCCAAAAAGCGAGCGATTCACCGCGCTCGCAAAATTTAAAATTCATTGACATTCGAGCGAGTTGATAACTTGCCAAAAGGTATTAAATTACTGAGACGACACTTTCGCAAGTTGGCGAGCCTCATCGTGAGTATCTTGGAATCAAACTCATCTGTTGAACGTACGTTCAGTTGCGTAACGAACATTTAGTCGGACAAGCGATTGTCTACGCGTCATGATACTATAAATGAATCGCTGATTGTTTATGGAAATGATGGTTTGTGGAGCACAGAAGAAAGGTCCGACATTATCAACCGCGTGGTCGAGATCTATCTCACGAGCAAAAAGCGAAGGAGTCGATCTTGCGCACCAGCAAAGAGACACAAACCCAATGAAGCAGGCGTGAGTGGTTCATTTGCGGTCACCACTGAATCTGATGAAAACTATGAGAGTGATAACTCGGTCTCTGATGACGAGATTTCAGAAGATGAAACAGACTAGAAACAAACATTACTTTAATTTCAAAACGAAACGGTTATGCTTCATTATTATAGTTTAATAGTCTAATTTTGAATCGTTGCCAACGTTTTTAGTACTTGAGCAAAAAGCGGTCAGGCTGACCATAATGCATTAATCTGATAGCTCTTGAGCCAATTTCAGTGTCGCGCGCGCAGCGTATATTGGCCGCGCGATCAACCGCTCGCGCGCGTTTTTCTTATAGCAAGGCCTGTTAAAGTTTTCGTATCAATAAACAAAAGCATATACTGCAGTTAAAATTCTCTAAAATTTAAAATAAAATGCTCTGTTAAAATGTTCACTAAAGATTTACCGGGCGGAAATCTTAGACGTAAAATGAAGATGAGAGCCCAGCTCAAAATTCGGAGATGTAGTGTCATCATTCAGGAATAGACGAAAACACACGAATAAAGTTTAAGTTCACTGACGTTTCGTTGCCGACGCGCAACATTTTCAAAGTAATTACAGACGGAAATATTAAGATATTTATAATTACAAAAGGTATCACATTAGGATTAAAGCCAATGAGAATAAGGGAGGTGAAAGATGAGACGAGACAAGTAGAGAAGCGAGAGAATTAAAATAAGGCAAGCGGAACGGAAGTGATGTTTTCATTAAGAGAAGGTTTATGTTTATTGATGAGTAGACTTTCTCTGATAAGTAATTCAAGGGGTGAATTGCAAGAGAAAAGAATAGAGAAGTCATGAAAGGAGATGGAGTGGCTAGTTTGGGTTGAATGTGTAAGAATGCTAGAACGTGAAGGATGTGAAATTTTTTATGCCAGTCAAAGGCGAAATTCCCATGTGTTCTGAAATACGCGTGTGTAGGTGACGGCGTGTTTGCCCAATATACAACGCTGCGCAGCATTGACACTTAAATTGATAAACTACATGCGATTTCAGAAACTTGGGAATAGGGCCTTTGAACTGGAAGAAGGTAGAAAGACGTTTACCAGGTTTTAATACGACACGAAGGTCTATTTGAGGGAAGCAGGAAGAAACAAGTTTGATGAGCTTGGTTCGGATTTGTAAAGAATGAGCACCGGTAAAAGGGAGGCAGAAATAGACAACACGTTTAGGGACAGTGATATTGTTAATGGGAGGAGAAAAGATCTTGTCGAGAAAAATACTTAGGCAGCGGTCAACATCTACTGATGTTGTTCTCAGGAGTCAAGGGTTAAGCCACCCAGATGCTTTGATAGCTAAAATATTTTGTTTAGTGTCAGAATTTACTTTTTTTGCTGAATCTGAAATTTTTTAGGAGATTCTGTGATAAATAATGGAGAATGTGAGACAGATGACAAAAGCTCTAATGAAGAGTATGACAGAGAAAATCAGGAAAAGTTAAAAAAGACTAGGAAAAGGCAAAGAGAACAAAACAGTGATCATGAAATGGAAAAAGAATCTGGTATGAATGAAATAGTTCATCTGCCATAGTTAATACTACTTAAATCCAGAACCAGCTGACAACTTTAGCAAATAAAGGATCATCTGTCTGTCTGATGATGTCTTTGAAATAAAGATGAAATATCACAATTTCATTGTAATTCTCTTGACTTTAACTCATATCTTGAGTTATCAAGAAGGCATTATTGTTCAGAGTTTGTTTCTTCCTTTAATACTACCTTAACTACCACTATTATATGTAGTACCACTGCAACCATTTTCCCTGCACCTTTCTCCTCAGTGGGCTAATAATTATGAAAGTTTATGAATATTTATAAACCTATATGAATTTTAATGAAGTACAAGAACTCTGCAGTAAACTTCCCAGGGTTTGTTATACAAGGACTTCATAGGTAATCCATCAGGTACGTTCCAGTAGTTTAACACAACTATCCACACTTTAAACAAAGCATGGCCAGCACTGTCAACTAGCTAGGCCTAATCTTGTGGATAAGCTATCTGGGCTCCATGCAATTGGTCTTGGGTTGTGCTTCACTGGGTCACCCATTTTTGTAGTGAATGATTTGCCATTTTCTCTATGGGGGTACCATATTATATTCCTGATTTGTATTTTTCTTTCTTATATTTCAATTGCAGTCAATGGTGTATCAACAACAATGTTGGAAGAATCTTTGCCAACATAAGTGAGAAGAAACCACCTTCTATTGTTCATATTGTTGAAAGTTAATTATCTAGAAATTGTCATGGGCTAGAACTTATCAAAGTCATGATTTTTAAAGATACAGTAGTGTATATTAGTTTTAAGCACTTTTGCTAGCCATTCTTTTTAGTAACCCACTTTGTTTCATGAAATAAATTCATGTCATTTAGGCATAAACATATAATGATGCCTCAAGGCAAAATATAGAGGGTCTTTGGTGAACACTTAAGTCCTAACTGTGTAGCTACAACCAAAGAAAGTTTTAAGCATTGAAATGCCATGTGTTTCACATTGACATTATTTTGGAGAAATATCTACCATTTTTGTTAGACTTGGTTCAGTGTAGAACTGTGACTACACCTACTTTGAATTGACTTTTCATTGCATGGCATCATGCTCCATTGTTTTGTAAAATACTTGTTATATTTATAATGTTTCATTTGCTGGCCACATACTTTGAATTGTACAAAATGTGTATTGAAGTTTTGTTTTAGAAAATATTTTGTGGCCGGTAAACTGTGAGTACAGTAGTAAACATCACAGAAGCATTTTCAGAGAACTGAAAAAGCACTTCTGGATCAATATACAAAAATTCATAAACCTTTCTCAAAGTTTATATATCATGCCAAAATGTTTTACTGTAATTGCAAATTTCATTTTTCAACCAATTGCTATGTACAGATAACTTGTTCGAGACTTAAAGTAGTAATACCAAGAATGAGTGAGAGTTTTGATGCTGGAATGAAACACTAAGAAAAGCATTTGAAAAACAAAGCAAAGTCAAGTTTTTTAAACATTCTCCAAGGTGTTTGATTAAAGGGTCCAGAATTATTGTCATGAGAGTTTGATGTATCTTCTCAAGTAAACAAATATTTTATGGAAAAATTGAGGTAAAAAGTCAACTTATAATGTATGAGTGTTTGATAGTGGTGTCATAACACAACTCATTTGGGATATTCCTTTGTATTTTTCTCATGAAATATTAATGAGTTGGAGAACAGGTTTTCAAAGACTGTAGTAAAAAAAGTTAATAGCTTCAACTGTTTTGGGTGTGGTTACTTGTACAGAAGGTATTATTCCAGATGTAAAGCAAGTTTTAGTAAATTCAATAACTGTGAACCTCTGAAAGTTCATGATGGAATGACAAGGTGGTTGAAGTTAAAGCCTTCACAATTTTATGTATTGATCTGATGATATTCTGGAATGACTGAAGATTGGCAGCAGTCTCATGTTGAACATACATGTAAATTTATGTTACTTGGTGATTCTGGTGTTGGTAAGACAAGTTATCTTTACCAATATGCAGATGGCTACTTCTTGAAAAAATATATACCAACCATTGGAATAGATTTTAGAGAAAAATATTTGGTAAATATATTTAATCATTGGTAGAAAAATTACTCATTTCTTGACAGGTATTTTCCAGGTGGCATAAATGACTCAATACCACAAGTATGCTTGAGCATTCTGCAAAACAGAAGACAATGGAGATTCGAAAATGGGTCATATTTTCATTTGACATGCAAGTTGAAATGTCAAATTTTAGTATTCACCATTTTCTGAGTCTATTGTTTTCTATTATAATAAATTAGTATTTCATAAAAGTATTATTGATATTTCTGCTACTGGTTATTATTGCAGTTATTATAAACCCAAAAGTTAAGTATAACTAAATTTTAAAGAAAATCACTTGGTAAAACAGGTAATGAGTTCCATGTGGACAAAACACGGGCAAAAGTGAAAAGACGTTTGCCAGTGCAGTCTTCGCATAAAAACAAAAAATAACTTGATATGCCTTCTTTTTCTGATAGTCATTTTATTTAATGAATGAGAGGACACTTTTAAATTCAAATTATTGTTGATTAACTTCTCAGGAGAGCAAAACAACAAGTCTTTCATGGACTCGAAATTTATACACCAAACGCGCATTTGTAGATGTACGTTTCTAGACAAAGGTATTCCCCGCCAAACTTTAGGATTTTTTGAGTTTCGGCGGCTTCTCAAACATTTTACTTAACACTGCGTCGTTAAGCCAAATGGTTGCCAACGCAATATTGTTTTAAATTTTTTTCTATTTTTTAATTTTTGTCAACGAACTTCACGCATTTTAGACCCCGTTCACACAATACCGGTACGAAACTGCACCGGTATCAAAATATCACCGTACGAACCTGTTCACACGATTACGGTTTCACATTACGGTTTCATGCTTTTTCATACCGGTACCGTGTGAACGCAAGGCCTAACCGTAATAATTTCGTTACGGTTTCATTTCGTACCGGTATCGTGTGAACGGGGTCTTAGCCGACAGTAACAAATTAATAGAAAGTATTCTGACCACACCCTTTAGTTTTTCTCTGATTAAATGTCACCAATCATATGATTTGTTGGGTAAATTATTTACACTGACAACCAATCACCGATTAAATTACATAAAGTCGCTACGCTTCGACATCTCAACAAAATGGCCGAAGCCGCTCAAGGTGGCAGTGACTATGACTATTTGATAAAGTTCTTAGCTTTGGGAGACTCTGGAGTAGGGAAAACTAGCTTACTGTATCGGTACACTGATGAAAAGTTTAATCCTAAATTCATCTCAACAGTCGGCATTGATTTTCGTGAGAAACGAGTCGTAAGTATTTCCAGTGGTCAATCGTCTGTTAATATTTTCTCAGCTGTTCAAATATTGCTACTTTAAATTCCGTTATTTCCATAATATCTTGAGCTTAGAATGGCATCGTAAAATTTGTATAATATTCCTTTCTACCTTCAAATCTTTTGTTATATATTATTTTTAATTTTGGAGTATTTTTTAAGCATTGCTCTGCGTCGGCTCCATGGGAATTATTTGTTATTCTTAAAGTTGCAGTGAGAACGACCTTCCACCTTTTGAAATCCTATGACACAAGACGCTTTGAAACAGCTAAGAGAAGCAATAATGTCATTTTACTTCAATTTAAGCAAAAAACTTGATCTTATGGTGGATTCTCGTGCAGTCCTTGGACATTATATGGGAAAAGTATTGAGTGATCATTGACCTACTGTCAGTGTGCATAATTACTTCGTTTCGTTATCCTTCCATCCTCAAAATTTAGCAAGAGTGACTAAGTTATCACCCAGTAAATATTCATAACTGATATTTTGTATCTGATATTGATTGTCTTATAAAGAGAAGTAAGACGTACGTGAATGCGTGAACGATCCTTAAACAATTGACTAAAACTACATCTTACTATTATAGCATTTCAAGAACTAAAATCTCCATTAGCAAATAGAGTTAAATATTCAAACATGATAATTTAAGTTATAAAGAGTTATTTGCCAGGAGAGTTGTGATTATGTTCTTAGCTAAACCAATCACTTCTTTCTGATGCATTTCTATGGGGTTTTCCTGGGGGGTTTTCTTTCCTCCCATGGTTTTTTTGTTCTAACCATACTAATTACCTAACATAGAATCGTTTATGATCTCAAAAGAATAAGATATTTTGCAAGATAAGAGGAAATTTGAAAACAAGCTGAACAATTGAAAATTAAGGTCTCGTGGGTTGAACACCTGTTGAAACAAAAATTAAGGATGTGGCAACATTTTAGACAATCAAAGCAAGTTCTTGTGGAATTGCCTGAAATTTTCATCTAGATAATCAATGAAGGAGCAAAATTCTTCCTGTTTCATATTCATTTTTCAGACCTGTTTTAATTTTAATGGTTTGCTGTTTACTTTACCTCTTAGCCTGTTAATATCACTTCATGTTCACATAAATTCTGCATTCATTTGGCATGTTTTTAAACAAACAGTATTAAACACTTGTGTTCCAGCTTTACTTTTTTTTTTTCTCAATGAAAATGACATAATTTTTTGTTATTTGTATTCAAATCAACTTCTGCCAAAGTTTACAGTACCTGTTCAGGAAAAATGATTATTGTCCTTTGTGGGCAATGCTGTTTGATTTTGAAGCTCTTGGCAACCATTGAAATCAATTTGTGTTTATTTCTGCATATAGAGAATAGAAAACAAGAAAAAGAATGAACTACATTAATTTATAACCAGAAAGACAATTATTATTTATACTATTTTTTTTATTCAAGCACTATAATAAACTTATAACTTTTGTATATCACAATTTACCTATGGGGAGTGAGTGCATGTGACATTTATGCAATGATTTGTTGTATCAACAAGTGAGAATTCTGGAACAAACAATAAGTACATAAATATGGTAGAAAAATACTTCCTGAATTGTAACTCGTTTGTTTTACATGCACTATAGTGTTCATAAAAGCATTGTTTTGCATTTCTGAAATAAATACATTATAATAATATTATATTTCATATTTATATTACATTGTTACATGATGTAATTTATCATACACAAGGAGTGTTTCATCGGATATCCAAACACCAAGAAGTGAGTCGAAAGACGAGGTGATAGTTTTAACCAACTTCAAGGTGTTTGGATACCTGATGAAACATGACATTTGAGTGTATGATATTATATCTCAAACAAATCCATATTTAAAGAGAAAATTGGGTTTAAATTTGACAATATTCTATGCTAATTAAGATCAGATATCCAAACTATGTCTCAGTACTGATTTCCTTTGCATTTTGCTCATGAATTATTGAGTTTGAGATATATCAATAATAAATGTTTATACCCTGAATTATTGCTATTATATTTAGGTACACCATCCAAGAGCCCCTGACGGTACAAAGTCCACTAGAGGGCAAAGAATACATCTGCAGTTATGGGACACAGCTGGGCAAGAAAGGTTAAAACACAGTACATTATTTTGATATTTTCAAGAGCCTTGGGTGGACTGTAATTATTTTCATGTTGAAAAGGTGCCAGAAGGAAGCAGTCTTAATTTGTTTTCAGTTCATGGACTGCCTGTGCAAAGGCTTTCCTGTAGATTTTATATTTCTTACACCAGGCAATCTGTTGACTTGATATTAACCCTTTAAACTCTATAACTTGCCATTTGCAATTATTGCTGTGGATAATGCCTGATGACATTATTTGTCACAACATGCACCTGAAAGATATACTTGTCTTCTGGTGGTTGAAATTCTACTTAGTTGCACTGAGAAATGATAACATAATTTGCATCTTTTCAAAACTACAAGTTAATTTTTGCATTATTTTGACCAATGAATTTAAGGCTTCAGTAGAAGTTTTGATTTGATGCCCAGCTAAGATCAAGTATATGTCATAGTCCTGGTAATTTTAGTAACTGTCACATTTTGAATTTCACATATTTCAGGTTCCGTAGTTTAACCACTGCATTCTTTCGTGATGCAATGGGTTTCTTGTTGGTATTTGATCTAACTATTGAACAGTCCTTTGTTAACATAAGAAATTGGTTAAGTCAACTGCAAACACATGCATATTGTGAAAATCCAGATATAGGTAAGTTATTGACTATCCAATTGAGTATTACTGGGTACGTGTATTATGGTCTGCTGATAATCAAATGTTGTAAATGTAAGAAGTAGATTACAAAGTTGATTTGTTAAAAAGGGTGAAAATGAGCCAATCCGTAAGCAGGGAAAACAGCCGTAAAACGACTGTTGTTGTTTTGTTGTTGGTGAAAATGAGCAATGTGATTCCATAATTATTGTAATGTTATTTATTAATTAGTAATACTAGGCAATAAAGCTGATCTTCAAGATTCAAGAGTAGTTGATGGAAATGAAGCTAAGAATGTTGCAGAGAATTTGGGTTTAAAATATTTTGAGACAAGTGCTGCAACTGGACAGAATGTTAATGAATCAGTGGAAGCATTACTGGATCAGGTATGCTCTAACACAGTGGGAATAAATATGATAAAATCAATTGTAGCACTATAAAATTAGTATTTTTCCAGTTTCTTGATGTTAGAGAAAAATAATTTCAGTGAGAAACTTTCAATGTTGCAAAGTCAAGTATATTACGGTATTATGTTTGATGTCACAGATAGGCTAATTTTATATATTTTTTTAAGCCAACCTACTTCAAACTTAGAACATCCTTGTTTTCTTTGTACTACCAAACTGTGTTTCATTTAGAGCTTGTGCATATTTATGTTACCAAGCAATTAGAGTTTGAATAATAGACAACAACAACTATGCCAGATGCAAGATGCGATAACTTTGGGTGAAGCAACTACCTGAAAAATACCAAAAGAAACTTCAACGTTTTGAGCAAAGGCCCTTCTACTAACTTCCCAATGAAGGGCCTTCACTTGAAACGTTGAAGTTTCTTTTTGTATATTTCAGGTAGTTGCTTCACCCAAAGTTATCACATCTTGTTATCCGTGACTACCTACACTGGTACCCATTGCTCAAGATTATGCCAGATGCACACTGTACAGGTCAGCCAAAGCCTATAACTACAAAAGCCCACATGCCACATGAAACTATTACTACTGACTGATTTTTAAACATCAAAGTAAGACATCTTTGTTTTTGCCAATTTTATTTATTTGCTTACCATTTTACCATTAAACTCTGTAATTTAATAAGTTTAATGTAAATATTTTTTTCCAAAGTAATTGCAAAATTAAAGGTTCTGTGGAAGTTGATCGTCCAGGTTAGTGTAGTCTTGAGAAAGACCATTGGTGGAAGTGACTGACACTTCAACAGCCTTGGCGGCGGTCATCTTCAGAGTCAAAAGGAGAGTAAATGTCAGGTTTGCCTGTTATATTAACACCTACACAACCACACCCATTGCTTCTCGCAAATTATCACACCTCCATGACTAATACAATTGCCCACTTATGACGCAAGAACCAGATACAAATACAGGCAAACCTGATATTTACTCTCCTATTGACTCTGAAGATGACTGCCACCAAGGCTGTCGAAACGTCAGTCACTTCCACCAACAGTCTTTCTCAAGACTACACTAACCTGGATGATCAACTTCCACAAATATGTCACAATTCTCCCAGGTTCAGTCACAGCTTCCTGGGAAAGTATCTCAGACATGCTTCTGTGCATTTCATTTAGTCAACACTTAGTCCTAATCTTTGGCTCACAACAAATCAGAGAAGTCAGCCAGATACATAATAATTGTCTTTAACCCTAGGTAATGACAAGAATGGAGAACTGTGTAGACACAGATTTATTACCTAGCAGTTTTATCAATAATAATCGACGTTCAACACAACTCAGCGAAGTAGATGAAGCCAACGAGGAGTCAGGATGTTCTTGCTGATAAACGGTGTGCAGTATATGCTATTTCTTTTGTCCTCTTGATGACATTTACCATCATGATTTAATTGAGCAATTTCAAGAAATCAGTGTAAATTTTATTTGGGTACCTTAAAGGGGGTGTGTGATTAAAGACCAGGTCATTGCTGGCATTATAATAGCTAGAGACAGTGTTGTTAATTTAATCAACTACCACATTCATGTTGTAAATCTGGAGAGAAATTTAAAGCCGATACCATAAACTGTAGCAGATTTCAGGGATTCTCAATGGTTATTTGGGTGATAATATTAGAGCAGAAAGGTGCTTATTGGACAACCATCAATTGGATAAAGGACTTCTGTCAGAAAATTCATATTAGTTATAGAAAGAATATCGATTGAGAAGAAATCTCCAGTGCAATAATTGCTTATTGCAAAGGGAGCATCACTGAAAAACCTTTGACAATTAACAAAAGCACATTCCATTATAGTCTAATTATTGCCTCATTTCTGGTTAACTAGCAACTGTTGAAAGAGTGCCTCTTGAAGGTAATTCAATGTGTAAGCATCTAATTTATTGATGCCATCTTAGTTTCAGAAATAGAAAATGATATGCTTTGACATTAAAAGCACTGGTAGTTTTATCTTTGAAGTAGAAACCATTACTTCACTTGTCTTTCAGTGCAATTTAAATCCCAAAGTTTTTTCCTTTTTAAAAGCAAGAGCTGGAGAAAAATAGGTTTTTAATCAACATAATTTTCAAACCAAATTTGATAAAATGTAGCATGGATTGGTTGTGCTTCCATGCTTTAGTTGGTTTCAAAGTTTTGCTCAATTTCCATGATCAACGACATGGTCAAGGACATACAGTGGTGGTTCTGCTCTAAATGTCTTGGTCATTGATGAATTTTTGGGATACATATTAAAAAGAAAATAATGCCGCATAGGTGGAAGAACATGGTTTTGTAATGTTAAAACATACTACTTTCAAGAAACCAAAACAGAAATCCATCCATGTTTAACTTGTAGAAATGGATTAGATTTCTTAGAAAAATTGTAATGACTTAAATGTAGAATTAAATTGTCTTATTTATTGATTAATAGAATAAATATTTATATTTTACGTGGAAAACTTAGTATACAATGTAACATCCATATTGGCATTCTCATTCAATGTTGTTCCTGCCTGATCTCTGTTTACTCTCCTTTCCATCTTTCTCTCCCTTTATCTGACTCTGTTATCCTTCTGTCCCTTCTATTCTACCTCACCCATCTCTCTTACACTCTTCCACTGTCCTGTTTCTTCATGTATCTCTTCCACCCTTTTCTCACCATCTCCCTATAAGCTTTACAAGCAATTTTGACCCATCAAAGGCAAGTGGCTTTTCAGAATTTTATTCCAACTAAGAACAGACCATTTTGTTTGGCAGAGCAGGGTGCATCCCCCATACTGGCTTAAAGGACGTGTACTTTAACGTCTAAGTGACCACTGGTTAACCGTCTATTCACATGACCTAGAATTTTCGTTTCGAATTAATGTAAAAAATATCCAAACACTTTTTAGTGTGCAGTAGATAGTGATATAATGGTCAACATAGAATGTGTACCTTCGAGATTGATAGAGTTAAACTATGGATAAAAAAATGAATTTTGAGTTTGTCTTCATGTATTTGTGTATAATTTTATATCCAGCAGCAAAACGCGTTTCGATGTCCGACTATACGTTTGTTCAAGAGGAAATGCTTGAAAATTGTTTTGGTTGATTGGTCCTATTCTGGAGTGAAATAGCTATGTTATTATGAACGGGATTATGCTCTCTGTTGCCTTAACTTAAGAATATTTACTTTACTCTGTAGTAAAACGTGTGCAAAGGATTTTTATTCATCGTTGTGATACGTTATGAAGCAAATGACCGAAACTCTTGTGATTGAGTATATTACTGTACCTCAAAATGATAGAATAAAACCGTGAGGAACATTTGCGTTGATGTAATTTTACTATATAAATACTAAGATTTTGTAGTAAATTTTTGAAGAACACCTTGAGTACAAACGATAAAATAGCACTACGATTATTAAACGTCAGTTCACACATGTTTTCTTCTTCTAAAATGTGCATTTTATGCTATATTAACGTGTCCCTTACCTTTTAGTTGATTCCAGAGTTATTCACGGCAAAGTTCTTGTTCATAATTACAGTTTTATTTCATTCTTTGAGAGCTCATACACTGTCCACAGCAAAGTTCGCTCCAATGCTCCAAGACAAGTTTGTGGCGGGCAAATTATTAACCAATCGTAACGTTAATACCATTTCTTTTTTCACGAGTGATTAAATCATGTCAGTTGTTAACAATCAGAACTATGATACAGTACTTTTTGATCCATCACAAACTGCTCAGGGGAGGTTCAAACACTGACAAAATTTCTTGTCAATCAAAGTTTTCAATGGCAGATCTAGGATTATCAAAAAGGGAAGGGTGTCAATCGGTCTGACGATGTCTTTGGAGTAAAGACGAAATATTACCATTAAACTTTATCGTCTTGTTTATAATCCGAATCTTGGATTTTCAAGATGTTCGTTTTCTGTTTGTGTTTTGTTTTATATTTCTTTAAATTGTCGGCTGGTCATGGATTCAGCCATTTATGTAAGGATAAAATTTGTACAGAAAAAATGTTCTTTACAAGTGAATTATCTGACAGTTCAAGATATAACCAGCTTGCCCTTTTATTACCCTGAATACAAATGAGCAAGGTAATTTGTCAAATTACTAGGCCACCAATTACTGCAAAGATCTTGACATCACCACAAAAGTATACAGTGTATGAAGCACTTTACAATTATTTAGATAATCCCAGATGCATTATCTTTCGAAAAACTGCTGGCCCATACCATCCACCCCTGAAATTAAAGAAAAAAAAATTATTAAGATATGTACATGAAGAAAATTGAAAACAGATTTGTTATTTTGTAACAAAAATGTGGTGTACAGTTTATGTGCTTTCCTGAAATTTAGTTGAGCTGGAAGCATTAGCAAAGTACCAGTAAATCCTTGCCCACGTTAAGTGAACTATTCTACTGCATTATGTCATTGAGAAACCAATGTAAGATGGATTGTATGGACAGAGTTTCCAAGGACTTGTTCTATAATGTTTTACTCTGGCTGATGACAGGCAATGTTACTTGTCAAGGGGGTGAGCCCTCCCCCTTGACAAATTAATATGCACAATAACAATACTGCAAAGATGTTAAAATGGGAAATATGTTACAGAAGGTAGAATTTGTGAGATTCTCACTAAACCTAACAAGTCCCAAAATACTTAAATTGCCCATATTTTAATCTGTTCACAACATATTGGACCATGTACAGTATCCTTCTCTTGGACAGACAAACTGAAGACTAAACCTTAAAGATGGCAAAGTAATGGTAACCAAATCCTCCTTGAGAATGATTATTATTAAAAATGTTATCTTTCTTTGTAGTAAAATGATTAGAGAATAGTGACTCACGTCATTAAACCAGACCAGTAGACTTCTGGCAAGATGTCTTTCTTTACAAGATAGGACAAGTATCTTTCCTATTTACAAAGAAGTTGTAATATTAAATAATTATGATGCGATAAGTGTATGACAATGAAAAAACATTTACATTTAACAGTAAATGAAAATTTCACTCTGTCATACCTTTGCTTGATTGATTGGAAATGTCTCCAGAGGTTGGGCATTGTAATCAAATTCTGCAAGAATACATTTGCCATATCCAGTAACCAGAGGACAAGATGTGTAACCATCATACTAAATATTAAGCACATTACAAAAGTTAAGTTATATAAATATTTCAACAACTTAGAATTCAGTATAAGCTACTGGAGACAGTGCAAAGTTGGCTTAGGTAGTCCTTAGTGAGGCTACAGCATTACATTTTTGTAATACCTTTTCTTGTTCACTGGACGTACAGGGATGTCAAAGACGAGGGGTAAGGGTAGTTGCTGCCTTACATCAGCAAAGGGAGGGAATGATCTGCAACATTTGTCATGTCTGCACAGAAATTCTGGTTTTCTTCAATATTATTCCAGGCACAAAAACCTATTATGAACATTTGTATTAAAAACAGTTTTTCAACAGAATTTGTTTTTCATAGGGGAAGGGTGATATGTCATCTTTTGCCTACCTTCAGAGTGCTTGAGCATTCCAGTTTTGTAACTTATAGCAATATCAATCATTTAAAGTTTTTTCTTAACTATATAACCTTTCCATCATGTTGCATGGTATGATTACATGAAGTTGCCATTTATTCCTAACATTTAACATATCATAACAAGAAGTAGTAACCTTACTTTTGCATTCATATATTTTCCATCAATGTAGGCTAAAAGATTATTAATAAGAACTCCAGCCTGTCCAGCCACAGCTGCTGCTGTTTTCCCATTTGGTGTATTGGTGCAATCTCCCAAACCAAAGACATTGGAATAACGTTTGTGTTGTAGATTGTACTGATGGACGTCAAGAAATCCCTTAGCATCCACCAGTGGCTTTGACTTCCTAAGTGCCAGGGGGGTAGTCATTGGTGGAGTGATGTGAATCATGTCATACTAAAAAGAAGAGGGTAATAAGGAACTGCACGTGTCATGACACTGTATCTCTTCTCCTATGTCCAGGTCCTAAACATGAACCTTTTTAATACATATGTTCATTTTATAAGGGATGAGATTCGAGGTCATCAGTGAAGTCCCAGTTGAGAGAATAAATGGTTGTCCACCCCAGATAATTGAATGTAGGTTTGCTAGTGCATACATATCCTTGTTGTCACCCACTTGAACCCATAAAAGTTTTACTCTAGCAGCCATTACTTTTTAAAAACTAAGTTTCAAAACAGAAGTTTTTGTTTCTTGTCTGCTGCATGTACCCCCATTGCACTATGGTATATTTTTCTCTTATTTCTGTGTAACTTTGATTATTCATGGTTATTGCAAGTAATTTTAATAAATTCACAATTGATTTTTGTACATTGATCATACCTCCATTGTTTTTGTTTTTCCAGTGCTAGTGCCATCTTCACCTAGGATTTCAAATGTGGCAGTATGTTTTGCTCCATCAATGCGAACAAGGTTGTGGCGAAAGTTAAGATTAAGGTGACGTTTTTTGCAAATTTCAGACAGTTCTTCAGCATATTTCTTCACTCCAAATATTGTACCAAGGGCAGAGCAGAAATGAATGTCAGTCTTGTCTCTCACACCAGTCTAAGAAAAAAATATCTTTACTAGAGTGATCTAACTGAGAACAATAATTACAGAGTTATCAGAATCATAAAACAAAATGTTTAATTTAAACTCAACCTTTCTCAGATAATCATCAGTAAGGTACATGATCTTCTGTGGTGCTCCAAGGCATTTGATTGGGGTGTTTGGAAGGGTAAACAATGCATTCCCTCCTTGAAAATTTTGAAGAGTTTTCCAGGTGTCCTTCACTGTTAGAGCTGAATAATTTGAGCAGATGCCATCTGAATGCAAAGCCTCTGGTAAACCATCAACCTGAGGAAAAAAGGGACAGTTACAGTAATGTATACCACAGTTTAACAGACATAGCACATCACTTCACACTCTCACCCAGAACCACTGGAGTACAATTTTCAATTAAATGAGATAAAAACCCTCTTCAAAGGGCAATCTTACCATATCAAACCTGAGCTGTAATCCCAAAGCAACTATCAAATACTCATAACTAATCTATAAGGAATAATTACTATAGGTTAATACAGTTAGCTGTGATATTACTTATTGTATATTAATAAGGGATTGGACTGCTTGGTTTCCAAAGATTTTTACCAGGGAAGTGACCACCCCTTGTAGATGGGAAGGCCAGAGGGAAAAGCTATGGTAAAACTACCTTTAGCTGAATGGAAACTGTTTGGGTTTTTTCAATACCTACTGTAAGCCTGAAGATACATGTATCACAATTTCCACAATTTCCACAATTTTTATTTGAAGAAAGCTTAAATTTGGGATGGCCTTAGCTGCATTAACTGCTGTTATGGCACCAGCCCTGATTTAACTCTGTCATCTATTTAATGGACTACTATTCCCAAAATCATGAAAAAGCAAGACAATTTTTCTTTACCTCATTTCCATCAGTGGTGATAACAGCATTGCTGTCAGGATCAAATCTTTGAACTTTTGTTTGAATCCATTCACAACCTTTGGGAATCACTTTCTCCATGGGTTGTGATGATTTTTCAAAGTCTACAGCACCAGCTCCAACCAAAGTCCATAATGGCTGGTAATACTGTGTCTGAAACAATGTATCAATGGTAGAAACTTGCTATAATAAAATTATGGCTTGTCACAAAGCTTTACAAAATGCATCATGTCAACAACCATTTAGTTATCAATTATATTTTATTCTGGCTACAGCCAAATAATATTATCAATGGTCAAAAAGTGAAAATATTAAAATAGTAGCAGCATTCTAGGGATGACTTAAGTATCACATGATCTCCCATCTGATAATTATATTGAAAATTCTGATATACAGGGTGTCCAAAAAAAAACGAAAACTATTGAAATCACTTATTGTTAAAATTTGAATGCCCTACGAAAAAGCTGAACGTAATGATGCGTAAAATATTGACAAGGTGTATGTATTAAAATTTAGGTAAGAAAATCGCCTGGTAAAGTGCATGATTTTTTGCCCGTGGGAATTTAAAGCAAATTATAAAATTCAAATTATGTATAAAATTACTTATATCAATCATTTATGCACTCGTGGGGACCAACAGAGTGCTAAGGCATTCAAATTCTAACAATTAAATTGTTATTGGTGATTTCAATAGTTTTCGCTTTTTTTGGGAAACCCTGTATATCACCCAAATTTGAAATATAACAAAGGGTATAAACACTTCCACACAAGTTGGTGCACTTAACAAAAAAAGGTAATCTAAAATCTTATCTACACCAGCATCATCGTTATGAAGTCGTGTTTAAACGTCTGCAGTCCGATATTAAAGATATAAATTATAACACTGAAGTACAAATAAGTCCAAATAATTTAAGTGGAAAATGTTACACGAACAATATGATAATTGGTCGATAGATTGTAACATTCTATGAATCTGCAATAAGATACAAGAATACATTACGTAGCAATAGGGAGTTAGATATTAGTAAATGCAATATTCTTAGAATCCATTGAATATCATGGCAGTTCATATACCCAAAATAGCAATTAGTCGCCAACTCGCAGTCCTTTTTACTTCGGTACAAAAATGAGATTCGAACTTTCAAGCAAGTTGTTATTTCATAAAGTATGCCCAGTAGTGATCTTTCTTACACGCCGATTTTTGCCATTGATGGGCCAACCAGAAATTCATTGGTTCTTGGAACAAAACAGTAGTTAGAAGATAAGGATGGAAATTGTACTGTTTATAACCATGAAATACCGCTCTCTACGAGCAAAGATAAACGTATTTGAGGAAATACATAACACATTTAACATATATCTTAGCTCGATTTAAAAACAGAAACGTTCAATAATAAGTACTTGAGATGGTTCGATGATTGCAATCCGTGCATCCTGGCCAAAAATTCTGTTGAGAGAAGCTGCGCAGGCAATCCCTCCAGCTCCACCGCCAGCGACCACAAACTTGTACGAGTTAAAAGTTTGACAACTCGTCGAAAAACCGCGAACACCACGGGACAATAAACGACAACAATTCATTGTTTTCCTTCCTTCTGGACTAGCTCTTCTACCACAATACAGGAGTGAGGCAATATGAAGCGAACGCGACCATTATTAGCTCATTAAATAAATGTTGTTTCCGGTTATTCCTTTATAAACCTGACTGAAGGCACGATTTGTTACTATCGTTTTTGAAACAGAAAAACCTTAACTTATTATCTTCAAGTACCGATCGTACTACTAGTTATTAAAAAGTTGCAAGATGAATTATTGTTTACAACATTTCTATGTTTACTTTTTTTGGCGCCAAAAGATTTTACAATAAGGCACAGCGGAGACCACTTATTTAAATCAGGTTTAAAACAAACATAAAATATCCCTTTAATGGAAATGTATGTTTAACAGAACTGTATGTGGTTTTTCGTGGGTCTTTTTTCTTTCCTCTATTTTTGATTCTTCCCCAACGTTTTCAGTGTCCGTGACAAAAAAGGGGAAAGTGAACGGGCCTCCTGTCGAACGAGAATCACCAACTAGACAATTCCATGACATCGTTCTCATATATTAATCCATGATTTCAGCATTACCATGGCACGCGAAAAGCACCAAGCAAAGCCAAATCTACTTTCTCGTCGAAGTCTGAATTTAATCGCTCGCACGTTATCAGTCATTTTTAATTTTTAAAGACGCAAAGATTTGGTACAAAATGTTTCCAGTTTAGATTCTGTTTCACAAAATGTTTCCATTTTGGATTTTGATTGATCAATGAAAACTGACCAAGCGGATTAAGTCGTGACTGACCCCTGAAAGGAACAAGGAAAATAAACATTCAGTTGTAATTATTTTTGATATTTCCGGCCACATGTGTCGGTTAAAACGAATTAATTTATTACAAGATGGCGACAAGTTGACCTGGCTAAACAACGAGGCAAGATGTCTTCGTATCCAGATATTTTCCGTTCAATTTTTCAAACTGCTATTGAGGTATGGCCTAGCAGGAGAATAACCTTAACATTCCTAAAGGATTTTGTACTTGACCTGAAGCAGTATGGACGAATTTCGATAAACGATGTCGTCATTGTCAGTTTCATTGCTGTTTCTTTGACATTGCTGCGTTCTTCACTAACCTCGGTTATCTTTACGGTAAGGATTAGGTCAAAATTAAGTAATACTATTAACCATTCAAAAAAACTTGGTATTTCTGAGTGCTATCTATAATAGTAATAAACTTTATCACTTACGAAGACAGGCATATGTGGCATGTTGCCATTACGGTATAATGCAGATCACATGATGTAGTGTTTTGTTAATTGTATATTATAGTTAAATCTTGCTTTTGAAGTAAAATATGTTTTTAAGGAAAGAAACCTCCTTCGTTATTAGAATTTTGTGTGCACAGTTACGTTGAAGCAGTATCATTTGGAATCAAAGTTAATGTGATAAAAATATCTGGACTTAATAATTGATGACTTTAATCTAATACTGTTGAAGCATGAAGGAAATATTTCAGCAACCTCAGAAATCATATTTTTCAGTTTTCTAGGGCCAACAATATTAAGTTTAACCCATCTTCATTGGAGGAATCAGATGTCTTACCATTTGCTATTAAAGCAATTTTTCTCTATTATTAAATTAATATTATTAAAATTATTTGGGGAGCAATACCCCTCAACTTTTTAGCTTAATGAAGAAGATAAGTTTCTCCAGTTAGGTTAGTTGCTTTTCCTGATACGACAAGTAAAAGTGGATCAAAATAATTTAAGTAAATAATCTCAGTTGTAAATAAAATTACCTGGCATTTGTTGGAATAAAATTGATTTGGTGCTAGCTGATGCAGACATTTCAGCCATTATCATTCTCTAATTTTCCCACTAAAATTAAGAAAAGGAACTCAAAAAATATCCAGACATGGATTGGCAAAGCAATCACCTTCAACTGACTCTCTCCTATAATAATTCATTGCACAGGTAATATGGTGAAGCTGTTTAGTTTTGAGGATTGAACACTCAACTATGAAGGGCTGTATTCCCACAACCAAACAGGGCCATTCATTTGTAGGATGTCCTTCTAAAACACAAATATTAACCTTTTGGTGACAGGTGCTTTTCCCTGATCAGTAAAATAATTATCTGTCATTAGACTAAAATATGAAACATTGGTAACTGTCACCAAACAGTTAGATTTCCATGTTTGTTTGCCTTTTTGGCAATATTTATCAAATTCCTTTTTGTTTCTAGCCATTTGCAATCAATATGAAGTTCACCCCAAAAAACATAAGAAAGTTTCCTGAAAGTTCCTGGAAGTTTTTATATTATGTATTGATGTACATTTATACTTGCATATTGTTATTTGGAAAAAACTACTTATTTTATCAAGACCCCAGGACATGCTGGACAGGTAATTAAGATTTATGAACATCGATCTTGATGTGTGTTTATTATAATAATGTTTTGGTGTCAAGTTAATCACACTATGTATACATTTTGATAAAAACATGTTTTTTGTCAGCTCCCTATTAGTGGCATGATAGAAAAATTCATTCTGGCTCTTGATTTCCTGAATTGCTTAGGCTTTAATATTTCAATCTTTTTCAGATTGGTCTGTTGGTATGTCAATACCTTCTGATATCTATTACTTGTATACCATACAAGCAAGTTTTTATATACATTCTATTTATGCAACATTATATATGGACATATGGAGACGTGACTCAGTTGCTATGATAATACATCACATTGTTACTATATTCCTTATTGGTTTCTCATTTGCTGTCAGGTAACTCTACTAGTGATAACCATGGCCAGGAATGTGTAGTGGTGTACAGTGCTAGCTAGGTGGGCTGTTGAGTTATGCATGTCAACTTGAGATAGGTTGCATGTCCATAATGTGAAAAGAAATGGCTGGGATAGGGAAAGAAGATAGAAAGGAAGTTTGGATGGAGAAAAGGAAGGAAAGCAAGAGAACACAAGGGTGGTATTGCAGGATGGTTGAATGATGGAAGGCAGAAAGGAAGTGGGAGAAAGACAGGGAAGAAGAGAAGGAAAAAAAGAAGAGAAGGAAGAAAGAAACGAATGATGGAAAGACAGAAGGGAGGGAAGGTTGGAGGAAGAGAAGTTAGGACGAAGAACAGGAAAGAGCAGGTTGGGAAGATTATCATGAGCTCAACTCCGATTGCTACAAAATTGGATATGCAAGCAAACTATTATATGTATAAAAAGCTTTGGACTGCAGCTGTTTAAAAAGGTTCCACTTAGCTTATAAGTGTCAAGTCCTCCCAGATAGTTCTAGAGTTGCTGAACCTGTATAATAGTGAAGAGGGTAACTATAGCTGCCAGTGCTCTACAATATTTTTTTTTCTCTGCCAAAATGTCAGTAATAACACCTCATACTTGAAAACTGTATTTGTTTTCAGATATTATAAAATGGGTGTTGTGGTGTTGTTTTTGCACGACATTTCTGATGTCCTATTAGAGTTCACAAAGTTATGTGTTTGTTGGAAAGCAAGAGACAACAAACAATATTACTGGCCTGAAATCTTGATAAATACTGGATTTATTTTATTTGCATTTTCATGGTAAGTGTGTTCTATCAAGATGTGATTTGCATGTATTGTTTATTTTATTCACTCCACAGCAGGTGCCACTGAGCAGTGTAAGTTTTTAAATAGCCTCTTGGGTTCAAGCCCAATAGTATTTATCATTATGCAAAGTGCAAAGTACCACACCTTATCCTTTAAGTTAAAAATTACTGCAGTATACTATAATGCCCTTGCAACTAAGGTTGTCACGGTTAAATGTTTAAACGTTTAAACGTTTAGAAAGATCAATATCCGTTTAGTAAATGACTAAACGTTTAACCGTTTAACTTTAGAACGCTCAGTATTTCAGTGATCTACCAGCAAGAATAGTGTGAAACCATCAGTAAATGCTAGCCTCTTTTGCCGCGGTATAGAACTGTTTGGTCTGCGTCACAGACGTGCCGGTACATAAAAAATAGACGCAAGTTAAAATCGGTTGAAGCTATTGTGCGATATAGCATCTTACCAACTACCGTATCTTTTAAAAAAAACAGCCTCCGATCTGAAGCGCAGGTTCTGCACTGATGATGCACTGACGGGCACTGACGACCAAGAAAGCAGAGCAGCTCCCTTCGAAGCAATCAGGGAAGAAATAAAACAAATCACACCAGTGATTGTCAAAGAAGGGCCAGTTGCAAAAAAGTCCAAACCTGCACCCTGAATGGACTTTTTGCTTGCAGGTTCTTGGAGAAATACTGCGAGCGAAAATGCAGACACAACTAAGGACTCTGTCAACGAGTTCGCGGCGTACTTGCAAACTGCTCAAGCGGACAACGGAACCGACCCTCTGCAGTAGTGGAAAGAAAATGCTTCCCGTTTCCCAGCAATTTCAAAAGTAGCGCAGAAATACCTCGCAATACCTGCCACGTCTGTTCCGTCGGAGAGAATGTATTCAACGGCTGGCAATATTGTAAATCACAAGCGAAGTTGCTTGCTGCCAGATCACGTAAACATGTTGAATTTTTTTGAATAAAAATGCTAAATTGTGAAGTTATTTAATGTTCATTGCATATTGACAAAAAAAGTTAACTTTGCATTGCTTCAAAATTTCGTGCCCAATTTTGCGCTTTCACACCCTTGCCACTTCCGGTCTTTAACCCCCCAGGAGGCAAGTGCTGGTTGGAAACAAACGTTTAAACGTTTATGAAACATCCGTTTAAACGGATACTAAATTAAACGTAAACTGACAGCCTTACTTGCAACTGGGTAAGCATTTCAAGTAATGGTCTGGTATGTTGTTTGTACCAATGTCCAGCCCATTTAATTTTGTCTGTTTTACCTTGAAGTTCTTAGTGCCTACCTCCCATTTCCTTGAAAGTTTCTCACTGCCTCAGATTGAGCTTTCTACTGTACCTAGGAAGAAAGAAGTTGTAGATCTGATATCAATGATAAGATATCTAATATATAATGCCATTTTAAATTGAAATGTGGTACTGTGAAGTAATGTGGAAAAATTAGGGAAATGTAGCCAAACCAATTTTTTTACTTTGTTTTGAATTTACAGATTACTGGAACTATAAAATATCAGTTTCTTGCATTAGATGTAGTTGTAATTGTCTTTATCAATAAAAACAGAGCATAAATTTCTCTTACTAGGTTTTACTGTCGTTTATACCTCTTTCCTTACAAAGTTCTCTATCCAGCTGGACATTACGCTGTCCACATGATTCCTCATGGGCCATTCTATTACTTCTTCAATGGTCTGCTGCTTTTTCTGTTTGCTTTGGATGTTTGGTGGTTCCATTTTATCATTTTGCTTATATGGAGAGTATTAACTGGAAAGAGCAGTGAGGTTGAAGATACCCGAGAGGTTG
Organism: Heliopora coerulea; assembly: GCA_030142905.1. Taxonomy (NCBI): domain Eukaryota; kingdom Metazoa; phylum Cnidaria; class Anthozoa; order Scleralcyonacea; family Helioporidae; genus Heliopora; species Heliopora coerulea. The sequence goes on from JASJOG010000039.1 coordinate 173,984, forward strand.
GGACACCAGAGGTAAGACATGAACCCAACAGGATTGATTAGGATTATTGGAAACTTACTATGAGACTTAAACACAGGTATTTTCTACATAGGTATATTTGTCTTTGTAAAACTATAATATTACTTCTTTTTCAACGTTGTCACAGGAGGGAGATGTCATCCACAGGACACAAGAAGCTAGTACAGAATTGCAAAATGGTAAGTTTAGTTAGTCAGTTACACCTTTGACGAGGTATTGCTCTGTAAATGTATCATGCTGTGGTATAACTCTATCATGGTTTGAGTTAATGGGGGAAAAAGGTATTGATGAGCAATTTTTGTCAGTATGAAGAGTTTGAGGAAGACCTTAAGCCATCTGTCTGCTAACAATGTTTTGCATATTGTCTTGAAAAGTGAAAAAATTCCTTTTATTTGGCTATCGTACAAAACATCCCTTTAGTCATGACATGGAATCCACTGTATATTAATTTTTCTTACTCCAACCATAATACTCCCTCCTTCAGCCTTCTTGTATCTGTTCTCTTTTATAACATGAACTTTTCCCCATATTCCTGTATTTTTATTATAGGTCACACAGAATCAAATGGAACCATTATAATGAATGGTAAAGAGCATTTGAGTAAGGAGACTACAGTTCCTGTCACAAAGGACGGTAAATTTGATGGCCAAGACAACTTGTTCACCAAGAAAAATAATGGTCTCATAGAAGATCTTTACTTGAGACATCGGCAATCCAAAAATGCCCATGAATATTAGTATCAGTCAGTTGGTACAGTGGTTACACCTTAATTTCTCACAGTGAGATTCTTGCTTAAGCTGGTTTACAGTTTTATAGACATATACTGTATATGGAATAGCTACAGGGTCTGGGGACTTGCCTTAAATTTTCATCTAGGGGAATTGTCAAATGCGAAATCAAATAAACATGGTTTCAGGCAATGAGTTATTTTAATTATGAGCGACAGAGGTACCAGGTGAGAATCATAAGCAAAGAATAAATAACAAAGTCCAGCAAAAAACACGCAAAATAGGCATATTAAAAGTTTATTGTATACATCTAACGTTTCGTTGCTGCACGTAACATCCTCAGAGGATAACTTATCTTGCAAAGGTGATGAATATTATAGCGGTTATGTTACATGATACATTATTTACAAGATATTGATGTAAGAACGGAAGTGAAAAAGGCAAAAGGAATCAGTAAACTGAGATGTAGTGGATATGTCAGGAAAAAAAGTCTTAAAATAAAGAAAGTGGAACAACATGGGCTCCTTTTCACTTTCTTTATTTTAAGACTTTTCTTGACATTTCTTCTTAATCTCAGTTTACTGTTTACTTTTTGTCTTTTTCACTTCCGTTCTTGTGTAACTTTCATGTAACATCATCTTTGCAATATACCGTAAATGATCGATTAAGCTCCGCACCTTTACCGAAAAAATCTAATAAGCGCCGCTCTCGAATTAGCGCCGCAGCGCCAATATGAGGATTTATAAATATACGCTGCACCGAGATATCATAACATGACTGAGAAAGGAGATCACGACCAATTCGAGAGTTCTAAAGTTTTGATGTAGGATATCTCTTACAACTGGGTTCGTATAATAATTCTAGGTGAATAAATTTCTCCTCCTTCTTGCTCAACTCTGAGTCTAACACCTGTGCATGTCGTCGATTTACGGTGTATCCTGTAAACTTTGCGGGAACCACCAGCCCAACTTCGCGCTTTCTCTTCCCCGTGACTTCAGCTAAGACGCTATTTGATTCGTCCTCCTTCAGAAAATAATCAGTTAGACTTGAAAGTTCCTTAGGGAAGTGTCCGACAATAATACGTGCCTTCTTTATTCTCTATATATTACACTAAATGTTTTACCCGTCTTTGAAATAAGCGCCGGTCTCAAATAAACGCCGCATCTTTAACTGGAAAAATGCAAATTAGCGCCGCGGCGCTTAATCGATCATTTACGGTAAGTTATTCATTCTCTGAGGATGTTGCGTGCAGCAACAAAACATTAGATGTATCAAGTAAACCTTTAATGTGCGCGTTTTTTTTGCTGGGCTTTGTTATTTATTCTTCGCATATTTTAATTGTACATTCAGTGCCAATAGCATCAAAGAATGCATGTTGGGCTTTCACAGCGCTCTGAGTACTATTGAAATTGCGAGTGCGCATGGAAAACTGCTCCTGACAACGTTTAAAACTTTTCCAACAGCTTTGAAATGGTCTTGGTAATTTAGAAATTACGAGCGCGCATCAGTCACCAAAATTTTTTCAGCACAAGATCTCGCAGGTTTTCCCGAAGGTGTTTCTGTGGAAGTCATAACTTCATAAAGTAGTGAACTGGCACGTTAGCTCAGGGTAGTCAGTTGCCCCGGCTCCAAGGACGAGAAAGCCCGCCTGATTATACCACCTGTAAAACGGGCATGAGGAGTTTTTGTGAGGGTGTGGCCATCACAAGCTTTTCGACAAGGATGAAAATTGAGAATGTTGGGCACCATCAGCTCAAAAAGTTGGCAATGTAGTGAAATATTGGAATGTAAGTGGCGAACCATCATTTAAAAACGTTGGGACTGTAAAACGTCTTCGCCTCTAAAACTTGCAAATGTGGTGAATTGTCGTCGAAAGTTCAGGACTGTAATGAACGATCAACTTAAAATGCAAGTGGCAAGCCATCATTTCATACATTTGAAAATGTAGTGAGTTAATATTACCTAAACAACATCAATAAACGTTGTATAAATGTCCATACCCAGTTGCAAAGAACATTCTTGGGCATATAATTGTGAATAATATGTAGATGGGCCATTCAAAAACGTACGAATGTAGTGAGTTATCTCTTCAAAATATTCGAAACGACTTTTCTAAACTGTTGCTCTTTCCAAAGTTTTCCTATGGATTTGAGTGACTGGTTATGTCCATCGTCAATCTTTTCTAGATGCAGAGACATACGTTCATTGGATAACGTGTTTCAGTAAAATATTCCCGGCTATCATATTACGTCTATCGCGTAAAATAATTCTCGCTAAGCCGAAGTGATTGGGAAAAGTGTTGAATGACAAGGAAAGAAAGGTTTTTATCTTCGCACTTGAGGTACTGTTGTCTTTGCTACAGGATACGGCATACCTCTCTTGAACGGCTTTTGCAAATTTACTTCGTTTTGGTGCAGTGTTCTCCACAAGCTAGGCATGATGAATTTACGTCGCGTTGCGGTTATTCTTTTCGCCATTTACACGCCATATCTTACTGCTGGCTATGACATCTGTCTTCCAGGTATGTCTAACTCATGAACTTGTTTGGGGTTTACGATTAAATGAGTGATGTTTCTTCATTAATAAGTCTCGCATGTTTTAGCTTGAAAAGACAATTTTAACTATAGCTGTAGAAAGGTCAGAATATCGTTTTTCAATTTTAACAATTTACTTGCCAACCTTATCACTTTTTTGTATGCGGCCCAAGCTTATGATCGTACATCTCTTCAGGAAATGTCAAAATCTGAAGTTTCTCGAAGTTCGTTAAAGTGCAGAGTGGACCATCATAGATTTGACAAAGCCTTGAGTTTCGAAGTGTCTTAAGCTATTTTTCTTTGTTAATGTCAAGTCACAGATACTGCCATAAGGTATTTTGCTTTCAAGCTTAACAATCGTCGGCTAATTAAAATAATCTAAACATGCTGCTAAGTCTTTACAAGAAATGCTTGCTAGTAAGGGAAATGCACTATAGAAGGACTTCAGCATTCATTACCTGAGCGTTGCCTGGACATGTAAGATTGGAAGGTAAACAAATCAACAGGTAAGTGTGGAGGACTGTTAAAACAAACTCGGCAGTTAATTGTTCTAAAGCTTAAAGTGTCCTTTGTTGCGCACGGTCTTATCTGATTTACGGTCGATGAATCTGTTACAATGAAAGCTCAAAGTTGCCGATGAAAGTGAAGAAGCGTTATCAGTGAAAGAAAAGTGTTCACTTGTCCACTCATTAAACAAATTTGTCAAGAAGAGTTTACAATATCAAAGTTAAGTCATAAAATCCATGGGCATGGTAATTAAATTTGCTAACAACTTGGTGTCAAGATAATCTTCAAATCTGCTTGAATAAAAAAACATTTTCTTGTTTACTTTGCGCGCACAGTTGGTTACGCGCACAGTTGCGCGTTTCTTCCGAAACAAATTTTTGGCTTTAAAAACACTTCGGGAAAACATCTTAGAACTCCATCAGTTTGCGTCAAGCCTTCGCTGTTGACGGATAGCGTGCGGAGATTTTTAAAGGCTATTGGTCTCAAACTTCGTGGATATGTGCGCGCGGAGGACTGACAAAAAAGTAAATACTTTAACTCTTTCCCGGCGGCATAAGACTTCTATTATTTTACTCTGGCTAACGCCAGACGATTTTACTCGTCAAGAGGAGAGCTCCCGCCTTGAAACAGTCCTCGTATGCATTCGATTTTAACCATAAACTATGCTTACCGTGAGAGCTATGATGTGGAATCCGTTAATCCAATCTAAGCCTTTTCCCCATTTTTTGGACAAGATGTGTAAGACTCGAAGTTTGGTGAAATCTTTTAAGGTTTGCTTGACGACAAAAATTAATTTACATCGTCGTGAAACTATTATTGAAAGTAAATAGGTACAAACGTGAACACTGAAGTTAGTTTTTAAACAGACGAGCATCAGTTTTCTTGACAATGATACAGTATTTCTCAGTTTAAACGACATATCATATAGAGACATATACCCTATTGAGCTGTATTGAGCGAAACTCGGAGTTTTACGAACCCGAAGACTTCAATACTGCACTCCGTAATATTTTTCAATCCAAGGCATTCGTCAACAACTTGGCATAGGCAAACCCACAGGCATCAAATTGTTTGTCGAAAAATTTAGTTTTTAGCACGAGAAGAACGAAGTATACCAGTGCTTGGTTTTTTGTTACTGACGTTTTGATGAGAGGAAGTACCATATATATGTTCTTGCATTGCCATGTGAAAATTATCCTTAAAGGAAAGACAAACGTTCATAGAGAATGGCCATTACTAATGTGGACAAGATTCAGGTTGAAGCTTTTCCTGAAACTGCTTCATCAGTGGGGCCGCTCTGAGTTGGATTTGACTGTCGGAGGTGACGAATTCAAGGTCGCAAGCCGTAGTTTCCCGTTTCTGTGCAAAGATTTTAAATGTCAAGTCCTCTAGAACACAATGAAACTTCAATCGATAGTATAGAATTTCAACTGACACGGCCAAAAATGGATGTTTTTTTTCAGAAAATTACTAAGTTTAAGCTAAGTTTTATTGGAGAGTGAAACTTCTGAAATAAGCTGTTTCCAGCTAATTTTCCCAAAGTAAATTACCTAAAATTGATCCAATTAATGGTGCACTATGGCCCATTCTCCTCAATCATCTGTCTTCACTTAAACGATAACTATCCCAAGGCAACACAAGGCCAAACTCTAAGGTACTGACTGTCAACTGGCGCCATTGCAGCCTCATCCAAAATATCGCAGAAAAGTGTAAACGAGTTGGAGTATTTTCTAGAATCGACTACTTATGTCGCGTTTTTAATCGACGAGTTTTCGCCGTGAAATATGATATGGTGATCCGCTAGATTATATCATGGATTAAAATGGTTTTAAATCTGTTTAAGTTTTTAAGGATGAAAAATATGCAAGTAATGCCACAATGAAGGACTATGATGACATGGGTAAGTATTCAGAGCAAATTAAATCCGACCAGTTGAATAGTCTACCAAATTTTTCTCATTAATAAGTATATATTTACTTAAAAAATTCATTAAAAATTCATGAGGAAAAGACAAAAGAAATCTATATATGTCGGATCTATATATGTGATAAAGACACACGTGCCTTTATATGTGAAGAAGTAGTTCAATTTTTTCCGCTTACGACAGATAAATTTCCGAACTTTCTTCGCGAATAAGCGTATTAGGTGGTGAATTTCATAAGACATTTAAAAAACTTGCAGTACGTGCTTTATCGGGTCTAAAACACTCGGCTATCTCCTCGTGTTTTAAATCCCGATAAAGCACTCCTTGCTCGGTTTTTAAATATTACATACACTGCTGGATAACCCCATCAGCCAGCTAAGCTGATCGCCCTATAAAGTTTGATAAGGGCCACCCCTCACGGGGGTTCAGTGTTATTACGGGAGGAAACCGGAGTACCTGGAAAAAAACATGCAACGCATGGAAGAATAAAATTACACAACACTCTTCTCACATGTGATCAATGTAACCTTAGTCTAACGACTGCACGGAGATGAAACCGAACACCAGTCACATGGGTGACAGGCACTTGCAGTTCCTCTAAGCCGCCATCCTTCGTGTCAAACACAAAGAAACTTTTGTTGGGGCAAGCGACTGTTCAATTTCAAACAGGTGACTCAGGGTCTTTGACATGAGGTTTTCCAATTACCAATCAAAGACCGAGTTGTAGTCATTTTCAAAACTTTTCTCAAAAGAATAAGCGCTTTGAACACTCATGCTGGGCAGTTGAATGGTAAGTACGTTAGCTGTGTCAACATGGCGGATTTTAGATCGTTTTAGGATAAACATTCCGCATTTTTTGCTTGTATATATCTCAATTTAATGTGCTAGTAGTGATTTTTAAAGTTTTGCACCATAGTCTAATTAATTAATTTATTTATTTACTTATTTATTTGTTTATTTATTCATTAATGTGAATTAACTTAATGGATTAAATAGACTTTATGAACTTTTTCCCAGCTCGAATATAAAAAGAATTTTTTTTTTGTTTTTCTTAAATCAAATATCATTATGATTAATATTATATGCAATCGATGCAATGAAGTTTTTTCTTAAATCGAAATATGGCAACGCGACTGATTTTCTTTTTTTAAATCTATACCATTTCCTACTGCTGCCATCGTTCATGTAACCTGTCGAAATTTCTTTTAAGGAATGTTACTGGCAGAATACAATCAGATATTGAAAAGCCCAGATAGTAAGGACGATGTTAACCTGGTTGAACCGCAAGGAGATGGTAAGAGAACAGCATGAACTTTAGGTAATCTTCATGTGAATAACATGCTTGGTAGACCAATGTAGGCAAGGTTTTACAAATGTAAATTTGAACCATGTCGCTTCAATCGACTCAAGTTTTTAGTATGAGAAAAACATTTTCCATGTACCATGTTTCACAACTGAAATTTTGAACAGTGTCATACAAAGGTTGGTAACTGCCGGGACTGCTGGAAAAGAATTCTATCGTTTCGAGCAAACGCCCTTCGTCAGAAGATGATAAACAAAAAACTAGAGAACACGTTTCACTTTCTGGAGAAGAGACCTTTGCTCGAAACGGTCGAATTCTTCGCGATCAGTCACGGCAGTTACCAACCTTTGAACTTTTCATCCTGTGAAAAATATATACAACTTTTTCTGCCTTTCCATGAGTAATTTCGATCTAAATTATCTCAAAGTAAACCAAGTTTTCCACAGGTGGAAAACATGTTTTAAATACGAGGATTTAATTTAACCTACGTGTGAAACGAAAACTTCAGACCAAAAAACCCAGTTCTATACATGAATTTTTTCCTTCGGTCCTTCTTTGCAAAGAAAATGGTACTCTATTAAGCCACAACCTCAACTAAACTGTTTTAAATTTCACATTTCTAGTAATGAAAAAAAAAAATAATAAAAGTTGTAAGGCAGCTATTTTAGCTCGAAATGACTGGTTCTGTTTCTCCAGGTTGCTCTGATCGACATCATCTCTGCTGGCACTGGGCACTAGGATGTGAGTGTTCAAGAAATCCAGGTTTCATGCATGCATATTGCCCTCTTAGCTGTGGTATATGTGGAGGTATGTATACGCATAACTGTCAAGTCGGACGTATCAACTTTAACAATTAGATAATGGCCCCGAGTTGCCTATCGTTGATGGAAAACAATGGTGAATTGCCAAATTGTTGTAGTATAAATTCAAAGATAATATGGTTCTATAATTAAGGAAATCAGAGGTGGTTTGAAATTGTGATGTCAGTTGGCATAAAAATGGATAACTTTAAATCCGTTTTTCCCCTTAAAGACATATTCTTTGGAGTAGCTTGATCGGGTGCTAGACTGCTAGAGACTGGTAGTTCATCATATATCTAAACACCTCGGACTTGACTATACAAAACCGCATATCTCCTCGTACTTCAACTCACTTCTTGATGTATGGAGATCAGATCCAACACTTCTTCTAGTGTATGAATTATTACATCAAAAATTAGAGTAGGGTTGCTGATGACATTAACGGATTGGCGACACAAAACGGTAAATTTATATACTATTAAAGTAAACTTATATTACATTTATATATATCTACATTATTATGCTATTAAAGTAAATTTATATACCATTAATTACATTATTATTTATATACTATTAAAGATTAGTATTTTAACTCTTTGTCTGCGGGTGCTTTCCCCATGACTAGCAATATGGTCTTGCATTAGCCAGAGTAAAATAATAGAAGTCTTATCCTTCCAGGAAACAGTTCTAGTTCAAGAATTTCTCAGTTTTTTTTTCCGAGAAGTAGTCGCGACATGTATTTCGTTTACAGAAGCGACCTGCTTTAGTATTTGTTTAATTCTACCATAACCTGCTCTTTGTATATTTAGGTTGCCAGGATACAGTGAGCTGGTGTGGCACTGCAGTGAAGAGCAATTACCGTTACTGTTACACTCAGCCATTGTTTGCGCTCAACATGTGTCGTAAGACATGTCACATGTGCCGCGGAGATTGCTATGATCATCACGTCAAATGTCAACAATGGAAACGAGATGGAGCTTGTGAAAGGAACCCGCAGTACATGTACAGATACTGCATGAAAAGCTGTGGTTCTTGTAACAAGTAACCGGAAAATTCTAAGAATTGTTTTGAATATGAAGCATGAAATATTTTTCACAGAAATTTGAATAAATTTGCTTGAGGCAAACTATGTAAACGTAACCAATAGTGAAACAGAAAATTATGAAATTATGAGGTGATTTGTTGTTGAAATTGGTGAGAAAATCATGTGGTTAACAGAAAGGAAATGAATGAGATAATTCAAAGGGAACCATTAAACGTTATAATCTATAATTTGATTTAAAATGAACACGACCAGCCATTCTTCGCGAGTTCTGGTTTGGCAAACGATTCTCGCATGAAACTCTGATAATTATCGGTTTTTGTGACAAACGATTTCTTAGTGCTAAAGCCAGAGTGCCATAGCAGATTATAAAAGTTTCGAAACCAAACTCTTAAAATAGACGATAAGAAAATGGATATAGATAAAATTGCTAGGGGGGATATGGAGAGGTGGGGTGTGACAATCGAAATTTAGGTATCAAGTTACGGAATTTCTCGACGATATTGTCAGTATTTCTTGTCTCTTAGGAGAACATATCACCACTCCTTCTACCCCGCATTAGTGATGCCCCCCCTGCGCTAACCATTCACACATCTCTCAAGAAACTGCATCGAGTCACTTCAAAAGATTTCTTCTATTGACTGTTCCTTCAACGCTTGGTCAGCGAAGCTTCAAGCGTTCGGATTAATCAACAATTTTACTAGACACGGAGGATTCGTTATTAATCATAAAATAAATAATACAATAAATTATTTAAAGATGTTAGAACTGATATCGAATAGAAAAGTTATTCATTACAGCACGGTATAAGTATTTTACGGCATCAAATACCCGATAGTATAAAATTTCTTGGGTAAAAACTACAGGACATAAAATACAAGAAGGTTTAAATTCGGAGATAAATCGATAGAATTCCTTTAAATAGTATTAAAGTCATTTCTGTTAACTTCGATATTAAAAAAAGATATCTGGTCATTTTCAAATGATAATGTACAATGTCTGGAGTGAAATATAAAATAATTACTCGCCATTTTGGTCCAATTTTTTTTTTTATCATTGATCCCTTTGCATTTCCTTTCAGCTGTAAGTTGTGATGCTGATGGGTGGTCCCAAGGGACTACTAGGGTGACTGGTGATAACTGTGTCCCCATTCATAGCATATCGTGGCTGACAATATGGACAAAAACAAGATACATAAGTCAATGAGATTTCTGGAACTCCACGCATATTTTAACAGCTACGTTAATGTGGGAGGAATTCTTTGATCAATGTTTCTAAGCCTGAATTGTTTGTTTGATGGTTCCCTCGAGCAAACGGTCGTTTTTATAGAAGCGACGCATTATCCATCAGGACGAACTTGAGAAAAACTTTTGTTGTTCGTCTGGTTGTACGTCTATAGTATAAAGACGGGTAGTAGAAGCATTATGCGTCCAGGCGAATTCTGTTCTGTAGTGAATCTTGAAAGACGAACTGCACAAAGTAATTCTTCATACGACTTGTGCCCGTCTTTATACTACAAACGTATAACCAGACTAGCTACAAAATGCTTACCCATATTGATCTAGATGGATAATGCGTGTAGCATAAAAACAGCCAATATCAGCAAGTCCAACCGATCCGCTACAAACTTCGTCTTTCTTAAGTCACGAGTGATCATCTTACGGGAATAGTTCGAGTTTGTTGTAATATTAGATTAGTTCAAGGTGATTCCTTACCTCCCCCATCCTTGATCTGGCATACTCGATTCTAATCCCTCCTCTGACTCCGTCTGAAGGTTGCATGACATGTCTAGAAAAATATACACTAATTATTACATATCCACGCAGCGAGGGCAGAACAAAATTTCATTTGGAAGGGGTGAAAATCTGAGAGTATACTAACCCCCCCCGACCATCTACCTTGCATGCCTCATACAAGTGGGAAATGATCTGTTAACCCTTCAACGGGCGATCAGACATATCTGTACGATCTAATGTATCGAAACTGGAAGCACGAACAAACTTCAATACATTTTCAAAAGGATTTTAAATAGAATGTATAATTAGCAGTTTCTTTTGACAGTTGAAGTGTTAAAAAACATTGCCGGGGAAGTTTAAAGTTCTCTGGGTCCCCTTGATTGGCAAAACGTGCCCCTCGCTCATCTTGACTGTGCCTCCTCCTCTTAAGCTCTGGATCTTTCTCAGAATGCAGCAGCCACCTAGCGGAGCAACGCGGCCTCACCAGTGGCTGGAACCGAGACTATTTTTGTCTCTTTCCCGGAAAAATATGTGAAAGCAAAACTGTTATTTTTTTCCAGTTCTCATGCTTTGCTCAATATACCCAGCAAAATATTTCATGATAAACCTACACTGCTAAACGCAACTACAAAAGTTGATTTGAGAGGGATTCAAACTGGCATCTTCGGGTTACCAAACCGCTGCGCTGCCAATTGAGCTATCGAGTCAATTGAATCCACGTTAACTTTTCAAGTTTAAAACTATTCCTGAAACTAGGCATTTTTCCGGTTGAATTCATGTCATTCATGTTTCCATCACAGCACAGACACTCAAGCAATTTTCTACTTGTTAAGTTAAAAAACGTGAAAAGTTGCACACTAGGTAATCTTAAAATAAAGATTAGAGTCCAGCTGAGGATTTTTAAGTGGAGATCAAAATTGACTCAGTGGTCTACACTTAAAAATCCTCAGCCGGACTTTAGTCTTTTTTTTACGATTACGTTTCCACCCGGAAAATGGATGGCCAAGATTAAAACAAGGCAGTAGAATCTTACCCCTGAAGCATAGTCATCGCCTGTGTTGCAGAAAAGACGTCCTATACAAAATTAACAAGAATTCTTTTTTTCATTAAAATACCCGTACAATCAAATTTTATATCATTCAGGGCATGCATGCGTGGTTAAATTCCTAAAACCTATATATCGAAAAACCAATATTATGAAAATATGGAGAGACGTGTACCGACTGGAAAGATTTTAGTAACCGATTTCAATGTTATTTTAACAAGCCCAGAAGATCCAAACTGGCACGCTTAGACGGGTGCTAAAATGTTAAAAATACTATAGTCTCTATTTAATGAAAAACCAGCCTAATGATCACGGTGGAAAAATGACCGAAGTCTGTATTCAGCAGCTTGCAGTTACAATTTCGTCACAAGACCAAGCTTTTACAAATCTACATTAAATTCTGTTGGGAACTGAAACTGTTCGGAAATACGTTACGAACTATCCGGTAGTTTTTGAACTCTTATCTTTTTATTCATCTGAATCGTATAGTATAACGTTAAGTGACAATGACAGTTTGTTAGCTTATGAAGAGAAACGTTTTACAAATTTCCCCACCTGATATTCCACGAACGAACATGGTGCATTTCCCTTGTGTAACATTTTTAATCTTCTGAAGCCTGATGTTCTAGCAAGTACGGGAATCAGAGCAGAGGTATGGTATTAATGCCAGCAATATGTAGGGTTCTGCCCACGGTGGGCGGCGCCGACCTGCACTTACGCCAAAGAGGAACCTTCTGCCGGAGCTCGAAGAGTATCAAATATGGGTTAAGAAAACGTCTAGCGCTCTTTTTTTTTTTCCAGTAAAATTTATCACCGCAAAGCGCACACAATTATCTACTGGTGATTTGGTGAAATATGATATCCATTCAAAACCAGAACGAATTGCCTGATGACTGGGGGGGGGAATGACCCCGGGGCCCTGCAAGTACCTGACACTCAAATGGTCCTGGGCAGAACCCTGGGATATGGGGAAAAACTTAACAAGTAAAAATGTTGGAGATGATCATGGCGGTCGAGATAGGGATTGCGTGATGTTGTTGCAGAAGTGGTACCAGGCTGTGGCATGAGTGATGGTGACGGTTGCAATGATCAAGATGGAATTAGTTGTAGTAGTGTACTAATTATAGTGGTGTGATGGTATTTGTGAAAACGTAGTAATTAGAAGAGCGCGATGGTCCTGGTGGTTATAATGATAGTAGTTCAGTAGTGATGATTATTGTTGGGAAATTTTGAGTACAATAATGATGTTGACAGAAGTTATGGACTTGGTCGGTTGGCTCCAATAAGCCAGTCAATTTGAAAAAGGTCATTTCGTTTACCTGCAGAATACGTCGTGAAGGTCATTTTCCGTACATGATTTTCCAAGATTAGCAACAAACAACGTGGAACACATGTTAGCATCAGTTGTCAAAATTGCAGGAGGTCGAAGAGAAATTGCAGTAGGCTGCAGAGCTGTGTGCAGTGGTTGATACACTTGGTGCTACGGGGTGAAATAACACAATTAATTTACATATATATTTATAAAATTCATTAAGAATTCACGTGGAAAACACAAAGGAAAATCTTAAGCCTGTCCTGTCTTTATATGTGATAAAGACACATGTATCTTCATAGGTGGAGAAGAAGTTCGTTTTCTCTGCTTAGAAAACATAAATTTCCAAACTTTCTTCACAAATTAGCGTATAGCAGTATGTGTTTTATCGGGTCTAAAACACTCGGCTATCGCCTCGTGATTTAAATCCCAATAGAGCACTCCTGCTCGGTTTTTAAATACACCTTTTGCTGTTCATTACCAGAAAATATACCATCATTAACGCTCACCTCAAAATCATTAACGCAAAAATACATTCATTTTGTTCAATCGATGTTTATTAGCGTAGATATGCGACCATTTGCACCGAAGGGCATTCCATAGCGCCAACAGAGGACCATTAACACCATTTTACTACACATTAGGGATAATAAAAATTCAATTACGAAAGAGAAATATCTTGTCTAATTGAAATTTTATGATTCCTAATGTCTAGTAGAGTGGTGTTAATGGTTGTCTTTTGGCGCCATGGAACGCCGTTTGATACAAATGGTTGCGTATCTACGCTAATGAATGTCGATTGAAAAAAACGAATGTATTTTTGGGGTTAATGAGTTTGAGGTTGGCGTTAATGATGGTATACTTTCTGGTAATGAACAGCAAAAGGTGTATTACATACATATATGTATTTATATATTTATAAAATTCATTAAAAATTCATGAGAAAAAGATAAAAGAAAATCATAAGCGTGTTGGATCTATATATGTAATAAAGATACATGTGCCTTTGTATGTGAAGAAGTTCAATTTTTTCGGCTTACGAAAACTTTCTTCACGAATTAGCGTATTAAGAGGCGAATTTCATAAGACATTTAAAAAACTCGCATTTGGTGCTTATATATATATATATATATATATATATAGGAAGTGAGAGAGGAGAGCGTTAACAGTGGGAAGAATAAGCGAGGTTTGGGCAGTAAAGGAAAGAGAATAGAACTCAATTAGTTCGGACGAAAAGTAAAAAGAGAAATGAAATAAAAATCAGAGGTACACAATAATTGGGAAAAGATAAAAGAGAGGAGTTGGCGTAAAAACATTTAAGAGAAAATAAAATAAAAGAAAGTAAGGGAGAGGAAGCAAGGAAAAGGAAAGAGAAGATTATTAAGGTAGGAAAAGATCACCACGGATAAGAACAGAACGAAAAAGAGTTAAAGACAGGAGAGAGGAAGGATAAGAAGGAAGAGAAGAAACAGGAAGAAAAATAGGATGAGCGATAGAATATGAAGGAAAGGAACGGAATGGGGCAAAAACTGAACAGAGAGACGTTTCACATCAATGACCAGTGTTTGATAATGTATCAAACACAAGTGAATGATTTATCTGAATTCAAACTCTAAACCCGATGACAACTTTCAGAACGAACCTGAATGCTGGGTGGAAAATGATTCACAACTGGTGAGTGAAGTGGCGAGGGAAGAGGCGAAGTTGGACTATCTCCGTACGGAATTCTAAAAACACGTGGATAAGAAAGCTGGATAATTACAGGAATTATACAATAAAATTACAAGAAAAGGTCTGGGTTAGCGCTATTAAGTCACCACCATCACCAAAAATTTAGAAAATCGTGGGATAGACTTGGCTATTGAATTTTAGAAATGTTTGAAATACATATGCCTGGTCGTAATATAAAAATAAGAGCCCAGCTCAAAATTCTCACAGAAAGAGACATTGGTTAAAAATATATTTTATTGACGTTTCGTCGCTAGACGCGCGACATCTTCAGAGTAGAAATGAATGATGAGAGTTAGCATATTAAATTATATTTACATAGTATAGGATGACACAAAGCCAATGAGAAAAGAGGAAGGTGTGAGAACAGGAAATAGCGATGAGGAGAGGTATAAATCAAAATAAGACAAGGGGAACAGAGCGGATGGTTTCATTGAGTTCGGCTTTAAATTTAGAAATGAGAAGGCTTTCCCTAATTAATAATTCCGAAGCGGTATTGCAATAGGACATAATGGAAAAGTCGTCAAAGGAAATAGGGTGGCAAGTTGTTCTGGTGTGAGCTTGGATAGCAGAAAGAGAAGAACATGTCAGGTTCTTTCCACTCAAAGGTGAAATCCCCAAGTTCAGAGATTCGCGTGTGTTTTGGCCAAAATTGCCACCATTTATACTCGCGAATCTCTGAACACTTGGGGATTTCACCTTTGAGTGGAAAGAAACTGACATGTTCTTCTCTTTCTGCTATCCAAGCTCACACCAGAACAACTTGCCACCCTATTTCCTTTGACGACTTTTCCATCATGTCCTATTGCAATACCGCTTCGGAATTATTAATTAGGGAAAGCCTTCTCATTTCTAAATTTAAAGCCGAATTCAATGAAACCATTTGTTCTGTTCCCCTTGTCTTATTTTGATTTATACCTCTTTTCTCATCGCTATTTCCTGTTCTCACACCTTCCTCTTTTCTCATTGGCTTTGTGTCATCCTATACTATGTAAATATAATTTAATATGCTAACTCTCATTATTCATTTCTACTCTGAAGATATCGTGCGTCTAGCGACGAAACGTCAGTAAAATATATTTTTAACCAATGTCTCTTTCTGTGAGAATTTTGAGCTGGGCTCTTATTTTTATATTACGACTTCGCTTTCCGCCCGGTAAATCGCTGGTAACATATGCCTGGTCTTCAAATCTATATAGGGAGGCATAATTAAAATTACACCTAACAGTAATAGAGCGAGTTACCAAAACTAACTTTAATACACCTTTTGCCTTTCATTACCAGAAAATATACTATCATTAACACCAACTTCAAACTCATTAACGCAAAAATACATTCATTTTGTTAAATCGACATTCACTAACGTAGATACGCAATCATTTGTATCAAAGGGCATTCCGTAGCGCCAACATACGACCATTAACACCATTCTACTATACGTTAGCGATAATAAAACTTCAATTAGGCAAGATATTTCTCTTATGTAATTGAAATTTTATTATCCCTAATGTATAATAGAATGGTGTTAATGGTCGTATGATGGCGCTATAGAATGCCCTTCGATGCGAATGGTTGCGTATCTACGTTAGTGAATGTCGATTGAATAAAATGAATGTATTTTTGCGTTAATGAGTTTTACGTTGGCGTTAATGATTGTATATTTTCTGGTAATGAACAGCAAAAGGTGTAGTTATGACGGTTTAACCCATTAAGAGGCAAAAGTGCACTTTAGTATTTTACTCTAACTAATGGCAGGCAATTTTACACGTCAAAGGGATGAGCCCTTACCTTTAACGAGTTAGATAGATAGATAGATAACTTTATTTAAACACGCTGACCTCGTCAACTGAAGCTGATTTCCACGAGGAGCGTGTGAGGTAGAAGTATACAGCAAATATGAAAAGTTTTTAAAAGCTATTTACAAAATGTAAGATATAGTATAAAAATATTGTATTAAGTATTAAGATATAAGATGTAGTATACGAGGTAATAATGTATTTACAGATGCATATATTTGCTTTAATTATCAATGTGAGCAGTGATTTTCGTTAGAATGGAAGAAAGGGATTTGCTCTCTTTTATTTCCTTAGGAATAGAATTCCAAAGGAATGATCCATAGTATATAAAACTTTTTTTCAAATTATTAGTACGCGGTTTCGGTAAACAAAGACTACTTGAGTTAAAGAAAACCCTGGTAGTTTTCTTTTAAGTTTCAAAGAGAATACTCGGCTATTGATCATAATGCTGAAAAATCTTTTTAACCTTTTCATATCCGAAGTTCCCTTTTAGTATTTCATTCTGGGTTAATCTTAACACTATAGTTCAGTAGTGACGTGTCTGGTAGCGTAAGGTATAATTTAAGTCCTCCCACAGAAAGAATATAGCATAACATCCTTTCAACGCCAGGCTCTTTACAGGAAAATTGGAAAGATGTCGGACGTGCGAGTGGGGTACAGACTTACCTAGCATGGGGCCATACTGGTTCGGAGGTGAAAAAGCTGAGACCTGTAAGATCCACTGAAGAGGAAATAAAAAATGGAAATGTTAACAAGAAGTGTTAAAATACATGGATCCCTATTATTTTTAAGATATTGTATTGAACAGAAAGGTTTCTGAAATGTCAGAAAAGAAATCTCAGGGGATCAAGCGAAAGGTTCCACTTAACGAGTGTACTTACACGGTGTCAAAGCTTCATGTGGTCCAACCACTGTCTTTGGAAATGAAACGTGGTTTTTGTACGCCGTTTTGTTGACTTTTGTGTTAGTTTTCGCGAACTCGATTCTTAATGTTTGGTTGACTTCAGGATCAAAACGAACACCCTACGAAGGAGGTTTTATTCAAGATTAGTGTTGCTACCAGAGGAGGCGGATTCAAAAATAATAAAAAAAAATTAAATAACATAAGTTAATAGTTAATTACTTATAAAAAAATTTAAGACGCTTGTTTTTTTATTTTAATACCTGTAGATCCTTTTTACACTCCTCCGCATCTTCTCTCGCCAAAAAGGTAACAAAGGCAACTGGCTATGAAAGGAATGAAATACTTGTTAACAAACCACAGCATACAGCAGTAACGAGAGTACATAACAGAGAACAACATCCTTATTTTTGATAAAGACGGTATGTACTAAAAGTTAAATTAAGAGCAGCGACTGGTGTTATAACGATGAAGTGCCGAGTACTTATTGTTATACTGATGCGATCTTCCACTACCGAAATACAACGCTCTGCAGCATTGACACGGCCAAACGTGCCGGCATTTTCATACGCGAATCTCAGAGCATATGGGGGTTTCGCCTCTGACAGGAATGAAACTTGCAACGAATTCCCTTCCAAGCGTTCTTGCCCACGCACATCAATCTCGTCACCGCATCTCTCCTGATGATTTCACTATCATCTCTTCCTGTCGTTCAAACTCCAACTTTGAGCTTCTCCTACGAGAGAGCTTACTTATATCGTAGTCTAGTTGCTATTCCTACTTCAGAACACGTTTCTTTCTCTGACGAAGGTCCTTTGCTCGAAACGTTGGAATTCTTTGAAATCAGTCACGGCAGTTACCAACCTTTGAACTTTTTACCTCCACTCAGTATCTTATTTTTATTCCATTGACTCAAACTTACCGATGGTTTTCCCTAAAGCAAGAAAAACAAGACACCAAGTCAGAAACATCAGAAGTTTCGTTAGGAGCTATCACAAAATATCTTCCTCAGATAGGCCATTTCTACAGCCAAACTAAGTCAGTTTTGCTTTGGAAGTTCATTTCTTAAACTCATGGTAGGTAAGCACGGTACACGAAGCAGAAAAAACATCTCCAATAAAAAGGCCCTCGGTTATATAATTAAAACTATTCGTGTGCTGTAACAGGTGAAAAGTGAAAAACCTCGCTGAAGCATAAAGTGAATGAGAGTGATGTCTCGTGACCAAGCCTTTCAACTGTTATTACTACCTGTTTGTCTGTAAGCTTTAATTGAAAACCTTCATATCCCTAACACAAAACAAAGCAAAAGAATATAAAAGGATTAAATCCATGAAACATTGAACAATGACGGTAATATGCCATGCATTTCCTCTCCTTAGTTTCGGCCGTTTCAATGGATGTTAGTTGAAGTTGACCGCCCAGGTTAGTGTAGTCTAGAGAAAGCTTGTTGAAGAACATCCAGATTTACGAACTCGGAGCAGCGCAAATGCAATCGGAATAAATTCGGACAAGATTCGGACAAGATTCGGACAAAATTTGGAATGGTATTTTGTCCAGTCATTACAGGTGGCCACGGCAAGGGCAAAAGTTATCGATTCTGAATGAATTCGGACAAATGTTGGACTCAAAATAGTTCATTAAATCAGGTCTGAGTTCGTTGATATGAATGCACTGTTGGTCCTTGTGGGTGACTCAAGTTTCCACGGCCTCAGTGGCGGTGAAGTTGGTCAACTTTACTCTCAAGTCGACAGCAGCTGTCCACTGAGGCCGTCGTAACGTCATTCGCCACCCCCAACAGTTCTCAGGACTTCCCTAACCTAGACGATCAACTTTAACAAACTGTTAATGAAATATGAAGGTAGTTTACGTTTCTACAACTGTCTCTGCGAACTCCCTTTCAGCTCGAAAATCGGTTGACACAAGGAAAGCAAAACGGAAGACGCATAACCCAGACAACTCTGTTTGGAAAGCGAAATGAATAGATAAGGAACACGACATCACGTCCGCTGTTAGCGCAATTTGTGACAAGGATCAGACATAAGCTAATTATCTTAAAGTCCATCAAACTGGAAATATAAGACATGTTACTTTCATGTCTCGTTACCGTGAATTCATTGGCAAGGCTACAAGTTTTCAAACGACAGGACTTTGCGATCAATCGATGGTAAGACGGGGTTTTGTAAGACGCCCTCACGGCGATGTCTCTCCGTCTTCAACTAAACCAAAAATTATCACAAGACCAACTGTTAATTCAGCGGAACAACGAAAGAAAACTTAATGAAATACGGAAAAGCTTGGGGTACATTCTCCTATTTATGATTGAGACATTCAAGAATAAAGTGAAAAACCAATGCAATTGATAAGAAATTCTGTCCCCTGTTGTTCTATTGACTTTTTGACAGAAAGAGATGAAAGACAAGTACGGAGTTAGATCCTGGTTCATTGTCACCGAAGCGCTTCACTTAATTAAACATTTATTTGACAAAGAGTCAGAGCCCAAGCAACATAATTTGAATGTTAATTATTCGAACAACTGTAGACTGAAATTGCCCGGTAACTTGACCTGAAAATGGGTTAACAAAAACTCTGAGTCAGTTCTGCCGCCAAGTTTGCGCTGTTTGTGGTCGAAATCCGGAGCCCCGTCGAGTTTTATTCAAGTAGTTTTCAGGTTACCAAGGTGATGATAAGAAACTTAAACACTTGGTCGAAACTTTCTTGAAATCATTCATGGGAAACCAAACGAAAACTGAACTAGACGACTGCAGTATTAAGAGAAATTTACCCCGAGTGATGTAAACACCGATCTAAAAAGTTTTTTCCGGTTATTCTTAACAAGATTAGATTTAATTTATTCGAGCCAAGCTCAGCTTGATGTCGAGACAACTCTCATCACTTTCGTTGACATTAATTCCATGTCAAAAAGTTTAAATTCTGATAAAACTGAATAACAAATCTGACGATGCATACTAAAAAGGAATAGCAAAGTGTCATGATTGTTTAACTAAGAAATTTCGTTTGGTCTCCTTGTATCACCACATATTCGCAATAGTATTTATGCAAATATTCCCTGCCTATGTGAAGAATGGAATT
This sequence comes from Heliopora coerulea, assembly GCA_030142905.1. Classification (NCBI taxonomy): domain Eukaryota; kingdom Metazoa; phylum Cnidaria; class Anthozoa; order Scleralcyonacea; family Helioporidae; genus Heliopora; species Heliopora coerulea. Next base: position 194,448 of record JASJOG010000039.1, read on the forward strand.
CGAAACAAATTCTTTAAAGAAGAAAGTGTTTATCTGTTTTGCAGTACTTTTACAAGCGCTTTTTGATCTCACTGATGTGAGTGAACGATGGCTGGAGTATTATTACGACAGAAACGAGTTTTACCTGGTTTATAAAGATGCAGTGGTGATGATATAGATCCTGCTCCTCAGAAAGATTAGAAGGTTAATAGTGGAACTATTAAATCCACTTTAAACGTCTCAAGAGATACAATTATTCACTTCATATGAGTGTTACCCAAGGAAAAGTTCAAAAGCGAGCTACGATGGGGAAATACAAGTTAAGTATGAGATCCTCTCTTGCTAATAAAACAAGCGAAATTCAATACTAGGTACAGACCCCAGGCAGCCTGCACCGTTATATCAAAGCAACCAAAATTTACCTTGTAAGCACGAAATAGTAAATATATTTCTCTGGATCGTACATTCGCAGGCAATCCACTTACAAACAGCGTACGAACCTTAATCGAAAAACAAACAATGAACGTATTAAATACAGGTTATATGTCACAATAAAATGTAAATATAATCATCGTTGTCTCGCCTTACAAAGCGGCATTAAAAATTTTATTTGTTACTTGTCTTCGCTACCTCGTCTTGGTCTGTGTTCTTGTTATTTGGATCCGCTGGAGTCAGTTCGTCCATGATTTAACTTGGTGTTAGTTGTCTAAGTTTTATTTAATTCGTGCTTGATTCCAGCCAGGTTGCCTAAAGTTGTGCTTCCTTTGTGATAACAAGGTGCTGTGTGCAATGAATTTTAGTGTGCAATAAGGGGTTTTAATTACAGTGGCAGGTTCTCCAACCCACAGACCGGACATGACGTACTATCTCATTGTTATACCGGACTAGTGCTAGGTAGACCTACTCCAATATAATACAGAACCAGACAGTGGAATTACAGACAGAATTACAGACAGTGGCTCGAGCAGCATTCGTTCATTTTCAAGCTATTGACTTAAACATAAGCAAAAGGAACAAATGGGTAATTTCACTGCACTGTCGTCTTTTTCGTAAAATGGAAATTAGGAAACGGCCAAGTACGGCAGTTCTTTTGCAGTGAAATAATAGACTGACTTTCCTTCCTGCAAGCCAAAGAGAACATCGAAGTTTAATAAACGAGCTCCAAGATATTATCTTGTGTGATAAAACATCAAATCTTAGGTGAATTTGCCTGACTTAGCCTCGTATTTTGACTGGTTCGCTCACAAAGTGCCTCGCCTTTCAGGTGACCTTTGGTTGCACCTGGTCACTGTTCCAAGAGGAGCAACACGACAAAACAGCCATATGTAAAGTTATCTAAAGAGTTTAGTAATCTAATAATCTGTACCAAATGTTACCACCCCTAAGAAAAAAAGAAAAGAAAACGAAAAAGGGTTGAAAAGCGAAGAGAATGATAGTGTTGTAGCAAACAAGTCAAACGCAACACTGTTGTCAAATAATATTGCCAAGATTAGATAGTTTATTGATGAAAAATGTTTCAAATTATCCCTAAATGTTGAGCCATATTAGGGTGAATAATCGAGCTGTTTTATTTTAAGTTAACGTAAGCTTAGATAATTAGAAGAAAATAATGCAGCCCGCAAAACATTATACTGATTGCAGCGTACCAAGACCTAAGTCCCCTGGACATGTTCACTGTGGAAAAACGATTGAATCCTACCCCCCAACTTTTTAGAACGTGTAAAAAGCCAAAGGGGTACTGGCGTAACCAAGGGAGGCAAAGGGGGGCAGTTGACCCCTTCAATCATCTCCAAGGCCATCCTGAAGAATATGTTAAATCCATAGAGAAACTTATGGAGAGAGGAGTTATGCTCACGTGCTTATAACCGTCGTTAACCTATAACGAAAATTGGACATGACAAAGTTTTCAATTTGTATGATTAATTTTTGGTTCACTCTCTTTTTAAAAATTGAAGAAAACGAGTGGATCATACACACATATGATTGAATAATTCAAAGATTCTATGGAGAAATTAATTTTTCAGAAGAACGTCCGCCCCCCACTAAAGGTCGAACCCTGGCTACGCCCCTGCAAAATAGAAAGGAACTGCTAAAACGCAAGAGACGCCTGAGAAGGTGTACTGACGTTTCGAACGAAGCCACTCCGTCTGAGTAACACGTGTTTCACTTCGACGAAGGAAACTCGATCGAAACCACAGTCTCCGCTTCTCCTCTCTCAAGTTCCGGCAGTTTCCTCAAGTTCTCGGCTTTATAAACGTCGTTAAACAAATCCTACGTAGCACAATAGTTTTATGTCATTGTTCTGTTTTTAAAAGTACTGTTCTTGTTTGCCCTTCCGTTGCGGGCGACGTGCGTTCTTTAATTGATATGGAATGTCCCTCAACTGACCAGAGGTCTGCGCCTGCTGTTATTATGATTTATAAAGAAGAGCGTTGCTGAGGAAACAAATTAACAAACTTTATACAAGGAATGTATGATATTTCATAGCATTGTCACATATCATGTTAGACTGAAACTTCTCGAGCAGCGTTCAGATAGCAGCAATCTTTAATTATAATGTACGTCATGGCTCCCATGGCCAGGAGTGCAGTTAACCCATTTTGATTGCGGGGGGGGGGGGGGGAGGGTGTCCAGCTTAATTTGCCCGAACATTGTAAACTTTAAAAAATTGTCCGAGTTTAATTTGACGCGCTTTTAGGCCATGTATGGTGTACCGTCGTTTCCTCAGCCCCAACATGTAAATTAAATATAAACTAGTAACCAAAAGGGGTTCTGACCTACTTTACCTTACCAAATTTTACTCAAATTTTCTATTTTTTCGCAAACTTTGGGGGGCGTCACCCCCCCCTCCATAATCTACGACGCCGACCGTGGGACTAGATACGACAACACCCACTGACGTACATAATACATGTATGTAATACATGTATATAATACATATATATAATATATAATACACCAGGGTCCAAAATTTACGGTCGTCCAGTCGCCATAAACGACTAAAACGTAACTATGACGACCAAATCCCAGAAGATGTTTTCCCATTGGACGAGCATACTTCGAACTGCCAGCCTCTTGGAGAACTGATAGTAACACCAAAATAATCATAAATTCAGTACGAGATATTTGCAAGAGAAAAGGTGCAACTACACAACCAGGCCATCTATTAAATGATTCGTACACACCGTTCCGAATGTTCGCATTCTCTGTCGTCTGGTTTTGCGTTTTATCCCTGAACAATAACAACCAAACTCGGTGACTAGATTTCGTATTTGACGCCTAGATCTGAAAAGATTGTTGCCCAATGGGCAACCCAGTTAAAAAGTTATTTTCGGTCCAAGTATACATATATAATATATAGCTTATATCGGTCAGTTCCCACACTTGTGGAAAATTGCAAGCTCAAATCCTAGCGCTCAGCGGTTTTACATGGTGACGTAACAAGCGGCGGGTCGTTGGCAACCAGCACAACAACCGAACACTTTTCTCGACGGCAGCCACCAAGCATTTGAAGCTTTTATTTTGAAAAATAAGGCGGATCACGGCTCGTAGAAACCACTTATCATAAAGAATGGTAAGATTTACATCATAAAATAATCTTGGAAAACCTTCGTGCAATACGCTTACGGAAAAAAAGGTTCATAAATGAATGTTGAAAGTCGTGTTGTAAATATTTTCAAGACCTGAAATTTGTTTGCTATGAACTATTCTTGATCGTGATTTGGTGAACAGAAAAATTTTACTGCTTCAAAAACAATTGATTGAATAACTAATGGTAACATCAGCCGGACAGCCATGCGCTGTTCATTGGCTATTCCATAACCTGCTTTAATAACTAGCTGTAGACTGTATAGTTCGTGCTGTACAGTTAGATGAAGTGTGTGGTGCCCACACTGCAGTTTTAGCAATCACTAGTTTCAGTTTTGAATAAGCAATGATGTAGCCCTACTGTTAAACAGTGTTCCCTGAGGGAGCATTGGGAACCTATTTTTATTTATGGTTCCAGTAATTTAAATGTTTACTACATCATGGTTTTCATATTGTCCCCAGCCCCCTAGGGGGAGCACTTTGAACACAAATTGACCTCCAGTCAAAAGTTGACAAAGCAAGGGACGATTTTGATCGTTATGACTATCAGTATGACAAAGGCCACTACAAACATGTTGTTAATGATTTATGATTGTGCAATATCTTAAACTAATGTCAGTTTTTGTTGCTGGTTTAAAATAGTACTCTTCTCTTCAATCCATTAAGGGCAGACATCCCATTCTGCTCAATAAAACTGTCTGGCCTTAGCCAGAATAAAGTTCAAAGCACACCCATGACCTCTCAGTGACATAACCATGAAGACAGTTGATTCATTAGGGAGCAGGCACTCTTTTCTGCTGAATAAAACCATCTGGTATTAACCAGAATAAAATTCTAAAGTGAACCCTGGCCTATCAGTGCGTTAATTACAGTATTATAAGCATGTCATTATTATTATTCAATGGTAACATTCAACAATTTTGTAGTAGCAACATGTTGTGTTAAAATTATTAAAAATCATCCTGTATAACAAACTAAATGTCATTAAAATAATTTTAATGGTTTACAACATTATGATTTCTTAAAATAATGCCTGATCATGTCACTGTTGTGAAACAGTAAACTATTTTATAATAATTAATCTTGTTAATATCATTATTGTTTGATGGCAGACAACAGTAAGAAGAGCTAATCTGAGCCATGCTCAGGAATCACGATTAAGAGCTGAGGAGAGACGAAAAGAACTTTTAAGAGCTGATAATTTGAAGAGAATTACTCAGGAGAAATTACTAGAAGCCAACATGGAAAGTGAAGAGAGAGTGGAAAACAAACGGTTCTTGCGGCGTTTGCAGCAGGAAGCAAGAGAAAGGGAGATGGAAGAAGCACTGATTTATGTAAGAAAGGACTTGGCTAAACACTGTTTGCATACTGCATCCTTTTAAGAAACATAAACATTGGTGTTAATGTACATTAAAGTTATGAGATCAATGGTTAAGTAGAGAGAAACTCATTTTACACATTGCCTATGCTAAATATTACTGATACATTGGCTCTTGTAAAAGTGCATTGCATCTACAACACTGTGAAAATATTCCAAATTTGTCATGGTATTTTTTCAGAGGATGGGCTTCTCTATCCTAATTCTAGCTTTTGCAGCTATAAATTGATGGGTATATATTGGTCATCCAAGTACACTGAACATTTTAAAAAGTTGGTGTATACTGAGGAAATAATTCTAACCAACTAATGTCAGATTCAATGCACTGCCAGATATTACTGGTAAATTAAAAAGTTGGTTTTACAGTAGATCTGCTGGAGGTGAATGGTGACTGGTGGTTGATGTTTTATAGGAAAAAGAGGCTCGATTATTGAAAGAGCAGCAACTTGAACAAGAAGAGAGATTAGCCAAGGTAAGTTTGTATACTTCATCAAAAATACAATGTGAAAATATGGCTATTTGGTAGTGGTACTGTTTAGATACTCTGTAAAGGAAATTCATTCATTGTATCATTAAAAATGAATTAAAAGTAAAATGATATTTATCAAATTTCTAGGAACTGCAAATGATGAAAATGGAAAAATTAAGAGATGAAAAGTTCAGACAACAAATTAGGGAAAACAGGTGGGACAGCATTTCTATTTAAAACAAGATGGTCTTCATGTGAAATTGTTACATCATGCAGCAAAGTGTCTTGAATCTTTAGTGCAGAATTACGAGAACTAGAAGCCAAATTGAAAGCTGGTTACACAAACAAAGAAAGGGCAGCTCAGCTTGCAGAGAAACGATTGTTAGAAATCCAAGAGCAGGTTTGTGATCTTTGACCTCAAAAAACTACTAAAAACAGTATAAAAAATAGTGAAAGCATGCATGTTTGGCTGACTAAAGGTGTGCAGACCCATTTAGCTCCAGTACAGAATACCTGCAGCACTGTCTCATAATTTTCATGTGTTCACGTGGACTTGAAACAGAGAATTGTAATTGGAAAAACATATATATTGTATCATTTGCTTGCCAGGGTGGTCTATAATAGACAAGTATTCGGTTCAGGGGTGGCAACACTTGTGGCTACTTTATGCACTGGCCCACCTTGTTCAAATGGCAGTGAACATTTTTGACATAGGTCCTAAGGATATTACATGAGAAAGTTAAAATTTCCTTTGAATGATTAAAAAAATTATTGATTTGGATTCAAAAATTATGTGGTCTTGACTGCATAAAACATTGAACTTTACTGGTCAGCCAGAATATATGTAACTAAAACTGCAGAACAGCTGCTAGTGCTGGGCTACCATTACCAGTAATCCTGAGGTAAACTGAGCCAGTGCAACACCAGGGAGCCTTCACAATAAAGGGAATTTTTAGTGGACTGGACTCTCTTTTGATCTTAAAAACCTCATTGAAAACAAAAACATTGAATGCAATTTATTATGTGTGATAAATTAGAATCGTGAAGCAGAAATTGCCAAGATGATGAACAAACAGCATGAAAAAGCACTGGAAATCGAAACAGCTAAGGAACGGCAGAAATGGGCTGACAGTGTTCACTATCAAGAAGAGCTGGAGAAGCAGCTTATTGAACAAGAGAGAAAAAAACAAGAGGCCTATGAAGAATTCTTGAAAGAGAAGTTGATGATTGATGAAATTGTAAGGAAAATTTATGAGGAAGATCAGAGGTAAGCTTGGTTAACAGGATTTGAAGTGCAAGATATCCTTACAGGCTTGGGATAACACTTAATAACCAGACTACATTTTCACGACACAGTACCTAACCTCATTGATAGAGTAAATGGTTTAAACTGAGTGAATCAGTACATGATGGTGATGGTAGATCATCCAGGTTAGTGTAATCTTGAGAAAGACTGTTGGCTCCTCTCTTAACCCTGAAAATGTACACCACTGAGGTCATTGAAAGGTTGGTCACCAACAGTCTTTCTCCAGACCAGTCTACCATCACCAACACTTAACCTCAGTGAGTTAAGTAGGTTATATTCTTAGCATAAATTATGTATTTGTAAACATTTAACTTGACCATAAAGGCAAGTGTTCTTTTAACCTTAAACCAGAGGTCATACACTCAAGAATAAATATGCCATTGTCAAGTAAAAGAATCTGCTGATTTAAAAGTTAATCCTCAATCAAACAAGAGTGAAAGGCACCAGAGCTTTGCACTGGATGATGGTCTGGTCATCAGCTTACATCAGCTTGTACCATCTTGCAGAAATTTTGAACATGTTGAAATTTGGATGAAAAATTGAAAGGTTTTGTCCAGCTTGTATTCTTGTTTGACAATGGCCTTCCAACAAGTCACCAAAAGTTGATGCAAGTTACCACAAACTGATGTAGGCTACCACAAGTGGATGCAATTTACTACTTTGCTGATGCAATCTTACTTACTGGTTAGCCTAGTCTTTATAGCTCGCAAATTAGTCAGATTAAGTAAATCTATCATGACCAGTTAAAATAGCTACCTTTTTTAAACAAGAGATCCCTTTTTCACAAGTAATGACCATGTTTCCTTGTTAAATATTTTAAATATTTCCTCCGTGCCAGAGAACTTGAGAAAAGACTTGAAAAACAGCGTGCCACTCAGAGATATATTGAAGAATTCAAGAAAAAGAGGGAAGAGGTATGTCTGGTAGTATTTAGACAATGTAATTCAAAAATTCAAACGGCTGAATGATTTTTGCCGCCTTCGATGGAAAAGGGATACCCAAGTCATTTTAAATTTTCTATATTTTGAGTAATTCATTATTTGACCGATTAACCAAGGCGAAGTTTCGATGCCTGGCTAAATTCACGTGACACGTTCAATCATCGACAAAAATTATTTCAGAGCCAAGCATGGCTTTTGTAATGAAAGAATTCGTCTGTCAACAAACCAGCCATTTTATATTACTACTATTTACCAGAAAAACGTATATTTTTCTATTAATTTCTCTTAAACTACCAGCCTATACTACAATTGTATGAAGTAAAACTTCAATACACATACCTGAACGAAGCACAATTTAGAGTCGTCAATCGTTCGCCAGTCCCTTGCTTCTGTTCTGCTACCCTAGACTTTCAGTTTCAACGATGTGAATCAACAAAAGAACGGTTTTAAACGTAGATAAGTCTAAGTCGAAGTCGAAGAGTTTGTCGTGTTTTTGCGAAAACATTCTCTTTTCTACCATCTTTGATTTTCCCGCCTAACCTTGTTCTTACTCGATCTAGTCCCAGGCTCCCTTTCTGGATGACCTTGATGTGACGTAATTTTATATTTCAACCCTCCCTGACAAGTAGCAGATCTTGCAGTTGTGTTGGTTTTTCTTCTTATGTTTTTCCGTCTCCAGTGGAAGAAGTATGAACAAAGTCTCATGGAAGAGGAGAATAAACGAATTCTGGAGTTTGCCAAGCAACAGCAAAGCCGAGAGGAAGAAAGAATGGAGAAGAGAAAGCAAGCCGAAGAAGCGATGACCAAAGTTCAAGAACACGTAAGCTCAACTACGTCGCGAGATCGTTGTCAACCTAACTCGGGGACCCGGTGGGCACCTCCCATTTCCTACTCACATTTACAAATATTATCCCCTTTTAAAAGCTTAAAAAATCTCCCTTTCTAAATGCATAAGACAGCTTTTTTTTCATGCATTTTTTCGAAACCGTAAGTCGTAACAAAATCAGCACAGTCACCTTAGCTTCGTTCGAATATTGTGAATGTTGTTCGAATTTTCTTCCTGTTTGTAAAACTAACTGGTAAGAGACCAGTCTTTGGCCCCTTTTCTCGAGCGTTCTTAATATGTGCGTTGCACTGTAGTCTTTCGTGTTTCAGTATCATATCCTTGTATTTGCTTGATTAAATGTGATGATGATTTTTAGTTGGCTGAAAAAATTGCTAAAGAGAAAGCTGAGAGAGAAGAAATGGAAAGGTACGGTCATCAGTGGACAAGTGTACTTTGCAGTAAGTCAGACGTTTCCGTACACTTTGATACGTCGTATACATATGCAAACATAAAGCTTTAAAATTCAAAACTGTGACGTTTTTTAGACTGTATAGTCATCTTCAGAAAAGAGAGAATATCTACTTCTTTCAAACTACTGCTTGTGTTCCCATATTTCGATGGAGACACTGAAATGTTTTCCGTTTCTTGGCTGTATTTGTTGAAGAGCTGTCTGTGTTTGCTTAGGATACGAATGGAACTATGTCTGGAAGAAGAAGAAGAGAAAGAAAGGCAGAGAGAAAAGGTAGATGGTGAAATATTCATTAGAACTATCTGTCACTTACGAAAACACTTCTGAGAATTAATTTTAGCTAAGCTTCCACTCCTGTGAAATCCCAATGCTATGGGACGAAAGTCTAGTGGAAACCAAGTCATGTAGTATTTGTGCTCAAACATTTACAAGTATTTACATTCCCATACAAAGTCTCATAGCGACCAAGTGACCTACTGTTTAATTTTAGAAAAGAAACTATTTCAAATTCCTTCTTATTTACTAGATGGAAATCGAGAATAAATTACGTCAACGAGTTGATCTTCAAGAGACACGTCGCCAGCAACTTGAATATAAGGAACTTAAGAAAAAGGCGGAAATGGAAGAAGAAGAAGAATTTAGGAAACAGGTGAACACATTGATATATGTTTTGCATTTGCTCTCTCTCACTCTCCAAGCTCTTTTCCTTCCCTCTCTAATTCCCTTCCCTCCAGCTCACACACCTTATCTCACGATTCACGGCTCTCAGTTTGTTTCATTCTCGCCCACAGATGATGGAGAAGTTTGCTGAAGATGACCGAATTGAACAAATGAACGCTCAGCGTCGAAGGATGAAGCAGCTTGAGCATAAACGAGCCGTGCAAAAACTGATCGAGGACAGAAGAGAACAGTTCAGGAGAGAAAGGGTAAAGTTTTAGCTTTGTAACTCTAGGTTATCTTCTAATTTCTCTCTCAAATTCGAATTTACTTGCGGTCTTGATATTTCTATGAAGTTTTTTTTTTTTCCTTCTCGATTTCCAGGAAGCCGAGCTCGAAGCCCAACGAGAAGAAGAAAGAATGAGAGCGTACCGGGGACAGATAATCGAAGAGGAAAGACAACGATTGTTGAAAGAACACGCCATGAAACTGCTTGGCTATTTACCCAAAGTATGTTCATTGACCACCGTAAAAAATGACCAAATGATTCAAGTAATCGATTAACTAATGAACCGTTAAACTGATCAATCACTTCGAAGAAATTACTTTATAGCCTTGGAGATTGATCTTATTGGATCTCTAATTGCAGAGGTTATCCAGGCGTTATCAAAGTAAATCCATACTCTGATGTTTATCTTTGTCATTCTAGGGTGTTCTACGCGACAGCCAAGATCTGGAAATGTTCGATCAGAACTTCAAAGACGCTTACACTAAACGCCACAAGGAATTCTGGGAAGAAGACTTTGAATCTGAATCGAGTAATATTTCGTAGTGACATCGCCTTAACATTACTTCATTTCAAATAATAGAGAAAAAGATAAATTCGGTAGCGCAGTACTTTGTACATGTAATATTATATAAACATAAATACATTGTTAAACAAGAAAGCGTCCAGAAATTCTTGGAAATGTTCATGAGATCTCGGAACACTAATGGAGTATCTGTCAGTTTGTCATCCTTATCTGGAATTGTAATTTATCAATGAAAACTAGATTTGAGGCGGCAATTCAAAACCGCATTTTCTCTCAATATTAGATATCATATGCGTTGTGTTTTGGTACCAGATTTATTATCTTTTGTAAGGTGAATGCGTGTATTTACTTCCGAGTGTTTCTCCATTTGGAACAATTGAGTAAGGAGACTAGGAACGAGACTAGCAAATACATCACGAAGATTCGACTGGAAAATGTTGTGGGTGTAACATGTAGCAGGTAGAAGAAACGTTGTAAAATGGTCAAATGAAAAGACAAGGTGGCACCTGAACGAAGAAACAGGCCAAGCGCCCGATGTTCCCAAGCTAAACACCGCGCTGTCCGACAATTTCATCCTCTTGCCGTCCATCTCATTTTCAATTATATTGATCTCTCTGATACTATGATCTTCCTCTCTCCAGTTTAATATAGTCTTCTTCTTCCTCCATTAAATTGTCCTCATCATTTCCAGAAAATTTTTGCACATGGTCTTTCTTAGAAATGCGTTTCAGCTTTTTATCAGGATTTGTGTGTTGTCGTTTGTTGTGAGTTCGTTTCTCGTGTTTATGTCGCTTCCCCTTTCGCTTATTTTTCTCGTTCTCCAGTAACTGTACAATCGTCGATATAATATCTTCGTCAGATTGCTCCACCAAAGCTCCATTTTTTCCGTTTGTGTTCATCTCCTTTACCAACGGTCCGTCAATCTTTAAAATTTTCTTCCCTTTAGGCTTTACCCTCGAGCTAAGTGTCATCCCCTTGCCACTTTTCGATTTTTGACGAGGTTCATGGGAGAATTTTACTTTATTTGACGCAAGTTTGCGGTGATTCGTTCCGTAATCCTTTGCATTCACACTGTTGTCGTTCTTTAATGAATTGTCCAAAAGATGACCTGAGATTTCTTTGTATCTGGTATGTGAATGTCCTCCAGGTCTTTCGTTCATCTTTGACTTGATCTGCCGACCTCTCGTCCCATTGAGTGTGTGACTTGCCGCAGAAATACTACCTGCGGATTGTTTTTCCGTGGACGTCGGCGACTCACGCCGTGAACTGGACCTGCTTGGGAAGTTCTTGGAAGAAGAAGAACTTCGTGAACTATTTATTCTTTGTGGAGGAGTTACCAAGGTAGAATTGTTTTTGTTTTTAGTGTGATTCAAATCATGCAATTCATGTTCCAGAATTTTAGGAATGCCATAATTGGATAGCATCATAGCTTTGCCAGGTGTCGTTAAATTATCAATTTTGAAGACGTGTGATGGTCTTTCTGCCACACGAACGTCAGATAATGAATGGTGATTTGACATATTACTTCCATTATATCGTGGTGAATAAGTCACTTGGCTACTCTGCCGTTGCCATCTGTTGGAAACAGGATGAATTTCAACTGAATGCTGTTTGCTTAGTTGCTTTTGTCTCTTTAAAAGATTATTTCCACTATTCAGGCGGGCTGGAAAATGTGAGCTCTTTGTTCTTGAGCTTGATTCATGGAATTCCACTTTTTGACTTTCTCGGTGAAATTTTCTCGAAACTTTTTGACCGCTTTTTAAAATGTTCAAGTTGTTTTCATTGTTAGAAGTCTCTTTTGGAGTAATCTTCCCAGTCTTCTTTCCTTGGTTTTCATTTCTAGGAAGTTTTAAGTATTGTTTGAGCGTTTTCATTGAGCGAGAGGTCTTGGTGTATTTTTTATGTTTCCTCAGATTCTTCAGCATCTGAGAAAGCATGTTGTAAACACTCTCAAGAAGAGATTCGTCTTTTGCCACCTCGTGTGGTAAAAATGCCAGGAAGCTGTTTGATCGTGATGCCTTTTTTCTTAGAAATATACCTGGTTCACCGTAACTCTTACGAACGTCAGCCATCTTTTTAGAAGACGAATGAAACACATTTCCAGATATCTGAGAAGTTTTTTCATTCACCCTCGATGGGTACCATGCAGTTTTGTCCTGGTCCTTAAACTGCTTGGCTACATTTGTTGAAAGCGAATTCTGAAGTTTGTTTGGATCTTTCCTTCTTTTGTTCTGTTTCCCATAATCCCCGACAGTATTTACGGAAACTTTTCTTGAACTTTTATGTGTTCTTGATTTTCTGGCATCTTTTCTCGAACGCCAATTCTTTCTAGAAAGTCTTAATGACCGCTCCTGTTCTTGGGCTCGAAGCTTCACAAAGCTTTCTCGCCATCTGTACGAACTGGAATCCGACGGAGAAAAAACCGTGGACGGCTGACTGGAGGTGGAGACTGGAGCTGAATGCTGTTGCCGGTTACCACCCTGATAATTGAGGCTCGGACCAGGAGCTAGGTTGTACCCATTCGCTTGATTATACATTGCCTGATTGTAAGTATATTGAGGGAGGTTCGCAGGTGGGTTATAGGCACGGGTTGGTTGAGAATACATTGCTGAATTATAACCTGGACTCAGAGCTGGACTGGAGGGTTGAGAGTATGACAGTCTATAGGACTGGGGCGAGTGGTAGCGGAGAGAAGGCGGGGGAGTGAGGAGGAGTGATCTCGATGTTACTTCCCCAAACAATCCACGATAGGCAGCAGGTGGTTTCAAATTTTTCAAAGGATATAGAAGACTTTTTCCTATTGAAAACAAATGCGAAAGGTAGTAGGCTCTTCTACGATACCGGTGCAAGATAGGTAACCAGGACTGAATCGGAAAGAAATATTTGACCGTGAAATGAACTTCGAAAGAAACATATGACATATGACTAGACGGCAAGACTACTTGGAGTGAAATAAGTCACGACAGCCCATGATGGATTGTTTTTTGTAAAAAAGCTTATGATAAAGCAAGCTTGTTAACGATTTACTAAAGCTAAAACGTCTGGAACACCAGGTAAATTTGTTTTATCGAAAATATTTAGTTTGGTCGACTTACTTGCATAGGCATCTCTCGTCATTTTAAATTTCAACGCAAAACCTTGCCAAAAAGAGAAATAATAAGAAAATAAGGTCATGAACGGTTTGCGGTTATTATCAAAATTTTTACAACTATCATGATTAACAAGTATTAATTGTTATTAACATCATTATCACCATTATTAGTGTTATTATTAAGGTCTGGCCATCGCTTGGGCAAGTCAACAACTAAATATACTTATATTCAGTAGATTCTACCGAGAAGTTAAATCACGCTGTTCTGTAATACATGTGGTTTTGCGAAACGATAAATTTGCACAGGCGGTTTGTCCGCTGCCATAGTTATCGTCGTCTTTCTTCTAATGACCACACGTCACAGAGGCCGTCATAATTATCACCGAATTATTTTCAATCATTGTATCTATTATTGCAATGAATTCAGTGGTTTACTTCATGTCAAGTAGCAAGAGCTTTTGAAAGAGCCAGAAAAACGTTCCAGCTGATGTGATTACGTAACGCAATCATACAAGTCTCTGGGATGTTTAGTTTCAAGCGTTAATCCAGGATCTTTACAGGGGGTGGGGTGGGGGGGTGCCTAAGCATCAAAACACATATAAAAGTTTCCGATTTTCAGGGCATAAAATAGCTTTAAAAACACCTACCCAAGTTTTGCCACTTTTATTAACAACGACTGTTGAAATTGTCCGTGTATTTTAACCGAATTCAATTTAGCCAAAAGATAGTGATTTTTAAAAATTATAAGCAAATTTACTGATGTTTAAACATGTTTGGTTGCTGATGTCAAGCGATGTGATAGTACAATATGATACAATGATCGCAAAGTTGTTAAATATAGCTACATGCACAACAGATGGGGTGTGGCTAATCAACCTATCCACACACACACACCCCCTAGATCAGCCCCTGAGTTTATCGGTCTATATTACTGTACATCTTACCTGTGTTATACAAAGAGTTCTTGGATACCCCACCGCACATCTCCGACGAGTCTGCTTCGCACGGTGTGTTGCAGTCTTCGTGAGCCACCTGGCCATATTTGCCATAATGGAGACCACAGTAACAAGAGGTAGAGGACTGGAGACCAGCGTATGGAAAGCGCATTGACTTACATTTTGTTAAACATGCGCGGATTGATAAAGGTCTGATTTCTGTGAGATATTCAAGATCATGAGATGACGGAGAGTCCTTGAAACAGCCAAGGTAACTCGCGGTTTTAGGGTCTGTAAAAAGAGAACGAAGAACAACGTCAGGAAGAAAGATAGAAATAACGAATGAACTGAAGGAACAGACAAGTAAGTTTAACTGAAAAAAAAAAACAACACATGAAACAGAAGAAAACGCAAGTTTGTTAAACTTACTTTTCGGTATAGGATCAGTGGACTTCTTTGTCGAAGACAGAGGTGCAAAATCTTCTGGAGATGGGTTGTAATTCTGTGGATATGTAGACTGGAAAGACGGTTGATAGTCGGCAGAAGACTGGGGTTGACTAGGTGTTTGATCCAAGCTTGGTGAAGGAGACTGTGACTGATCCGTTCTATCAGAGGAGTACTCCTGGGCACTGGTAGACTTATCTAAAACATAAAAAGACATATTTTAATTTCTTTGTGTTTTCGTGGTATATTTTGAGAATATTAAACACTTAAAGCCAGTCCAAGGTGATTTGTTGCTTTTTCATGTAAGGATAATTTATTAGAATATAATTTATCACAATGCTTACCAGTTGTACTGCCTCCAAGGTCGTCATATGCGCATGCGTAGCAGCTCTTTCTACAGTTAGCAATCATCCAATCAGGATCCTCGATGCACCGTGAGTTCTCCGCCCACGCGTTACACTGAGAATTGTCGTAGATATCCGAGCAATCTGGTAATAAGAGGTACGGCAGGGGTTAGATATTTTAGGTTATTGAACGGCTGCAAACTGAAGCCATGAGAGGTGTTTATTGTCAGTCAGTGAATGTTTACTTAAAGGACAAGACAAGAAGAACGAGTACAGCAAAATTGTCTTCGCACTAACCACTGTCTGAGGCAGTTTCTCTGTTCGCTGTGCTTCGTTCAGGTGCATTATTCAAAGTATCTACATGAACAACAACCATATTTATTGAGTTTCTTCTTGAATGTTTTCTTTTTAGCCAAGGTTCGTTTGTTACTGCTGGCTCGTACGCTGGTTGAAAAGTTTACAGATGGGACAGGATAGAAAAGGATAATGCGATATATACGAACGAAAATGTAGGAGCTAGGAGATATCTTGGATGACAGACGAACGTTAGTCAAGTTCTAACCTGAGAAAAACGATTTCTGAGCCCCACACAGGAACTAAAAAAATCGTTTTTCTGAGGTAAGAGCTTGACGAACGTTCATCGATCATCCAACAGGAAAGGATAAACTTGTTAGGATTTGAATAATCAGTGAGATTCTGCCTGAGTTAAAGAAAACCTTGATCGTATGTCTTTCACTTTAAAACGTCAACATAGGTTTGACAATCATTTTCTCGAATCAAAACGAAGAACTGGTGCTACTTTACCGAACATAAAGTAACCTCGGCAATGCTATTTTGCTTATGTCATGAAGTTAATCCAAGTCTTTTATTGGATTAAAAAGAAATGAATAAAAAATACAATACTGGGTAGGCAGTGTAAACGAGATGTAAAAAGCCATAAGGTTAGAAAAACGTCACTCTGACCAAAGACGCTCGAAACGTTGAGATTTTTTTGTTTACAGTCTCGTAAATTTTTCTAACGTTTTCTCTTTTTCGAGCGAATATCGAACACATTATATTTCATATGGTAAGAGGAAATACTTACCGTCTAATTCTGACTGTGAGTCTAAGCTATTATTTGACGATTCTGCTCCTAGGAGACAAAACCAAATACGTTTTGATATAGGAACAAACAAATTTAGTAACATACAAAGAAAATTAAAAAAAGTGAAAAAGAACCATAGGAAAATGAGTCATGATAAAGACGATAATAAAAACAGAAAACAGTCATTCCTAATACAAATACATATACATATACACATGTAGACGTAGACGAAGATACAGACATATAAAACGACAGATGTAGACATGAACATACACATACATCCATATAATTATACATAGAATCATGAAGAATTGTTTTCGCTTAAATTGTTTCATTTGAATTTCGATTAAATGTTTATCTCTTTGAATTTTTGTCTTACCTATATTATCAGGAGGAAGATCATTATATAGCAATAATTGAACTGCAGTGCACACGTCATGACTACTGTAATTATCTGTATTGTTACAATTACCACAATTATTACAATAGGTCTGACGCGGAATGACGTCACAGTTTTGGTACCAATTCCTATCCTCGATAAGGAGGTAAAAAATATTCTGGCATCAATGCGAGGCTGAAAGTTACCACAAAACTATGACATCACGACGCATAAGGCCTGTACATCAAAATGTCATCCAGTTGTCATAATTATTATCATTGCCATAACAACAAAGAACAACGCGTGTCCTTCTCAATCCCATGCTAACCTGTCCAGTATACTGTCATCCTTTCATATCCTCCGCACACATCTTCTCTGCTATCCCTACATGCAATATTACACTCGTTATCATCAACCTTCAAGGAGTCATTGATGTGGTTCCCACAGAAACACCAAGTGCCATTCTGAAGCCCAGCGAAGTTGAAGCCACGAGAAAAACACGCCCAGTTACACGTCGCCACATCAGTTGGATTGACAGGATAATAATTAGTTAAATAATTATTTAAAACGTTTTGAAAACAACCAATGTATATCCCTTTCTCGTTCACTAAATAACGATAATTTGAGAGGCAGTGGTCATCATAATCATAAAAGTAATAATTGTAGTAATTATAATAATAAATATTCTATTAACTATAACAGCTGTATGGACTAAAGAAGAACGTTCGTGAAGCTCTAACCTAACCTCAGAAAAACAATTTCTGAGCCCCAGAAGGACATCTACCCAGTAACTCTCAGATGACCGTTGAGATCACTCGAATAAGTTCACCGAAGAGGGTTCCAAACGCGTCATTTTTGGGTTGCAATCTCAGGTCGGTAACATAAGCAGCAATGGCTTCGTTCACACCTCCACACTCGTACTACACAGATGGCATTCATACGTTATGTTTCGCTCAGTGGGATACAAGAAAAATTCACATTTTTAATGACTTACTGCAAGTGGGTGGCTTGGTGGCCAATCTAATGTCCACAATATTCCTCGATATGCTATCTCCACTGTCGTAATTTATCAAGAAAGTGTCGTTTCCGGGAACTCCTTGTACGCTTCCATTCACAAACCCAGGTTCAAACGACGTGGAACTCGGACGACGCGCCAACACACGAGATCCTCCAATCAATTCATCCACATCAGGAATGTCATCGACAATGACCTCATTATTATTGGCGTTGTAACTTTGTTGTTTACCATTCTCAAACGTGACGTCAATGCTCTCGCCCAATGACTCCACGCGGCCTGGGTAATACCGAGTGTCTTTGTAAAGGCTTAGGACAGGTGCTCCAGGACGTAGACATCTCAGTTCTAGGAAACGTGGTATTTACTATCAGAAACCTCACTTTTCGCACATTAAAATGTCCCACAATAACACGATTCCAAATGTATGCTTAATATAAAAATTAAAGCCCAGCATATTACTCGGAGAACAATTGTAAAAGAAGAATTATTTCCTTTACCCGTGTTTCATGGCTTTTCTCCATGTAATATGTTGGGCTTTAATTTTTATATTATACAACTGGATTCCAAATAATTTTCGATGAAACGTTTGGAATTTTGTGGGATGGAAACTGGAGCGCATTAGCCATGGAGCTCACACAAACAGAAATACTCATCGTAACCTACTGACTTAAAATAAACTTAAATCTACAAAATCTTTCTCTTTGTAAGAGTAATAACCTCTGGCGTTCACGAACTGAGTAAAATAACAGAAGATCTATTTAGGTGTGGTTTACTGATTAAGATGGGTATAACTCTTTTCTGTCCAGGGGTCTCTATTTGTACTGAGAGAGACATTGTGTGGTGTTAAGCAGAGTAAAATTATAGTTAACCTTTCCAAAAAGGAGTCTAAACATAATCGAGTTGACCAAGAACGTTTGTTTTCAACCTTCTTTTTTTTATATGGAAATTCACCAAAATAATGCATATATTAATAGATATATCAGCGTAAGTGTCTTCATTTGGTAACGTGCTTGAAATCAGTTACTGTATTTAATTCAACAACAGAACACCACTCTCTGATCTCTTCCTGCTCTTACACCCTACCTCCAGCATGAGAAAGGACATTCAGCGAGAGAAGAATGAGCACTAAATGTAAAGTTTCCACTGATGACATCACCATCGAATTACACCATTACGATTGACACCATAATACTACACAAAGAACAAACACCAATGTTAGATGATCGATGAACGTTTGTCAAGTTCAAACCTCAGAAAAACAATTTCTGAGCCCCAGACAGGGGGTCGAACTCGCAACCTTCTGATGACCGGTGAAATGTGCTAACCATTGAGCTAAAGCAAAAACTCAAAATGGTGAGCTAAGGTTCAAGTTCGACATATATGTGCTGCCCAAGCGGCAGCCGCGATATGTTAGTAATGATGTTAAGTTAAAGATAATGATATTAAGTTAAAGACCAATCTTTAATGAAAGCAAAACGTACGTTGAAACGATTCTCAAAAACATGCAAGTATTTCATTATGGTGAGTATCCATTAAGAGACATCCTTCATGTGGTCCAATGTTATTACAGGAGGAAACCAGGGGGGGCCGGAGAAAACCTGCGTTGTTTGGTAAAGTCAAACTGGGCAGCACTCCTAGCTTACCATACACAGAGCCGGAACCGAAACTTAGTCATAGAGGCGAATGAGACGTATATTACCACCATACCACTAAAGCCAACTTTTCATATAATCGCAACACCCGCTCAAAAAATTAACCCAGGGATCGTATGGAAACCGTGAAGTCAGCGATCATAGCGATCACGATCGCAGTGACGAAAAATTTTCTATCTCAGCGATCGAGATAGCTATGATCGCTATGACCCTTAGGATTGCTGAGTTCACGGCTTTTATATGATCGCTGCGATTGTTTAGTTCATTTTTTTTGAGCAATCATAGCGATTACGTGGAAACCAAGCTTAACACCCCACTGTATTAATCCTCTAAGGTTCGAAATGTCTTCCCTCGACGAGTAAAATCGTCTAAAGTTCACAAGAGTTAAATTGAAAAGCTGGATACAGACCGAAAAGGGTTACAAGCGATTTATAATGAGACAAATACTGCGAGAGATAATAAAATGTAAGAAAATTAGTTCTCTCAATTAGCCAAAACTCCAATCAATCAAGACATCCTTCTCAAAGAAAACACTTCATTAGTGTACTTACAACTTGTCATAAATGTCGTTTCTTTGGAACCAACTAATTTGAAAGTTGCACAATCAATTGAAATAAGTCCATAAGTTCTTAACACCAACTCCATGCCAAACAAAACCAAATACACTCACTCCGTTTTCTTTATCCATTTTGACAGTGCTGTTGTTCAAATACAACGGCTTCTGTGACCTTCCTTATTGATTGCAGCTACGACGTTAGAACACAACCTCATTAGTACAGGTAACTCAAAAATGCCATATTGAACAATGAAATAACAACAAGTATCTACCTGCAGGACATTGCAGGTTGTTTATGAAGCCAAGTTAGAGCCACTGAAACACAAACCTGGCGGTATATCTCGATGGAAACTTAGGAAAGTTATACCCGGGTTTTAACCCTTGTCGGGAATTCTGCAGCCGATTTTGTTCAACAGGTTCACTGAAGGAGTGCCGAGTAAAGACCCTGGGTACGAGGATGGTAAAAAGCTTGCTTCCAGGGGCTTGCTGGCCGGCTGGGAGATTTCCAGTTGGGCCCTTCCGGTGATGCTTATCTAGTACTGTTACATTTCGCTGAAAAGCCTGAAATCCTGGAAAACTAGTTCATTGTTGATAAGTGCCCTTGTAGTCTTTCTAACGTCGCGAAAATTATATTATCAACGCTTTAATTAGTTTTCTATAAAGATTTCGTTCACTGCAATTGTTGACAGGGGACAACCGACAAGTTTTGAAGGTTTCGGGTGCGGTATAAATAAAGTTAAAAGAGCAATTTCTGACGTGAATCTAACGGTGTTATAGAGTTAGAAACATACTCCGAAGAGTACCATCTTGTACACTCAACGTTCGAGCTAATAGACAAGACGAAACTAATAACGGTAATAATTCGACTTTATGTCAAAGTCATTGTCAAACCTAATGTGTTACAAACAAAGCTGTTATTTATATACGAAGAAAATGAAATATTTATAGAAAAGTCAGTGAATTGATCCCGGCCCGAACTTCACAAGGCATGCTTCGAACAAACTATATCACTTTGGTTTAAAACGCTAACTCACTTGAGAAGACAAACATATGTTAACTCGACCCCCCCGATTACATATAATGAAAATTCTGCCAGGAGGGAAAACAGGGGATTTAGATATCTTTTTCTACGAAGAAATTGCACATTGCTACAGAGAAGGTGCATGGTGATTTCTCAGACAAAGACGCTTATTTCTACGGCGAAGACGTGTGTTTTTCCGGCGAAGATATGTCACTTCACGGAGAAAAGCTGCGTTTACAAACTGGAGATGAACATTTTCATGTCGCAGTGTCATATTTCCACGGAGAAGATCCATTTCCTCGGAGAAGCTACTTTGTTATACGGAGAAACTGCATGTTTGCACGGAGAAGGGGTGGCCCTTACGGGCCACCGTAGGGAGGCGTCCGTTAAGGGAGAGTTCACTGTATTAAAGTAGATGGATTATCCTCCCTGACGCTGGACCGAGAAATACAATATGCTTAACATTCTTTAATCACTTATCTACCAATCATCGTTCATTAATGAATAACCACACCATTGTTGTGTTCATGACACGCAAACACTACTCCATTGTTGTCCAAAACACGCTCTCTCGGACAAACATCGCGGTGAACAACTGGTTACATTGGCAACGTTCAGGAGAGTAAGCCAGACTAGTACCATGAAATTTCACCAGGTATGTTTCGTTGACATCACGATGTGCTTATACTTGGAGCATTATAGAACGCACCGACAACCAAACATGGGAACTTCCACTGTAGTGAAACGATTGTGTGATCGAGGAACGGAGAGTAGAGACCTCAGGACTATCTTAGCGTCTGCGTCCACTTGTACTCGGATGCTATGCGATAATGTTATGGGGGGTTTTTTTAACGTTCAAATATACATCTTTCATTAGGCGCTCAAGAAGGTAGATTTATTGATACAATGAAGTTTTAGAATAGTTGTCGAATAACGTTCATTCCAAACCTGCATTTCAAGATATAAATGAGCGCAAGAACTCTCTAAAACTTCGTTGAACACAAAGTCGATGGATCAAATCACAAGAATATGTCGTAATGTATGGGAACCGAACAAGCGATTTTGATCAAGAGGGCACGCTTACTTGCTGATTTTTGCGCAATTTGACACTGTGGAACGACTGCCAACAAACGGAAATGTTCGAAGTGAAAGACGAACAAGCCAATGTAGGATTTCAAACGGAAATGAGCTTCGGAATAAAAATCTGGTCAGTAGACCTTTTCTGGAATATGTTGGAGCAGGTTACATTGTCAGTTTTCCTAAACCTGATTTTTGGACGTAGGATAAGTTTCATGTTTTGGATCATCATCGGAAGAATTAGCAGGCCTACGTGATCCCAATAAACACTGATTTCCATATAATCGCTACCATCGCTGTAATCGTTGTGATCGATCAAAAGAATTTACTCAGCGATCGCTTCATGGTTTCCATATAATCGTTACGATCGCTGAGTTAATTTTTTTGAGCCATCGTAACGATTATTGGAAATCAGGCTTAAACCTAAAACGTTATAAATGTCTGCGATTTCTTGAAAAGGTATGTTTAGGACCAAGGACGTAAATCCTGGGGGGAATCCGTCACTTGGCCGGCTCCGTCCCCCCCCCCACTTTTAGGAAGCGATTGTCGCCCTTGTTTTGGACTATCACAGAGACTTCAAGTTATGAGTGACCTGAGTTTTACTCCGACCCACGCCTAATGATACGGACAACAAAACTCTCTATTGATTTACGAATGGTCACGAACCTTGTCGAGATTTTATCTCGTCACCATAAACGTTGCATTTCATAAACAACTAGACCCATACTTCAGCTCAGGCATATAATACGTTAACAACTTTAGATACACTCCTTGTATGTGAACCTTTTGCATAGCAGAAAAACCTTTTCGTATTTTTACAAACGAGGTTGAGACGTGATGCAAAGTCTTGAAGGTCCACTAAATAACTTTTTATGATAGCCGCAGTAAAGACTAAATAAATAACTTTTATGGAATCGTGAATAAATATAAGAACACTAACGTCAGTCAGTTTACGAGAAACATCATCACTGTGATACGTATTGCATATTATGTTGATTTTTTAGCGTTATAAGCCCACATACCTTGTAGCTCGTGTCGCCGTAATGACATTACCTGTAAATTAACTTATATTAGTAATAATGATTTCTTCTAACTATTCACGAATCCTGACATTTTTACATTTCTCTCTGGCATTTCTGGCTACCCGCCATACAATTTTATTTCCCGGAAAAAAGTTGGAAAAAAAACAGACGACTTGGGTTTCGTGACCCAGAGTATGAAAATTATGGGAACAAACTGGGGCCATATTAAAACGTAAAAAATAGATCAAAATTATTATTGCAATCTATAAAGAGGAAACCCCTTGAGGCTTTTCCAGGTTTCCGAGAAATGCATTATGACAATTTATGACTTTCAAACTCCAAAAGGCGAGAGTTAAATGCCTGTGCTCGAGTACTTGCAAACGGTGGAGAAGCTAACCATAACTAGTGGTCATGTTATGCAAATTTAAGATGGTCTATGATAGCCACAGGATCATGCTATGCAAATATAAAATTACGTACGATTTTTTGATATCAACCAAAACATACGCATTAACATAATTTTTTTGCAATTTTTAGTCATGTGTAGCATAATCACTGCTATCACCACTAATTGGTGCATTTTTTATTTTTTATATCGTAACCATTGCATTGGTGGATGTACGTTGCTCGATACCTGAATATCGAAGATCGTTATAAATTTACATAGCATGACCGGTCGCTATGGTTAGCTTCGCCACTGCACGCAAAATTTCGATCACAAGAACAGATTACGAACACAAATGTTCAAAAAAGCAAAATTCAAGAGGCAACACAAGCCAAGTGCTGCCATCAAATGTCTTCCGTCAGCCAAAATGTCACTTAAATCCGTAAACCTCTTTTTCCCCAGGTGCTAAACCTGCTCCCAGTCATGGGTTGCCTGTGGATGACTTCTGTTCCCGGAGCTGACGGACTTTGTCCTACACTATTACCTGGACCAAAAGGATCTTTAGGTATGAAAGGACTGCCTGGGTATCCAGGAGAGGCAGGGGAACCAGGAGATCCAGCTTATTCAATATTTGAACCTCCGCCTGAATTACAATGCAAGTGTCCGGAGGGACCTAAAGGACGTCAAGGAGGATGGGGGGATCCTGGAGATAGTGGACCACCTGGAGATGAAGGGGATGTTGGACTTCCAGGAATCAAAGGAGATGCCGGGCCTAAAGGTAATCCAGGATTACCAGGTCCTCCTGGTTCTACTTTATCCCCACATCCTCCTAGCAAACCTGGTACAATATATGTACCACTGGTGATCAGCGGAAAGCTCCCTCGACTTATTTGCCATCACTTCAGGCGACATTCTTACGGTAAGGACAGAAATAAATCATCATTGCAGGGCTAGACATTAAGGGAAAAAATCCGATGTCGAAATGCGACTAATTTAAGAAATTTAGTGGCAAAATAGAAAATTCTGGTCGCAAAATACGACCTACGCAAAATATGCTCCCAAGCTTTAGTCTTAAAAAAAACAAATGAAAGTTGGCTGAAGAACTTTTGTAACTTGTTCCGATAGGCAGAAATTGCAGATAGCGAAAGTTCTACATGGAAAATTAGCTGCAAAACTTCGTCACATATTATCGTGCTAAAAAGACCAACAATTCCTCTATCCTGGCTACGCGACTCATTCTAATATACAAGAATAAAACTCTGCAGACAATCTAAAAGTTGGTCCGTCGATATTTCTGACATTGAAATTTAGTCTCTTCTTGTACGCGCAGCCAGCAACAAAAGAAAGGAAAGAGCGGCCATGCGGACACTAAAGTTTTATTAATTTTAACGATCCCTTTGTAAAACTTACCATAATTTCCTTTTTCGCTTAGTTCCTGGTGTCCCCAATAACTGGCTTGGCTGGTATGAAACTGGTAAATCTGGTTATTCGACTTACAACAAGTGGATGTACTACGCTTCACGATTTACATGTCCATGTTCAGTATCAGTCCCTCCTCGTCCAACTCCAAGCGTGAACGACATGTTCCGGCATCTTTGAAAAAAGAAAAGGGAATTTGTAAATGAATAACTTGCAAAAAATGTACATCGTCTTTAAAAATGAAAATTAATTCCTGACAATATTTTGGACGCTTTTAAAATCGGACAAAAGTATTACAAAAATATTAAACTGATCTAGATTTTTAAGCGGGTGAATTTTTTACATTGTTATTATGAACAGAAATCTTTTTTTCCGAAAAAGGGCCCATTCAAACCGCAAATTACATGATTCTCTCTCTTAAGCGGATTTATCTGAGTTTCCACGTGATGTGATTGGTTCCGAAACAGGCTTAACGCTCTTTTCGTGATAGTTTGATTGGTTCCTGGATGAACTTAGGCAGTTTTGCTGAAATTCGATTGGTTCTAACGGGTTCAACATACGTTAACCTGAGGATGATTCTGAAATAGAGTCGAAACACTACACATCCTTATGGATAAAAAGCGTGAAGTTGTCGAAAGAATCTCTCGTTGATTTATAGTGGATAAAACGAGCATACTGTACCCAGATGACTCGATACCTCAAAGTGATATAGCAGCGGTCCGGAAACCCAAAGATGCGAGTTCGAATACCGCTCTAGCCAACTTTTCTAGTTGACTTTAACAGTGTAGGTCAATTCATGGAATACTGTGTTCATCTTACCCTAAGGATAATTCTGAAATAACGCCTTGAAACGCTTTAAAAGTTGTTTGTGTACTTAGCAGTAAAGAATAATTTACCGGGATGAAGACTATGAATAAGATGGTTACGAATGTGACTAAAAGCCAGTGGTGTAGAAGTAGGAGCAGGGGGTTAACTCCTCGGCCGTCAAACTAGGTGTTCCCGTCCCCCCCTAATTGAAGTGTGCGTTCTTTCGCAGCTATTAAGGAATAAGAATAAATGAAATGAATTGTTGTTGCATAAAATGTTCAAAGGTTGGTAACTGCCGTAACTGATCGTAGAGAATAGAACGAGAATTCTTTACGATCACTTACGGCAGTTACCAACCCTGGAACATTTTACGTTATTATATAATGTCTACACATGATTCTCTTTTATATCATGAACTGTTAGGGTGTTCTTTTGAGACTATTCCTGAACACGAATATCAGCTGTCTGTTTCGTAAACTTTCCATATCTGCCATGGAATGATCTACGGGTAGGATTGTCCAATCCTTGGTTGTGTCTTTCTCCGAAGAGAAATAGCATTCCAATGTATAAAGTTTAACCATAACCAAAAGAATTGTTTGTAAAAATTTCATCAACTTTCTCAATAAAAATGAAAAGTTGATCAACGACAAGTCTCGGGTTGCTTTCAAGAAGAGCTCAATTAACTCTCTCCGATCCCTACCCGAATTTTTAATTTTACTGTCTACG
Organism: Heliopora coerulea; assembly: GCA_030142905.1. Taxonomy (NCBI): domain Eukaryota; kingdom Metazoa; phylum Cnidaria; class Anthozoa; order Scleralcyonacea; family Helioporidae; genus Heliopora; species Heliopora coerulea. The sequence goes on from JASJOG010000039.1 coordinate 220,830, forward strand.
GCTCACGCCAGACGATTTTGCTCGTCAAGGGGGACGTCCAAGACTCAAAGGCAGTGGTGGCTCTATGGGGGGGGCCAGGGGGGCATGCCCCCTGATACTGTAACAGTTTAACACAGATTTGCAGCATTTTTGCGTTAATGCCGCCTGGTTCGCTTCTAATGGTTCACTTCTCAAACTGCAAGGTAGAAAACGTTCCCGTTTAACGTTGGACTAAGTCTCGTTAAGAAAGTGTAGCAAATGATGTACGCTTGCTTGAATGCTGCTTGCAGCAGTTCTTCACTTGGTAGAAGTATCCGATGGACTATAGAGCTATTAGCCCCCGTGTCGTTGCCAAGGGAGCAGTTCAGGGAGTTCAAAACCCCGATACATGCAACAAAGTTGAAACTTTAATTCTATAGTAATTTAGATAATATTTTCTAACCCTTAAAATTGCCAAAAACCTCTCCCAAAACCCGGAAAATGGCCTTTCTAAGACTCTAGAATTTCAAAACTTTCCAGGAGAGCTTGCCCCCGGACCCCCTAGCTAACACGCGTCGCGCCTTCGGCGCTCGTATCCTTCGTCCCTAATTGCCCCTCTTGGTTAAAATTTCCTAAAACCGCCACTGCTCAAAGGGTTAATATTTTCCGAATTTCCTAATAATTTCCGAAGAAACTTGCATCGCTACAACACAACCGCGCGTTTATCTATTGATTGCTTTCACGTCACGCGAGAATACTTTATTTCACGTCCTCATATGGTCCTCAGTAATGGTAGCATTTCAGAATCATCCTCAGGGTATTATGAAATGATAACTTCACAATTAACCTACACTGCTGAAGTCAACTGAAAAATGTTGACTCGAGCGGGATTTGAACTCGCACCTTCGGGATACCGATCGAGTCAACATTTTTCAGTTGACTTCAGCAGTGTAGGTTAATTGTGAAGTTATCATTTCGTAATGGTAGCATGACCATGAGTTTTGATACGATTGCTCAAATGCATTGTCAAATTAATGGAGGACGAGTCAGAAAATTTCTCCATCAAATTTTGCTTGTTAATGCAGTGGCGTAACCGCCCCCCCTGCCCCCTATTAGTTACGCCACTGTGTTAATGTATTACAACACAAAGTTTCATATATATAAGTTCATGAAAAAGCCAATTTCCCAAGTTACTGGATCAGATATCATTTATCCGTCTGTCAGTCATCACTCGTGGATCAACAACTACGGCATTTTTGTGCGACACGTTGAAACACTAACCCTTTGTTGTCAATGTGTAGCTTCTCACAGACAAGGTTCATATCGTCTGGCTGGAGTTTCACCATGAAGTTTAGCCTGGTAAGTTGTGCTAATCTTAATCTGAGTCCGTACCAAGAATTTTTCAAAATACGTGAAAAGAACGACCTAAGACATCACAATCAAGTCATTCAATTGCCTTAAAGAAGCGAGGATCGATGGACTTGCCACACAAATTGTCTACGTTCGAACGCAAAGCGCCTTTAGAATAATAAAACTTTATTGCGCCATCTAATATATAGATTGATTGAGTCAATGAAACATTGTTTCGTTGTTTGTTTGGTTTTCACCTCGCTGACGAGAAAGTTTATGGCAGACAACATGTGGACGCTCGCCATGATTATTTATGCTGAAAAACGTATTCTTAGCTCCGGAATCGGATCGAATCCGCAACGTTCTGATGACTGGTGAGACGCTCTAGCCATTGAGCTACAGAGACTCCTACGGTGAGCCAAGGTGTAAGTTCGACATATACGATACGCCATGTAAATAGGCCAAGGTAAGGGCTGATTTACATGATACGATTGTCCGAAACGATTGTTCGTCCTGGGGGATGTAATTTTGTCTCAAAGGTCAAATCCCTGCTTTTGATTCGCACGTTAATGTAGCAATACGTCAGGAAGGCCTCTGTGTGTTAATGGGATACATCAAAAAGAACAATCGTATTGAACAAATGGAATGATTATTGTGGAAAGTTTAACTACTACAATCGTATTGCGATAGTGTTGCGATAGTTTTCAGGAGTATTCAAGTCCCAAAGTTTTTACAAATTTCAACCAAAAACTTTGAATTAAGTTGTAGACACGAAATATCTGTTTATAAAATCTGAAAATATCCTACGGCGGCTAAGATACAAACAGATAAATCTCAGGCTAAGATACAGACTCAGGGCTTTCAATAGAAGCCTGTTACCGGCAGTTTACCGCCTGCTACTATAATTTATTTAGTGAAGTACCTAAATAATTTTCTTCTTGATTTTTTTCTTTTTATCTACAACGATATATTCGGTTTTTTGCCGTTAAAAATATCACGAAAAAGAGATGATCCTGGCATGTTCCTGGGGAAGAACTCGCCGTCATATTGCTGAAGTGCAGAATGTCCAGCGGCTTAGTTCTACAAACTTGGCTTGAAAGTTCAAGTTTTAGTAAAAGTGAAGTCAATTAGCTTTCAGTTTTTATATGTGTACTATTTCCCAAAAAACTCTCCTAAATGGCTGGAAATGCCATTTAAGAGGGTCCAAATTTCAAAATTTTCCGAGGGACCATGCCCCCGGACCCTCTAGCATTGTGCCGCCGAAGGCACAACAATTCCACAGCAGCCGCGTACTTTTTTTCATACAGCCTCCTACTCTAAATTTTAATGAAAACCCTGCAGACTATAAACGAATCAGTGATTTAAACAAATTTAATTTTATTTTATATCGGAGAAAAAGGTGCAGAAACTATCGAAACTATCGATTGTTCACAAAATTATTGCAAAGGTTTTCGATGGCTTCATTCACTATCGATTCATCGACTACTGTGATCTTGCTATTGCGATATATCCATAGTTCAATCTATCGTTACATTAGTAGTAAATGGAACAGATTGCGAAAAATGTCATTCTTAACTTGTGATTCAAGTAAAAAAAGAACACTTTTACTTGAATCACAAGTTAAGAATGACATGTTTTTGGAATCTGTTTTATTTTTTATTGGCTTAAACTGTCGGGCCGGTTATGATTTTTACTAGGAAATGGGCGAAGAGATAGAACAGGTCACGGTAAACAGCTATTAGGTTCCCTCAAATGAAGTATGCAACTCCTATTAAATCTATTTTTTCCCCAGGTGCTAGTTCTGTCAATGACCTTGTGTTCTGTGTCTCTGAGTCAACAACTAACAAGGTCCGAAGAATCTCCGGACGCTGAAACATGTAAAGGAAAACAAGGAATTCCAGGTGAAGCAGGATATTATGGGTATCCAGGAGACAAAGGGGAAAAAGGACAGCCCGCTTCTTCATTAACTCGTCCTCCTCCGGGAACACCATGCCTATGTCCTCCAGGACCTGAAGGATCTGAAGGACCGATAGGGGAACCTGGGCCTCAGGGTATGAAAGGTCTCAAGGGTCTAAAAGGATATCCAGGGGACAAAGGAGATGTAGGGTCTCGTGGTATCCCCGGATTCCCAGGTCCTCCTGGAAGTTTACAATCCCCACATCCTCCCAGTGAGCCTGACACGATGTATGTTCCAGTGGTGATCAAGAAGAAGCTACCTCCAGTTATCTGCCATCACTTCAGACGACATTCTTACGGTAAGAGAGAATTATTTCAGAATCATCCTCAAAGATACATACATGAATAGAAATTTTTTCATGATAATCTGACACTGCCGAAGTCAACTGAAAAATATTGACTCGAGCTGGATTTGAACCTGCACCTTCGGAGCGAGTAGCGACAGCAGACCGTATCCCGAAGGTTTGACTCGCTAAGAGAACTCACGAGAGCTAGAGCCAAAAAAAGGGGAAAACCGACATTTTACGAAGTGAACTTCCACTGGAAAACGCCTTTTCAATCCTCCACTTTCGCAATTTAAAATAAATGAATGCTATTTTATACTTTTAATTATTTCTTTAGTAAAACGTACCGTATTTTCACGTTTTTCATAGTTCCTGGTGTTCCAAATAACTGGCTTGGCTGGTATGAAGCCGGTAAATCCGGTTTTTCGTCGTACAACAAATGGGTTTATTACATGTCCCAGTTTACATGTCCGTGCTCAATAGCAGTCCCTCCTCCGCCAACCCCGAGCGTTGACGAAATACTGCGACGTCTGTGAAAAGAAAATTAACGCGACAGAGTGGCTTTATATGGAATGTATATCTTTTCAAAATACGTCAAGAATCAACGTCAATAGTCATCATCGTAAACTTTATATGTTAAGAAACTAAGTAGCTTCAGTCTTAGTCAATGATCAGTTTTCGTAAGACGTAAAGTTTGAGCAGGAAGTAACCAGGAGATGAACATACAGATTACTTAATGGAAATATGCGCATGTGGTGCTTACGCGTTTATTTTATATGTTTATATTTTACGCATTGAGATTTTCTCTATCAAAGAAAAAGCTGGGATAGACCGTTTGATGTTCCTGATTTTTTATGCTGATTTTTTATGCTTCCTGATATGTTCCTGATCAGACGAAAGTCCTTACCCTTTTAATGGATAAATCCGTTGGGAATCGTAATCGACTGATTCACATTTTAATAATTGATACGTTTCGGTTCAAGCTTGAAGCATCTTCAGTAAGTAATTTGACAAAAATAAAAAAACATTACCACAAAAATCTAACTGATTCTTAGGGATCGTCCTGACATTAATAACCAATTATCTTCGATTCCAATGTATCTTTTTTAGTTATTTATGGTAATGTTATTTTATTTTTGTCATATTACTTGCTTCTTTTCGGATTATGTATTCATTTATTTTAATTTTACTCCTCGACTATAATATAAATAGCCTCTGTTTGCTGTACTTTAGTATTACTGAAGATGGTTCAAGCTTGAAACGAAACGTATAAATTATTAAAATGTGGACCGTCGTCTTCTTCATCTTTAAGTTTTCCCATGCAGCTTTGCTTTTCTGATTGGCTTAACTGTTTCCGAATGACGGTTCCACATGATTAGTTGGTCGGTGATTCTAAGTATGAATAAAGTAACTACTTGCCCCCAGGGCCGCCGAGAGGTTTTGTGGGACCCGGGGCAAGTTGCCCCCCTGCCCCCCCCCCCTCTCGACGGCCCTGCTTGCCCCACTTATTCCATATGGGAAGTCAAACTAACATTTTCCTCGTCACTCAGTGTTTGTTACGTGTCCGCGATATTTAACCAACAATCCAAGCGGTTTCATCGTGGAACTTTTTTGGCCAACTCATAATCAGTGATTTGGCACAAAGGATTACGATAATTTAGTTCCAAAGTTCATTTACAAGACCAAGTGAGTCGATATTCAAAGACAGCAGCAGTGATGCAGTCGAAGGTAAGGGTAAGACCGGTAAAATCCATGCAGTTTGCACTCAAAGAGAATTCTACTTTTCGTTAACAAGTCTCTAACTTTCCACTCGTCTAGTCAAACGATTAGGGACAGGCAGGCTGTTTGAATACGGTTTGAATGATATAAAGGGTCGTTCTCTGACCTGGAATTATTTTATTTTCGAGCTTTCGACTGTCTGGCTACAGTCTTCATTATTCTTCCCGTTGAAGACTGTAGCCAGACAGTCAAAAGCTCGAAAATAAAATAATTCCAGGTCAGAGTACGACTCTTTATATCATGTATAAACCTGGCCGCGCATCCTCTACCTTTAAACGGTTTGAATGATTAGCTGAAGATGGTCTAGGAAACGAACCTCTGCAGACACACCCATGTCAGGGCGAGTTTTGCTTGGGTGTTGAATTTTTTGATCTGGTTAACTTTTTAACATTTCGCAGAGGTCCGCCTATCACGTGCTAAGTATTTAAGCAGACACAAATACCATTTCACCTCGCCTAAAAATTGGGGAAATGCCCCAAAACGTCGCGAAACCTGACTTCATTTGGTTCAATACATGATAAAACTCAAAGAATTATGAACACTGAACCGACAAGAAATCTATTTTTTCACACATTATTTTTAGTTTGAGTGCTGCACCCGCTTGACAATAAATTGACGAGTGGAGTTTGACCTTAACACTGATCAATGACAAACAATTAGATGATGATGACTTAAGATGAGCTTATTTGTGCATGATTTTTGATGGGCTTACTTGCAAATGAGTTTCTTTTTCCTTTTTTGTTTTTTCAAGACGTTCAATAAATATTCATTTCATTCCTAAGAGGTCCATTAATGTCATATGATTGTCGTGTGTAATTGTTCACCCTGGGGTATGTAATCTTGTATAAAAGGCACAACTCCTGTTTTCCATTCGCTCACAAATGTAGCAATACGTCCAGAAGACTCCAGTGAGTCAATCGGATACGTCAGAAGCAATAATCGTATGCGACAATCGCCCGTGCGAAATGGACCCCAAGGTATCCTTCATCAAAGATTGAATTACACATTTTTGAGGAAATTAATAATTAATGTCATAAGTCACGAAGTGGGAGAAAGAGACATTGTTTATCGTATCCCACAAAGAACAGCGTTCATAGCGAAACTGCAGAACGTGAAACAGTGAGAGTGGACAAAGGGAGGAATCGCGATGACCAAACATGTGAAAAAAGGTAAGGTTGAACAACATGTGGAAAGTATATCAAGTCAAACCTGCGCACACCAGACTTAAGTAGTTCAGAAGTATCTCTGATGAGGGTGACACACGAGGGCATTATATCCAGATTTTAAACCAGGTCTGTGTCGTTCAGAAATCTCTCATCAAAAATGTGGATCACAGGCTTTATAAACGACACACCACACACTACGAAGATAACACTCCAGTTCTAATTCTCGCACATCAATCTCATGTATTTTGGAAACGCACCGTCTGATGTAATGATAAACGACGCGCACATATAATCCTTATTTGCGTAAACGAACCTTTCGCTAATTCAAATCAGCCGCGAGTGAATTTTTTTTATAAACTCTTCAAGATATTTAGAAAAGAACTTTATGTTAAGAAGTATACCAGCCGCGCACATTTGTATTTACGTCCAGTGGGAAACGAAAGAGACACTGGTGCCGTAAACATGGGGTCATATACAGCTTTGCACGCAGTACTTGCGCTGCACAATTTTATAAAATAATTCTTCAATTTAATCTGGAAACCTATCAGATTGCCAATCGCGCGCGCAAACTGTACAGCCATGACAATCTTAGGTCACTTAACAACGTAGGTTCGCAAGACTTAAAAACTAAAACAGTTTAACGTTAACTAGGTAGTGATACAAGAGGTTAATGTTAAATAGATAGTTGTCATAACATAATTATTGTCTATTATGTGGAAGAACTCATCATACACTATTCCACTTGGCCATTATCAGGAATTAGTTAATAATCAGGTCTGCTTACTCCGATATACCGCGGTTCCAACGATATAGATTGCTTAGTGGTAAAACTTTCTCCACGAAAAGAATGACGACGTAAAGAGGTATGCTCTCGGATGCGAACAATTAAACACTACATGGTATTCAGTCATTATTACTAATAACTTTTAACAAGTTACGACTGTCATAAACAGTCTGTTATTACTTAGCTTTCGACCTTTATACTGAAGCTTTCATCTGAGCAAATGCCAACCACTTGTTGGCTCAAACGGCAGTTGAATTTTCTTGAACAAAATGTATTAGTGACCAAAGCCAATTACAATAGTATTTCACAGTTACATAAAGAGAATATTTCATGAATTAACCTACAGTGTTTACGTCAACAAAAAAGTTGGCTAAAGCGGGATTCGAGCTCACATCTTCTCACGAATATCGTGCATTAAGTTGTCGCGAGAAACTCTTATGCAGTTATAGTGGATAAAACGAACACACTGTTCCCAGTTGATTCGATAGCTCAACTGGTAGAGCAGCGGTCCGGAAACCCGAAGATGCGAGTTCGCATCCCACTCCAGTCATTTTTTCTAGTTCACTTTAGCAGTGTAGGTTAATTCATGAAATATTCTGTTCAAGCTATTTAGGAGTCGGCCTATTTGGATAGTAGTAGAATATTTGGCCATTTTTTCGATTTCTTGAAACATTACATTGACAGCAAGATCAGTGTATTGTTCGCCTACTAAGTTTTCAGTCACAGGATTAAGACTTGCGACTCTCTTAAGTCACGTAGACCTGGGTCCACCCAGAGAAACCTGATACAGCTAAAAGAAAATCGTTTGGAAGGAATTGGGTTTTTTCCGACTCTACTTTCGTCGTTTTGGGTAAGAAATAAGATTAGAAACAGGCCAAATCAAAAAAGTCACATTGACTAGTCGATCTTACGAGAGAACTTAAGGATATTTGTCAACGTTTAAGGAGTTTTGGTCAGATTCACGGACTTTTGAGAGACGTAACTTGACATGTCAGAGTTCAAGGACTTTCCTTAGACTCTCACCCATCACATCTGCAAGAGTTTTTTTGGTACGTGCAAACCTTGGGGGAGGACGATATTGCTTCGCAGAATGTTTGAAGTATTTTTGTGGATAATAAAATGTGAACAGAAAAAAAATGTAAATATTTCTTGCAAAATCAACAAAAATTTGTAAAGTTCAATACATGATAAAGATAAGGAATGGAAACTCTGATGATGCAGGAAATGGTGTTGTAGAGATCCTAGACTTTAAAAATTTCACAAAGGACCATTCCTCGAGATCTTCCAAGGTTCTTGCACCTTCATCACTAATGTGTGTTTTCAGTGCTTTTATTTGTTCATTGACTTCTTTCAGCACACCTTGAGCCTGTCTCCTCTCAGACAATTTGAGAATGCTGCAGTCGTTAACAACTGTAAACTAATTGAACCCTTGTACATGTGCATACAACTGACAAATTTTAATACCATGACGTGAGGGAAATTAGTGATTAAATATCCCTGAAAGCCAAGGGAGGTTTTGGGAGCCAGAAGAACTTTTACAAACCTCCCAAGGCTTGAGGGGACATTTAATCACTTATTTCTCTACATGTCATGGTATTAGTTTGTAATGCCATGATGACCAACAAATTTTAATTGGTATTGTTTGAAATTCTTTTTGGAATGTTACTATTTGCCCTTTTGATGTTTGCTTATGCATGTCAATGAAAAGTAGTAAAAGTACGCATGCTGATATAGGAATTTAAAGATTAATCCACCCCTTGAGAACTACAGAAACAGAGGTCATCATGGTATTGTGTAATATAATACATCTCCAGCACCTGCAATTTTTTCTACTGCCCTAAAATTAACTCAACTCCAATCCCTGTGGACTTGATAGCTCAACAGGTAGAGTGGCAGACCAGTATTCCAAAGATGCAACTTCAAATACTACTTGAGTCAACATCTTTCAGTTGATTTCAGCAGCATCAGATTCTCATGAAAAGTTCTAAAACTGACATTTTAGCTATATTCCAATTTTAGAGTTGTTCTACCTCATCTTTGTCCTGCTTCTTTCACTACAACTTCGAACAATATCAGCATCGTCACATATGGCAACAACAGGTTCCATGAAAGCAAAAGGAATGTACCTGCCTATAATGTTCAAAACAAAAGAACCACCTCCTTACACATGTTATCACTTCAGAAAAGTCTGTTACCGTAAGTCATATCATTATTCTTAATGTTAATACAAAGTGACATGACCTGGGCAATTCTCATGGGTGTCAGTGTCCCCTAAAATGTATTACCACCAGAAATTTTGATCAAATCAATCTGGATAATCAAGGTTTGACTGTACCAGTTTGTAGAACTATTATCAAATGAAATGAAAATGGAGTGCTGCATAGGCAGTGTAGAAATCAAAGTGAAATAATCAGAAAGGTTTGAGTACTGCCAAAATGTGAGAGTGATTATCTAACATTTCGAGCGAAGGCCCTTTTCTCTCTCTGACAAAGGGCCTTCACTCGAAATGTTAGTTAACTACTCTCACATTTGGGCAGTACTCAAACCTTTCTGATTGTTTAACTTCTATTACCAGATGAGATTGTTGTATTCATTGGATTTCCATACTAAGTTCAGAGACCTGCTTCAACCCTTTAACTCTGAAGGGTTATCCCTGTGATGAGTAAAATTGTTGAGTGTTAGCCAGAATAAAACACTAAAGTGTGCCCTTGCTCCTCAATGAGTGAAAGAAGAAGGAAGCTGTTCAGTATATATTACTTGCACATTTACATTACTTTAATTTAATTTACTTTACTTTACTCTACTTTATTTCACTTTACTTTACTACACTTTACTTTACTTTACTTCACTTTACTTTACTTTACTTCACTTTTCTTTACTTTACTTTACTTTACTTTACTTTATTTCACTTTACTTTACTTCACTTTTCTTTACTTTACTTTACTTCACTTTACTTTACTTCACTTTTCTTTTCTTTACTTTACTTTACTTTACTCTACTTTATTTCACTTTATTTTACTACACTTTACTCTACTCTGTTCCACTTTACTTTAATTAGTCTACTTTATTCTGCTTTTCTTTCCTTTCCTTTCCTTGCTCTGGGTGATGGAAATGACCACCCAAGACCCTTAGTCCTGTTTCCCTGGTTCATTTTGACAAAAATAACATTAAATTATTCACATCTTTCCTAATAGTTCCTGGTGTGTCAAGTGGTTGGCGTGGCTGGTACCGTGAAGGTTTTAGTGGATATTATGTTCATGGATCCTGGATGTACTACATGAGCAAAGTTCGCTGTCCATGTCTGTTTCCAATGCCCCCAACTCCACAAGGGGTGGGGGCTGGAAGTGTGGTTAAACATAGTTAATCAAGAATATAACATATAACACATAGCAAGGAAACAACTGACTTTTTCAAGTGAGAACTTACCTAAAATAAATGTTAACATATAAAAAAGTGTGTAAGTGCATGTGACCATGTGCATGTGTGCATCTTGTATATCGGAACAGTAACATTGTGGCAATGGATTTAGCTCTTGTTTTTTCAAACAATTTAATTCAGAGCTGGTATTAGCTGGAAGAAAAAAATGTACATTTTTACTGAAATGTCGTAAATCTCTTCAATAGAGCCATTCAAGATCTCAAAAGTAACATCTACAATTTAAATTAAGGAAAAGAAAACCCAACTTTGCCTGAGCTCATCAAAAAGTAAAGTCACATCAGAGAAATTGTCAAAAAAAACAAGCCCAAAAAACAAGTAGATCTGATTATCAAGAAAAATTTGTATTGAACAAAATGGTTTTATATCTTTCTGGTAGCTGCCCCAAGTGCCTTCCTGACAATGACTCCAGTTATTAAGGAGATGCCGGTTAATTAGTTGAGGGGTGTGGCTCATCCCTTTGATGAGTAAAATTGATTGGTGTTCACCTGAGTAAAATTATAGAATGTGCTGTTGTACCTTAATGGTTTAGAGATAGAACCTGGGGTTTTGAGTTCTATGCATGAAGTCTGAGCATGGTATCTTTTAAGCTACAGCAAAGCTTGATCTCCTCACAATTTCCACTTCTGGTTCAACTCTTTTTAGTCCAAGACTTCTCCCTTGACAAGTCAAATCATCTGGCACTAAAGCCAGAGTGGAATTAAAAAGTCTGGTATGGACTGAAGAGTTCAGGTCAGCCCTGGAGAGAGACAACAGGAGGCCTGGGGCAATGTGGCCATCCAGAGCCCCCCCAACCTTCAGGTTATGGCCTATCTGCCAAAAAGAGTTTCATTCAGGATTACAGTAAGGCTTTTAAGGCATTTTGAGGAATTCTTAAGAATAAGGCCTTTACAATCTGAGGCCCCTCGGAGTACAAAGCCCTGGGGCAATCTGCCCCCCATCTCTGCAGGCCTGGTTCAGGTATTCCTAACCCTTTTCCTGTCCAAGACATCTCCCCATCTCAAAAAAAAATGGTCTGACATTAGCCAGAGTAAAATTAAGAAGTTTGATATGGACCAAAAATACTTGACAAATCAGTGAGACTACATTTTCATTAATGTTGGACATTTCCAGCATAGATTTGATAAAGCACTTAGTGTATGGGGACAAGATTGAGTCAACTAGGTTGAAATTCCACAATGCTGGCATATTTATCATCTCCAATCCCTAAATTTTGTAACGCTTCAGAGGAATGTCTTTGTCAAGCAGTTTTTATTCAATACACAAGGATGGCAAAATGTTTTTCAAAGCAGGGAGATAGAAACTTCTAGGAAGAAAATAGGTGGAGGGAGGTTGCTCAAACGCCTCCTGGCTCGATAAAGACATTCGTTTGCCAGTTTTGATGACCACTTTCCGAGTGGAAACAAAAGCAACTTCCCCAAAAAACTTGCTGGAGGGCATTTGTCACCCCTGTCCCCAGCTTTGCAGTCCATGTCACAGGAAAGAATTCAAGAGTAACAGCTGGATTTTACAGTTGCACAATGAAACCAAGCTATAACATAATGGGCTCACTTTCAGAAATAATGCAGTTTGTCACCTTGACATGTTTCCCTTCACATACATATGGTAGGCTGTAGAAAGTACATTAACCCATGTTTGAAAGAAAGTTGAAAAATGCCCTGATAGTAAGGTTTAGTCCCACCAACGTTAAGAATCATCGAAGTTTAGTGTTGTGATAAACAGAGTTGAAGTACAGAGGGTTCCGAATGTTTGTTTTCAACTATTTTCCGCAATAACTTTTCACTCTGTTGGCCCAAAAACTGAATGTTTCTGTCAAAACACCCGTTTCTTTACAATGAAGTTATACAATGCCGCGGAAAAGATAAGGATTTCATCACCTTTAGCGTTCATTCAAACTTGTAAAAAGTAAGCTGGACCTTCGGTGTTATGGAAACTCAATTCTTTCGACCTATCTTTCTATCAACGAGCTTTAAATACTACCTTCCTCAGAATTTGCTTTCCGTCTCAAAAAAAACCCACCCGAAGTCACATTACTTCATGAATAGGTATTCTAATTGCGATTATTTGGAAAAGGTGCTACATAAAGTGACATTTTGCTCTAGGTATTTTCTTCTGTAAAAGACAGCAATACACACTTACCATCAACAGTTGAGATACCAAAGGCTTTAGGACGAGAACAAACAAGACTTCGGGATGAAACCAAGCAACAAACGTGAAAGAAACCACAAAAAAATAACGCGGAAAATACAATACTTCTTCCAACTTTCTGCTTCTTAGCGACCGTCGTCCACGCTCCCGGGTAAGTTACCTAAAAAAATTAGAGGATAAACACCGCCCAGGAAAACCGCCCCAAGATAATCTTTCCCCCAGTTTCTTGAGCTTTGAATGGTCAAATATTAAACTTCATATGACATGCTGAACTGAAATTAACATCTGGATAATATTATACAGAACTTTTACCATCCATGATATCATCCTTGCAGCACAAAAGCCTATTTGACTGCTGGAGTGGAAGAACATGCTCAAAAAATACAACCAAGAAAAAGTCTTAAAAGTTATTTTGAAACTGTTATTGAGTACTGGCACAAAACATCCAACAGTTCAAGAGCTCAGCAGAAAATCTCCATTTTTACAGAATTTTTAAATATGTTGCAGCTACTCAAGTTCGTCTGAGAAGTATTTATAAGGCAGATTCGTTGCAATGTGAGTTTGGTGTCTTTTCAGCTGTAGCACGGCTTATCCTACTACAACAGGTCCCACCTTAGATACGGTCTTCTCTTGATTTAAAATATGAATGATTAGAATTACCAATGGCATAACTCTGAAGGATGTCTTATTCATTTTAATGATTCATCACACTCTGTTCATGAAGTAAGTCTCATTCTCAAAATTGAGTTTTACAGTGTCCTAACCAGATTCAAAACAAGATAGCAAACTGTTTTTCCATCACTCTAATTCTTTTCCTTTTGCCCTGTTACTCTAACCACCCTTTGATTTTTTCAAAGTGCATCCAGTTCTGGAGGGAAATTGTTATGGTTGCACACTGAAATACAGACTTGTTCACTAGAGGTTTACAGCTAAATTATTCAATCAGTGAGTTTAACATAATGAAATATTAGTACATAATTAATTGCAACAGCACTAATTAATTGAATCAATACAGATGTCTCAAAATATAAGTTACATCCCACTAAATGCCCAGTTCTTTATTTCTCTTTTTAATCAATTGCAGCCCATCAGGAAAGGGTATTTGATTAATTTTAATTTTAATCTTTCACCAGGCCATAGTAGTGACTTGATACCTTGCCTCATAATTATATCACATTTTCATGCAGTAACAAAATAATCCATGTAAAAAATTAATCCCTCAAATGGGAAAAGCATCAGTAAGGTTGTCATGCAGTTCTAGTGTCTCAACTTTATACCTAAAAGTACAAACTACCGACTGTTGGCCAATATACAAATATTAGTTGTCAATGACAGACGTCCAACTCTTCTCTAAAAGTCTCTGCTTGTATGAATTTGAACAAGAGTCAATGCTCTCTATGTTTACTTTTTACAAGCTGCAATTATGACATTAAACAGCCTTGATAAAAACATGTTTAACTAATAACTTTCAAGACACCAAGAAACAACACAATCACAGTAACCCAACTTGCTAGTAATTTGCTGGAAGGATTGCACAAATTAACGTTGCAGCAAGCAGGCCTACAACTTGCACCACCAACAACTTTTCTTAGTTTTGCACATCCCTTATACAGATTGGCAGTACCACATTCATTGAATCTTCCACACCTTTTGTAATATTTTGGACCTTTTGCTCCCTCAATAAGAAACGAGAGACATCTGTTCTGCTCAGGACGGCATTTTGTAGTTACAGCTTGACACTGTTCAATTCTGAGTCCTCTGCAAGCGTAACATGTCAAAGTTTTACCTTTATTAAAAGATTAAAACATTTGTTTAATATACAAATTGTGTATTGTTGTCATAATATCTGGGATAAACCAGAGTATTCAGCTTAAGATGTTTATGCTCCAAAAACTGATAAATGTGCTGATCAAATATGTGCTTTCAACCCTTTGCTAAATGAAATCACCTAGCAATATTTGGGATAAAATTCTAAATAACCACTTTGACAATTAATCAGTTAATGATAATACAGATATCTCCCTTCATCCCAGCTAAAATTTTGCAAATTGAGGCAGTATTGTCAGTTGGAACATGCTATAGCAACACTATTATCCGAGATGACCATTAGTCATCATTAACCTGTTGAACTCACAGAACTATTTAACAAATCTCTAATCTTGGTTTCTAACCTTAAACCTAAAACCATGCAGTGATTTTTGAAATCCATCAGACAGCAGACTGAATGATTTGTAAAATAATATCTGGCCACATATAGGAGTTTTTTTTCTCTCAACAACAGATTTGAAAAATTTCTAATGTTATCCTGGAAACTTTTTGAGGGAAGGTGTGAAAATGAATCCTAAACAGGTAATTTACATCTAAAACTGACTCTTGGGTGAATTTCTGGCTATAAAAGAACTGACTCCCTAGATTTGGCTGGTTCATGTTCTATGTAACATCACTTTGTTACACATTCCCAGATGACTGCATAAAAATGTCTTTAACTCCCATATTATTCCAATTTAGGAAACTAATTCAATACCAGGAAACAAGAGTCTAGTTATCTGGACTCTTAGAATTATCTAGCAACTAGGCAGTGAAAAAAAGTCCACTACCTGGCCAGATAGTTTATCCCAAGATAGCAATGCAATTTTGGACTGACCCCCATGTTGCAACATGCTAATCATACATGGCTGGTTTCCCAATATATTGATGCTTCCAGTATTAAATTGTACATCAGTTTGTTAGAACAACTTTTTCAGTAACACAACTAATATATGAAGATCATGCAAAAATTACCCACGTACGTTTAGGATTAATCACCGTCCTTAAAGTCTCTGAAAACATAAAGCAGGACATTTAATTAGACATTAGTACACTATTCATTCATATATTACTGTTACATTGGAACCAATAATAAATAAATATATTCAACATGCCAAAATTACTCACATACCTTTAACACTAACATTTTCCTGCACGCTAACTGAAAACATAAAACAGCAAACATTTCATTAGACATGAGTACACTATTCATTTACATGAAAGTAAATATTGTCTTGAAGTGATACTTGCTTTCAGTCCTCAAACTTTTCTTTTTTGTTTTGAAAAGTAAATAATGTTTTGACCAAGATTCATGGAAGAACAACAAATATTTCTTGCAATGAGCACTTTAAATAGTGAAACTTTCTGCCTTTTCATGAATTGCATCAATGACTTTCTGTAACCACAGACCGAGTCAATTAGTTTGATGTTGATTGTGAAAAAGGTGTACATTGAGAAATGGTCTCCCAAGGTACTAGCAAAAATTAAAGTCTGTCCATTACAAATTAATAATATACAAGGAAAAAGCGATATAGATCCAAAAAAATCAAATACAGGGCAAATAATAGTTACCTTTTCTGCACTATGTTAAATTGAGATTGCATTGCCCTTACCCAATAAGAATTGAGATATTTTTCACATATATCATCACTTAAATATGCATACGTAACACAAGAATTGGTCCAATCTTAGGTTTTGGGTATATCTGCTTTATCTGGATATGAGTCTGCTTTGTTTTATTCTTTGATGTATTAAAAATGATCTCCAATTGACGTTCTTGATATGAAACAGTATACTAACGATACTGTGAATACTCCTTCGTAACCAAGTCGGCAGCCATTACACAAATATAATAAATACACAATATTAACACTTACCAAAACACACCATAGTGAAGAAGACCAACAGTTTAAGAACAACCACTGCCATTGATGCAATCTGTTTTCAAGTTTCACTACCCTGCCTAAAAGACGACGCATGTTTTGATAAAATCTTTTAACGTAATATCCCAAACTGACGAGAATTGTTGCAATGACGAGCCAAAGAACGCCTCCATAAATCGTAACGCATTTCAGTTTTATTTCTTTAATCTAGAAGTGACGATTTACCTCAGTTTGAACATTTTAAGTTGAAACGATAATGTTTCCGATTACAAGACGCAAACAGATGAACGTATTCGAAAACGTAATACTATTGAGAACGAAACATTCTGGGCGTCCGCATCTGTGCAGCGCAGACAACCTACGTCTTCCCAAAGTTAAACAAGTAAACACCCGTGCTTGTTCCATAAAGAAAGAAGGCGAAATGCTGTTTACGACTGCTTCCCTCACTGCGTGTCGATGAACTTTGCTAATTGTGGCAACACAGTACGACAAACGATTAATATCAATAATGAACATCGCAATCACTATCAGACAAGTGTCTGTGGCTTTTTTTTTTTATCCGATTAAAGTAAGAAGTTAACAACCAGCAAAGAAAAACAATAACAGTTCATAACCAGCAAAAAAGAAAACAATGAATGTTTACTGCATCAAAACAGTTGCATGCCGCGTAACGTTTTACACAAGGGAAAACATGACAGGGAAGTTGAATGCAACGACGCCACGCATTAAAATGGCGGTTTCCGCGTCACGGTCATTCCGTGCTCTAACAAGTCATTATCCTCGAGTGTGTGAAATCGAAAATTGCGATTAATTTTTACGGATCTACTATGTAATACTGCTAAAACCCAATGATCTTTCACAATATTTCAATTTCAACACTTCGAACGGTTTAACATCTTATTTTCGCAGACGCCACTTGGTTATCAATTTCACGTGAATACTTAATTTCCTATCTGCCTTAAATGTGCATATGGATACTAGGAAAACCCTTCCGTATCAATACAGTCTAATTAAATCGAAACTTTCCAGCGTTTCCCAAAAGGAGATTTTGTGAAATGAAGAAAAACCATTCAACAAAAAACTCAAACGAACGCATGTGTCGCAGGCACTTTTAAACAAACTTGTTGTCATCGAGTCTTCCTCGATATGTTTGTTTGTTATGTTTATCAAAACTTTTAAAATAGGGATTAAAAAAACTTTCGGAAGCTAAACGAAAACGGAGAAGTTGACTTGTATTGGTCGGCCAGTTTTGGCTTAGTATGAGGCTGAAGTGGCGAATATATTGGGCCAATATCATTCTCGATACGCGTCAGGATTTCAGCTCTCGAAAGGTGGGGGTGGCCGGTATGCCTAACAAAATTTAAGAGGCTCATTAAAAAACCTAGTAAACTTCGAAATTTATCCAGTAACTTACCTGATACAATGACACAAAATAACACTCCTTGAAATATTAGTTATGAGAATACGAAAGACTTTCTGTAGATAATAATCATTCGTTCTCTGCTAATGCGAAGCATTCGTTGAACATTCTAAGCTTCTCGCGAAGTAAACTCTTGTGGTGGAACGTGATTGGTCACTAGGTATACTGTAATTATGCAAATTATGTTATATATTTTATAAACTTTAAATTTCCACAGTACCTCCGTATGGACTTGGCCAAAGTGATCTTTACAGACTGAACGAGTGTAGAATGGACGACCTTTCTTAAGGACTGGATAAAGAACTGGATAAAGAATTGGAAAAATAACTGTCTCTTTGTATAGAAGCACACGTGAAAGTAGTTGATAAAATGTCCTCTGATTGGTTTTTTGAACAGTTAAGATGGTTTGTTCACATGGTTGAAAGTTCCAGCTTGTCATTTTGTTATGACCTTCGAAATTTTATTGTTTGAACAAGTTGTCTTCTTTATTTTTTTCGGGTTTTGAAGTTGGGCTTCAAGAGGCTATGACGACAGTTTCAAGTGGATTAATATTCATCAACGTTTTCTTTCATGAACCCATCACGTAACGTTTCAGAAAAGGATGGAAAGTTAAAAATATTCAAGTCCGGCTCTCCGGGAAGACGCTCTCCAGGAAATCTTTATGAGGACGCTGCAATTGGAGAGTAATTTTCATTCTTCCTTCGGTTAGTTCTGTTTTTACGGTTCGTGGTTAATGAAAAAAAATAATTAATCAAGGCTTTGGGGGGGCGGGGTTCTCGTGGACTGTCCCTCGAGGCATGCCTCGCCTATGTGTCGTTATTTGACCAACATTGGAGAAAAAAACACTTTAGCGATGGACAAAAATAAAGTAGTAATTGACTGCGCAATAACCCCTGACCGTGATTTAACCTCTACGTACATGCTTTGAGCAGTTCTGGAGTTCTTTCGGCCAACGAAATCCGGACGTCCGAATCCACTAATATGATTCTGATTTAACTTAAACTAAAAACGGATTCTGAAACCATTAAATCGCATTACATGATTTGACTTTGAATCCATATTCGGATCACTGGCGCCTTGGACGGGGGGTTGGGCTTCCTCTCGAGCAAATTTCGTCGTCCCATTTAGCTTGTTTTTGCCCTTTTAGCCATGATTCACCTAGTTCTCCTCCCCGAAATAAAGACCTCAGTTTAAACAACCATAACCGTGGGGCACACTCAAATGTGTGGGGTTGAAAGGGCTAGTCGTTTCCTCAGGACGTTTGCATGCACTGCACTCCCGTCAAACCGGAGTCACAACGCCTACTGGGATTTTCCCAAAGAAATGAAGCTGAAGTGGTTGCGTTAAAGACTAAGAAAATGGTTAATTACTAAATTCCTATCAATGGTTCTATTGAAAAAAGACGTCGTTGGTGACATTGGCGAACTGTACGCTTAACTCCCTATGGCGGCTATGGTGGGAGATGGACAGATGGAAGTTCTCTAATTTAAGACCTGGTTCACACGTGAACATAAGGCAAAACAAAAGGCAAAACAAAAGAGCGAAGTCAAGCCTACGACATCAGGATTGCTGTAATCATAAGCATAAGATCATACTCCAAGCATAAGCCAAAAGCCGAACAAAAGACGAAACAAAGGAAAATTCTTAGTATTTTGCCTCCGCAAGTCCCAGAGAAGATATAATGGTTTGTCTTCGTATTGACCGTGTTCTTATGCTTATGTTGCTCCTGTGAACCAGGCTTAGACAAGTTAACCTCATCACATAAGAAGCAGCAAATAGAAACATGCTTTGGCAGACGAAATGTGGCATCGAAATTTGCCACAGGAGGTATACTGACCGTCTACTTCTCACTTCAGTGGCACAATGTCTTCCTGGATACGAGAGCCAAGCATATAACAAAGAACGGCAGAAATTTTAGTACGTTGGCGAGAGCACATAGGAACGCCTAGTCCACCTTTCCAAAAATTGCCATTGACCATCCATCTGGGTGTTCAGAGTAAGTCAATTCAACTATATATTGTGGCTAAACAAAACATTTTTGAATTTAGCTTAGTTTGATACCTCCTCAAACAAACATTTTGCATTCCTCTCATTCCTTTCTTTAAACGCAATCATTGATTACTTCTCAGATTTGTTGTGGGAAACTGAACGAGCTTCACTTTCCTTGCACTAAAACAAATAATTCTTGCCACAGCTCTCAACTGTTTACGATTGACGATGGCACACTTCTTATATCATCTTCTGGATAACCTATCTCTTCATCAGTGTAGACACCTCTGGAAGTGCTTTACTTTCGAGAAACCTCACACCATCAATGTTTAACACTGGCAAATAAATAAGTGAATGAATATGGCCAAAATGAACGAATGAATCTTGATCCTTGCACGCTCTTACACTAAAGCTGGTTTCCACCAAGTCTTGACCAGCGAAGGTGGTCTTACACCAGGCGACTTTATACCCAACAGTGCTTCCAACTTTGTGGTGCAACAGAACTGAGACAACATCAGAGTGGAGCACTATTCACCAGCAGCGCGTCTGGGAATGTTTTTCTGCCGGCAACGAAACGTTGTGATAGGTCGAGCTCCATTCTTCTTTTGCCAACGGCTGAGGCAACAAAAAGGTTTGATGGGATTAATGTTGGTTACGGCTGTCACATCATAATAACACATTGCTTTTACTTCGCAGTTTCATTGCACCTCAAAATTACGACACTGGACGCGCGGTGTATGATAAGTTCAAGACTGTATGGACACTAGACTGACAGCTGAACTCAGTTCAACTGTGCCAACTACAGCGAGTGACCTCATGAACGACATGTTCCCAAATACCACAAAAACCATCCCCAAGCGAGTTTGCGAGCAGTCTGCTACTACATATGGAAACCTGTATTAAGTTTCACGATATATCGAGACATTCCATAGACTCTCCTTTTTGAGAAGAAAATAAAAACAAATTTCAAAAATGTCAATGAAGTGTCATCACTCAAAGTACCAAAACACTCAGCTAGATTCATTTACATTTAATTCTTCACTTACAACCCCCATTATTATTTTCAATTGTAATAACCCATTCCAATACTATATTCTTATCTGATTTAAAATATCGTCCTCGTCGGAAAAATAGGACCATCAATACTGCTTGGCTTGGCAATTTGTTCAGCAGCGTATTAAATTTTTTGACCACGATCTGCTCCATCCTCAGGAATTGATCATGCGACGAATCATGTAGTTTAGAATTCCACCATGTTTGAAAAACGTCAGCTCCACGTCAGTATCAAACCGAACTTTTACATGGAAAGTTTTCCCATTATTTAACTGGAATGGTAAAAGTAGGATTCATAATAGATTTAACGCGGAGTTCAGTTGATGTGAAACGACAGGAAGGTTGTTTTTCACACATTTACGTTATCATGTGGCACTTTGTATTCTGAAATCAAAGTAATTCGACTTTTACCTTAACTTCTAATGTCTGCCCAGTTTTTAAATCCTTCGGAATATCAATGGAATACTCTTCTTTTCCTGTCAGCCCCAGGCTTTCAGCATTTTGTCCCGGCAGATACTGCAACGGAATTATTCCCATGCCAACCAAGTTACTGCGATGAATTCGTTCGTAACTTTCAGCAATCACGGCCCGGATACCCTAAGACGAAGGAAGAAAACATGGATAAACCACAATTAAAATCATTTACCTCTTGCGTTCTTTACGACTCAAAGCACAATCAGTCTACGCTTACAGCCAACCAATACCTAACCTGACAAAACACCCAGCATTATCGATAAAGTGTCTATATTTACACTGGATAACCCTATCAGCTACCTAATCTGTTCTCCCTAGAGGTCCAGTAAGGACCACCCCTCATGGGTCCAGTGTTAGTACTGGAGGAAACCGGAGTACTTGGAGAAAATTTGCGATGTCTGGTAGAGTCAAACTGGACAGCACTCTTCTCACATGTGAACTAGGTGACTTTAATCAGAAAACCGCACGGAGCCGGAATCGAACCCTGGTCACAGTGCACTTCCACGACGCCACCAGAAAGCCTTTTATTCCCCCCTGACACAGCTAAACTTCTGTGACCTTCAACACAGTTTATCTGCTTGAGTAGAAGTTGTCTGTCTTACAGATAATATTGTATCTTTTTTAAAATACGAATACATTTAAATGGCTACGTTTACCGGTTATTTTGAAGTTTCGGTAAATTTTAACGTAGAAAATCGAAGGGAAAAGTTTATAATTCTAATTGGTATTCTCTATCCAATTTACAGAATACTAATTAGGAGCCCAAATCATTTGTGTTTTCTTCGTGAATTATTAATAAGTTTGAGAAAGTTATTTGAAAAACTCGTTAATAATTCATGAGGATAATACAAAGGAAAGTCATAACTGTGTCGCGTTTTCAAATGTGAAAAAAATACGCCTACTTTCTTAATCAAACTTCTGCGGTTTAGAAAACATCAATAGTCAAACTTTCCACGCGAATCAACGTTTTAAAGATTCAGTTATTAAGCCAGTTCTTAAGCGAGCAACACGTACTTGCAGTACGTGTTGCTCGTTATTTAAATATTACTTAACGGTAAGGTTATCTCTGAAAGGTTGCCGGTTCGATCTCCGTCAGAGGCTCACAAATAATTTTTCTGAGGTTAGAGTTTGGCGAACGTTCATCTATAATCCGTTATAACTCCAATCTCCCACATATCTACAAATCTAAATAAATATAAACGTTCTCTTACCAACATCCAGGGTCCTTTGGCGGCCCAATCACGTGACGATCCTGAGCCATAATCCTTTCCAGCCAGAACAATAAGAACACGCGATTCCGAACGATATTTCTCGGCTGCATCAAACACGGCCATCTTATGAAAAAAAAAGACATTCGTTACAAAGTGTTTGAAACATTACACTTGTACTGGTATAACGCGGGAACCCAGTTCAATTCTCAGTTTGGTACTTTGTCAGGAAGAGAGATAATGATCTGTTTTATCAGCGGTATATTTTACGTTTTATTTACTGTAATTTAGTTAGTTTATAATCCAGAGCACCCATTGATAACAGTTTCAGCTGACGGGTTTATCCTGGAAAAATATCAGCTTATTATTATTAGATCTAAACAGCTGATAAAACCATCAGTCTGAAAGACCAAGGACGTTGTTTAGCGAGCTGTCAACATCAAGTCAGCAGATTTTCAAGTTTGTACCTCCCACTAGACGCAAAGCCGGCTTGGCTTCTGAGCCCATCGTGAAGCAATGGGAAACCTGGCAAAAAGTATCTCAGTGGTACCCCGAGATCCCCTTAAGACCCACCTGAATGTGAGGTTTGGGGAAAATGCCCGCCCATGCACTCCGCTCGAGGTGGTTCTACATGCGAGTAACTCATACGTTGGTCTGACATTAAACAATACACAATCTTATATCAATGTTGGCTCAGTTTCTTTTGTTCTCCGGAGGTTGATAAACTACTTATTAACCTCATTAAGACATTTATGTACTTTCTATATGTTTGTTGGATAAGTCAAAGACTAAACAATGCTGACTCCGAGGATTGAAATCATTTTTATTCTCAATGTTTCGATCATGACACCATGACTACAAGATAGTCCAAACGTTGAGAATAAAAATGATTTCAGTCTTCGGAGTCACCATTGTTTTGTATTTAATAAAAATATTCAGTGGTTATCGAAATTTCAGGTCAAAGACTCCTTTGGAAACTTCACCAACGACAATATAAGTCGGTCATATACCTTGACCTCAGAGTTTAAGTAATGTTTCAAAAAACGAGCAGGAGTGCTTATCGGATACAAATCACGAGACTAAGATTTGTAGATGTGGTAAAGCACGTACTGCGAGTTTTTTGAATGATTTTCACAAACAAACCCCTTAATACGCTAATTCGGGAAGAACGTTTGAAAATTTATGTTTCCGAAGCCGAGGAAATTGGAAGAAAAAAGTAAGCGTGTTTTTATCAGATATGAAGACACGACACGATTATGATTTTCCTTTGTATTTTCCTGATGAATTCTTAATGAGTTTCTTAAGCAATATTTAAAAACTCATTAAGAATTCATGAGAAAAATACAAAAGAAAATCATACCCGTCTCGTGTCTTTAGATGTGATAAAGACACATATGACTTTATCCTGAATTTCTCTTCAAATTTTCTCTTCAAAATTGCCAAACTTACGTAAGGAATTAGCGTATAAAGCGTTTCGTTTTTTAAGCCGTTAAAAAAACTCGCAGTACGTGCTTTATCTGACCCAAAACACTCGCCTTCCGCCTCGTGTTTTATATCCGGTAATGCACTCCTGCTCGTTTTTTAAACATTACATCAAACTTCGGTCTTCGTCCTCACGTTGATCTGTTGCTCATACACTCTCTCAAACTTTTACATAACGGTATCAAGCGTTAATTAAAAAAAAAAATCCCTCATTGAAAATGTGTATTTACCTCGTCATTTGACGGAAAATGAACAGTTCTCGGTCCAGGTTTCCCAATAAACTTGTTCACCAATCGTATGTTGGCGAACGTCCCACGTGCCATGACGTCATCATTCCCCCGTCGCGAGCCGTATGAGTTAAACTGGCGAGGAACAAGACTAAAGGTTAAGTAATAATTTAGATTAATCATTTCCTCACGAGACAAAATTCATACCCTATCAGACGTTTTCTCCACGTGTTTGCAGAGTTCGAAGTCAAATATTTAATCTTTCCCTCCCAAAAAGCTTCATGGAGTCCGAATCCAAACAGCTCTTCTGAGGTTTTTTTCTATCGCTTTGATGCTGTGAATACCGCCATTCTAAACAACTATAAAGCTCTCAAATATTACCTAAATTTCTTTCAGGAAATGCGAAATAAGTACTGGACAGCAAAACTACCATTTCTGGTTATTTTCAACATTAGTTCCTTTTTGTCTTATTCATTAAAAAAGATGAAATCTTTACATGTAAAGTTTTCATTCAAAAATCAACACTAACTCATAACCTTTCCATCTGACTGGCACCAACACTCCGGCAGGTAGTAAAAACAACATGAATGTATCGTTATTTTTCTAGCTACGATCACTTGGTTGTTTTGGTTGTATGCATGTTGACACTTCACCTTAGTCAGCGTGTTGAATTTAACGGCGGATTGAGATTGGCTGCAAGACTAAGCAATTACCTGCGGTGATGAAAAATGGCTCCGTTAGTGATCCTTAAAGTGATCAAATAAACATTGCGATTTCGAGTTTTTCAACGAATTGAACCGTCTTTCTTCACGGATTTCGTCTGACATCGACAACAGTATCAGAATATATCAGTTTTCTTGCTAGGTCAACGCCGTCAGCCATCATTTCATTGCTATCGGCGTCCAAGCGGCCATAAATTTCGAGCTTTGCCTTGCTCTGAAATTCTCTCGTGTTCACAAACCAGATTCACTCAACAGTTTAAGCAAATAAATGATTGAGGTCAGTCCAAATAATGAACGTGTCTTGAAACGAATATTTCGTCATACAAAACAGTATTTACCATGGACATTTTCTTCAACATTACATTATAAGCATCAGCCCAATTTAGATTGGAAATACCTGAGTATTTTCTGGACGAAGTATTCGCTTCAAGATTTTCTTATTATTCAGATCGACTTTAATCTGTTGTGCTTTCTCTTACAAATGCTTTAAAAAGCGTACTGAGCGAGATTATGGGAATATACTGGCGATTCCTGAAAAGAACTGTTGAAAACTTAACAGCAAAGGAAGGGGAATTAACACCCAACACGACACATTTAGACAACTTGTCGAGTGCTATGTCTCCGGATTAAATATGAAACACGCCACCAATATTTATAGTCGTCTCAGGAACCTACGTAATCCTCGTGAAGGTGGCATGAATCTTAAAATAACAATAAGATGACAAAAAAATCCTTCTGCACTCTGCAGGCACAAATAAGGACCGAAATACTTCATATGGACGAATGCCATCATTTTAAAGAGGTTAATGAAATGACCTTGACTGACTCCTGTCACAAAAAACGTGACCTCAGCTGTAAGGCTTAACATGAATTACCGCTGGGCCGCTCCTGCAGCTACACTAAAATTCTTCCACGGAAATTCATATTGGGCGCCTTGAATACACGGCACGACCTCAATCAAAACAGTAAGTCTGGCTGACCGAAGTGGCCTGGCTCATATTAAAGTCATTTACCGAAAAGAACAGTGTTTTTAAGAAGAATTTTAAGTCCACTGTTTAAGTCTGATTATCATTAAATCGCAAGAATCGTAAAAATTGTGTCGTAGCAGTCGTCGCGACCCTTGCGATTTAATGGAAACGTGAATCGAAGCGACTCTTGCGACTAATCGCAAATATAGGATTATTGCGATTTTTGCGATTGCGATTCGAACGATTTAATGGAAACCAGACTTTACATAACACCAGGCCAAACTGGCTTACAAATAGAGAAAGGAACACACTCCGATGAATACAATCTTGTAAAAACATTTGAGCCATCAGGTTTTACAAACCTAGGTTTGACAATGACTTTGAAATAAAGTCGAAATATGACCGTGATCTGTTTCGTCTTGTCTGATAGCTCAAATATTTTAAGTTGTCGGCTGATAATGGTTTTGGCTTACTAATCTCCACCGTACTTTTTCATGACTTCTTCGGCTTGGTTAGCACCAGACATCACCATCAAAAGTGTTCAGCTTCTACTTATACCTCTTCTCTGCCTCTAGTTTGTACTAATTATGGAGAATTTTATATTTGTATGGCGGTCGGAACAGTTGGAATGCCAATGGGAAATCATTGAAGTTAGTAAGCATATTTTTATATAAACACAAATTAAATCAGTAAATAAATCAATTCAATTGAATTATCAGGTCATCATCGAACATCCGTCTTTTATTACTTCCTGTTTGTATTGTAAATAGTTTAGTTAATAGTTCATTATTACTGTACCGTATGTTTATTTTGTGTTCACCTCTAAAAGCTTTTCAAGTACTTACCATATTTCACTTCTCTAATGGCCATCCGCTTCGATTAATCTCTACGATTATCATAGGTGGCATGCACTTTGTAATATAACTCTATTTTTTTTTTGTTCTGATGTATTTGAATTCATAAAGAGCGCAATAGTTTCTGTTAACGCCTGATAATGTTCATATAGCTCGACATGAAAAACGCTAACAACGGTACCAGCTCATTCCCGTGGTGCCTGGCCCGAAAGAAGCATCTTAAACCAGCACTAATGTGAACCTGCACGAAATTTTGTTCAAGTAAACGCAATTTATTTTTAGGTCGGCCAATGATTTAAATGAAGGGCACGTTTGGAAGAAATAAAGAAAATTCAATACGACACTAAATGTCCTCAAGCCAGAGAACTTTACCGTCGAGTTCCGTCCCGATATCACCCAAGCATTCCAGTTTTTTCTGCCACTGTCACACCGCCTCGCCCACCATTGAACATAGTCTCAAGTCAGTATCCCAGTTTATCCCTAGCTTTCAACACAGCGTTTATTAGACTCCAGTCCACACGATAAAACTAGCCATTTCTTAGAGAAAGTGAGATGCTGCGAGAGAGGCATAGCTACAATGTTTGTTCGTCTGCAATGTGTGTTCGGGATCATGTTAAGTAAAATCCTAGCCACTGTTTTCTTCGTTCCTTAAAAACCACTAAAATGTGTATAAATACCTTGACCAGCCGACAACTTCAAAAAATATAAGAGAAAGCAAATTCCGGAATTTGCTTTCTCTTATATATGTATAACTCGTAACCCAAATCCTAATCCTAACCATAACAAGTGGGTTATCCCGACATAACGAAATCCTCCAATCGAGGATTTTGCTGGTATTCAAACACACATGTAGCCCGATCTCGACCGCAAGATTAGTATTGGCGCTGGCCTAATGGCTCGCACCAATGAAGTGAAGCATTAACATAACAAGCAGTAACATGAAGTACTTCCCTTCATTTTATGTTTAACCCGGTGCAGATTGTAGCCTGGCGACTGAAGGCTCGTAACAATAAGTTCTTTCGTAAGAGGATGTGTTATAATTTTTTACTGCAAAATCTCACTTGGAAACCGGCCTTAATACACCTCATTTTATGACGAAAATATACTTCAATCATTGAGTTGTATCGACTCAAACGGTGAAAAGGGCTTAAAGGGCTTACTCGCGTAACGTAAAGAAAATGTATACTATAAACCATTATAAGTTTCCCCTATCATCACTCTTGTTCTCTTTCCTTCCCTCACCTTCCCCCACTTTACTTCATCAATCTCCTTACCCTCTGGCCGAGAGATAACGTGCGGCAGGACTGGTGCGAGAAATACTTCCGGCAGGTGAGATATGGTCAGTGGTCACGGAATCACCAAGGTTCAACAAAACAGCGGCATTTTTAATACTTTTGATGTCAGGAAGGTCGGACGTCTGCAATAAAATAGAAAATAAAAAACCTTAGCTGTTAAAGTTTCGTTACCAGATGATTGGTGACACTACGTATGTTAAAGTTGGTGGTTGACTGGTTCTACTACCAATATGTTGAACTTTGTTCCCTGGATGGAACGTGATTAGGTAGCCAGGTAAGCAGGTTGGTTGGTAGGGAGCTAAGTTGCCACGTACGTACGTCGGTAGGTAGGTAGGTAAGTAGGTTGGTAGTTCCGTGGGTAGGTAGGTAGGTGGATCAGTAGGTTAGTAGGTAGTTAGGTTATTAGATGGGTAGGTAGGTAAGTAAGAAGGCAGGTAAGTAGGTAGGTAGCCAGGTAGGTAGATACGAAAATAGGTAGGTAGGCAGGCGGGTAGATAGGTAGGTGGGTAGGTAAGTAGGCGGCCAGGTAGGTACGTAGATAGGTAAGTAGGTAGTTAGGAAGGTAGGCGGGTAAGTACGAAGAAAGGTAAGTTGGTCGGTAGGTAGGTAGGTAGGTAGATAGGTGGGTAGGTAGATAGGTGGGTAGGTAGGTAGGTAGGTAGGTAGGTAGGTAGGTAGGTAGATAGATAGGTAGGTAGGTAGGTAGGTAGGTAGGTAAGTAGGTAGGTAGGTAAGTAGGTAGGTAGGTAAGTAGGTAGGTAGGTAGCTAGGTAGCTAGGTAGCTAGGTAGGTAGGTAAGTAGGTAGGTAGGTAGCTAGATAGGTAGGTAGGTAGATAGGTAGGTAGGTAGATAGGTAGGTAGGTAAGTAGGTAGGTAAGTAGGTAGGTAAGTAGGTAGGTAGGTAGGTAGATAGGTAGGTAGATAGGTAGGTAGGTAGGTAGGTAAGTAAGTAAGTAGGTAGGTAGGTAGGTAGGTAGGTAGGTAGGTAGGTAGGTGGGTAGGTAGGTAGATAGGTAGGTAGGTAGATAGGTAGGTAGGTAAGTAGGTAGGTAAGTAGGTAGGTAAGTAGGTAGGTAGGTAAGTAGGTAGGTAGGTAGGTAGGTAGGTAGGTAGGTGGGTAGGTAGGTAAGTA
This sequence comes from Heliopora coerulea, assembly GCA_030142905.1. NCBI lineage: Eukaryota > Metazoa > Cnidaria > Anthozoa > Scleralcyonacea > Helioporidae > Heliopora > Heliopora coerulea. The sequence goes on from JASJOG010000039.1 coordinate 250,204, forward strand.
GGTGGGTAGGTAGGCAAGTAGGTAGGTAGGTAGGTAGGTAGGTAGATAGGTAGGTAGGTAGGTAAGTAGGTAGGTAGGTAGGTAGGTAGGTTGGTAGGTAGGTAGGTTGGTAGGTAGGTAGGTAGGTAGGTGGGTAGGTAGGTAGGTAGGTAGGTAGGTAGGTAGATAGGTAGATAGGTAGGTAGGTAGGTAGGTAGGTAGGTAGGTAGGTAGGTAGGTAGGTAGGTAGGTAGGTAGGTAGGTAGGTAGATAGGTAGGTAGATAGGTAGGTAGGTAGGTAGGTAAGTAAGTAAGTAGGTAGGTAGGTAGGTAGGTAGGTAGGTAGGTAGGTAGGTGGGTAGGTAGGTAAATAGGTAGGTAGGTAGGTAGGTAGGTAGGTAGGTAGGTAGATAGGTAGGTAGGTAGGTAGGTAGGTAGATAGGTAGGTAGATAGGTAGGTAGATAGGTAGATAGGTAGATGGGTAGGTAGGTAGGTAGGTAGGTAGGTAGGTAGGTAGGTAGGTAGGTAGGTAGGTAGGTAAGTAAGTAAGTAAGTAGGTAGGTAGGTAGGTAGGTAGGTAGGTAGGTAGGTAGGTAGGTAGGTAGGTGGGTAGGTAGGTAAGTAGGTAGGTAAGTAGGTAGGTAGGTAGGTAGGTAGGTAGGTAGGTAGGTAGATAGGTAGGTAGGTAGATAGGTAGGTAGGTAGGTAGATAGGTAGGTAGGTAGGTAGGTAAATAGGTAGGTAAATAGGTAGATAGGTAGGTAGGTAGGTAGGTAGGTAGGTAAGTAGGTAGGTAGGTAAGTAGGTAGGTAGGTAGGTAGGTAGGTAGGTAGATAGGTAGGTAGGTAGGTAGGTAGGTAGGTAGGTAGGTAGGTAGGTAGGTAGGTAGGTAGGTAGGTAGGTAGGTAGATAGGTAGATAGGTAGGTAGATAGGTAGGTAGATAGGTAGATAGATAAGTAGGTAGGTAGGTAGGTAGGTAGGTAAGTAGGTAGGTAGGTAGGTAGGTAAGTAGGTAGGTAGGTAGGTAGGTAGATAGGTAGGTAGGTAGATAGGTAGGTAGGTAGGTAGGTAGGTAGGTAGGTAGGTAGGTAAGTAGGTAGGTAGGTAAGTAGGTAGGTAGGTAGGTAGGTAGGTAGGTAGGTAGGTAGGTAGGTAGGTAGGTAGGTAGGTAGGTAGGTAGGTAGGTAGGTAGGTAGGTGGATAGGCAGGTAGGTGGGTAGGTAGGTGGGTAGGCAGGCAGGTAGGTTGGTAAGCAGGTAGGTTGACAGGCACTCACGCACGTGTGCCGGCAAGTACATCACGGGAGACCAGTTTTCGATATGACAGACGACTATGTCATCTAGTGCAGCCTTTCCTGTCATGCTTCACTTCAAAAATGTCGATCGTGATTTCAGCCGAATTTAGACATGGAATATCTGGATAAAACAAAGATTATTGCAAGGACGTTATTGTTCTGACGTAACTATCCTTACCATATCGTCGAAAAATGGAGGACTTTTTATGTAGGTAGACTTCTCATCCCAAGGATACAGCAAAGTATCTGGTGCATCTAAGGAATTCCACTTACTGTTGCCTTGCTGAAGGAAGTAAAGAGAACATTGTACGACAACGATTTCAATTTTGTTTAAATACAAAATGCAAAAAAAGGACGGTAATTTTGTGGTATGGCATAAATTACCGTTATTTTGGCGTACACTTCTTTAAACATTGCCGGAATGACGTACTTTCTTTCCACAGCCTACAGGAAGATTTAACATTACTACATGAAGTTCAACAGCTATGACACACATATTTCCCTCTTAACATCGACATGCTACAGCAAAGAGCACGCCAGGGGGAGGACGTCTTGGGAAGCTTTGTTGCTCCCCCCACTTTCTCAAAAAATGACTGTCTTAAAACATTTAAATGGCAAAAAAACAAAATCTAAAAAAAGTCCTAAATTTACCTGTGGATGAAGTAAGACTTCGAAACATCGTGATTTAGAAATAGTTATACATATTAACCAAAGTATTCATCAAATACTCGGCACAACAACAGTTCGTTTGTATCCACTTCGAGAATTTAAAAGAGTTGTTTCAAAATATTCCGAGGAGGAACATGTCCCCCTGATCCACATGGAGTTTTAGCCCTTAGATTTCGCATTCACCATCCCTAACAGATGCTTTTTTTCCCCATAGTTCCACTTTCCTCTTCATTCATCAAAGGATTGTCTTCAAAGTTGTGATGTTTTTCGAATTTAAATGCCACCGAGTAATACGCCGGTACAATGATTTTTACAACGTACACTAAAAAATATAAAACTTGTATTTTTCTCGTCTACAGCTTCAGCGGAAAATTGTCATACCTGGATTTCTTCACGACTTGGCCATACATCTCTTAAAAATATGTCTTTACCATCTTTCGATACACCTGTTAGAGACAGTATACTTCAAACTTCGTGCAATGACACGAGCTACCAAACAATCTGTAGCGTGAATAGCAAAGGATGTCCAAGCCAAGAATTTCCGCTCTTTGCTCTAGAAAGAGGAAAATTTCGCATTTGCCTCTTACATGTCCCATGTGAATAACATGAATAAAATTTACGAGACAAGAAAATCCTCAGCTTGGATGCCATGGTACTTTATCTGGTTCCTAATGGGTCTTTTCTTACCTAATGGGTCTTTTCTTACCTAATGGGTCTTTTTCAAAATCAATGTCTACCGTTCCAGCCAACGCATAAGCAATGACCAAGGGAGGGGAGGCAAGGTAATTTGCTCTCGTCAAAGGATGGATACGACCTTCGAAGTTCCTGTTACCAGAGAGAACACCGACAGCTACCAGATCACCCTGACAGAAAAGAAATAAACCGATCAATCGACATAATGCAGGTTATTTAAAAAAAAAGTACTGCATCTGACAATAAAGATAAATGGCTATAGGGTTCTCAGACGTACTAGGTATTTTAAAAGAGTTGGGGAGATGTGTGAGAGAAAAGGTAACTTCTTTAAAAAATACTTTAAACATATTGCTCTCCTGCCTCTATCAATAATGTAGGATTAACGTCGTGTCGTTATCAAACTTGCATATGTAGTAGCTTCTGCAAGTTCTCGATTGCTATTGTTTTATTACGTGTATAAACTTACAAAATAAGCCACGAACCTGTTCAATCGCTTTACCAACTGCCTCTGGTAATGGACCGCTATTTCCGATGCATGTCATGCAACCATAACCAACAATATTAAATCTAAAAACGAAAAGATTGAAATAAAAAGGCCTGTATCTTCAACTAACTCAGATGTACACTGAGACATTAATGAACATAGTGTTGTCCTGCTCTACTGTCATCAAGAATGAACGATACATGCGACAGTGATTGACCTTGCAAATGTTGAAGAACCGATGTTTCTCCGGCAACCTCAAAAACTCAATAACCGACGTGGAAAACACAAAGGACAATCATAACCGTTTGGTACGTTTATATGTCATAAAAACACGCTAATTTCCTCGGCAAATTTTTGCAGCTTACAAAACATTAATTTTCAAATATTCTTCGAGTACATTGCAATGTTGTAGTACGCCTTGCAGAGTCTTGGAACTGAAGCGGATATGTCAAGTTGAACAAGGGTAAGTTATAATGGAAACGAGCGATTCAGCTTCAAGACACATTATTCCAGTGAAGTTGTATGTCTTTCTATTCTTAATAATTGGGGAGGACTGAATCCGCTCAACCAGCTGTAAATGGAAAACAACCTTTTTTCAATGGAGATTCCTGTTTCCGAGAATCCCAAATGTGACGTAATGAGGCACGATTTTTAACGACGATTTTTTAACGTGACCTGTCGCCTCAGAATTTCAGTAAGTGTAAGTACTAGCATGGTTTCGAGTGCAATTTGATAAAAGCACGCACGAGTGAGTTTTTCAAAGTCTACCAAACCTGTTTGAGTTTTTCTGACCTGTTCGAGGTCTGAAAAACTTACGGGAGCGAGTTTTCGCAGATTTCACAAGAAACGTTCGTCACTGTGTTACCTTGAAATTGCACTGCTCTTAGTCAATCAGAATCGGAGAATTCGAAAAATTGTTCGTGCATATCATTAAAATTGCTTCAAGCATCCATTTTACTAGAAATTTTTTTTTGCTTCAAAAAAGGTCGTCTCGTGTTACCTCACGTTGAGCGGGAATGCAAGTTTCAAAACAACACCAACAATACAAAAGTCAGCATGCGATACAGGAAGCGCAGTTAGGCAATGATTCCTGCGTCGTCCGCTGTTTTTCACGCTGAGCACGCCGTGGACGCCAGAACATTCCTATCATTTTATCGGTTTTAAAGTAAACCACTGTGTGTGATCCGGTCACAGATACTTTTAGGGCAATGATAATAGAAGTGGACGTTGGCTGAGAGCCGTGCAATTACAAGTCAGCACTCAGCACGAAAAATGTAACTGTAGTTTTCATTGAATTACTTTTTGACAATAAGTTACCTTTTTTTGCGACTGTATTGTTTTTTACGGATATTATTTAACATTAATCGGTAATATGGTTTCTCGAGGAATTTGGTAAAACGAGCTCTCGTAAGTTTTTCAAAGACTTCAAATAACATTCATCCTTGGGACTCGTTCCATTATGATGCTATAACCTATACCAATTAGTCATCTCTAAAATCAATAAATTCTAACTCACCCTAAGTTTTCTAACGCTGGAATAACTCCACTTTCTTGTAAATAATATGTCACCACCCCCGAGCCTGGTGATAGACTAGTTTTGATGTATGGCGGGACCTTGAGACCAAACTCCTCGGCTTTCTTGGCCAACAAACCTGCTCCCAACATCACTGACGGATTACTAGTGTTGGTACAGCTTGTGATGGCAGATATCACTACTGAGCCTAAAGGGAATTACACCAGACTGTTGAGTATTATATCAAGGTATAAAATATACATTGAAATCACAGATAAACTTTCATCAAGCTCTATCCTCAGAAAAACGATTTCTGAGCCCCAGATGGGGATCGAACCCGCAACCTTCTGATGACCGATGAGACGCTCTAACCGTTGAGCTACCAAGACTCAGATGGTGAGCTGAGTTGCAAGTTCGATATATGTGCAACCTGAGCGGAAGCCACTACATGCTAATAGTGATATTGATGAGATAATTATGGTGGAAATGCGAGAGCTTGGAGATATCTTGAGATGACAGATGAACGTTCATCAAGCTCTATCCTCAGAAAAACGATTTCTTAACCCCTGTCTCGGGCTCAGAAAGAGGGTTGCAGGTTCGATCTCCGTCTGGGGATCAGAAATCGTTTTTCTGAGGTTAGAGCTTGACGAATGTTTGTCTATCATCTCAAGATATTTCCAAGTTCCCACATTTCTAAAATATATATCTCAGAAATATACATTAGTACACAAACAGAGCAGGACTAATCTTCGCGAAAATTATGCTGGGGGAAAAATAGAAGGACAAACACTCAAAACAAGAAATAATGGAAAGGAAAAAAGAGAATAACAATAAACATTAATGGAAAGGTCAGGGGGGCACGTCTCCAGCTTTTAAGGGGTTACCACCCTTCACATGTATTGGCATAGTTCATCGTTCGAACTCTTCGAAGTAGTAAAGTAAATGGTTTGAGCCCGGGAGAATTCGTACATGTTGGAGATGGTAGATCGTCCAGGTTGGTGCAGTCTTAAGAAAGACTGTTGGTGACTGACGTTTTGACGGCTCCAGCGGAGGTTATCTTCAGAGTCGAAAGACTTTCCCAAGACTAAATTAACCTGGACGATCTACCAACAACAACATGTACTTTTGAAGTAAATGCAGGACAGCTATATTCTCATTTACTCTGTGATTGAACATGATCGGTGATGAAAGGTCAGTAGTTGAAATTTCATTATGTCCCTAACTTGACTCCTGTCTGAATTCTGTGAACGATGGTTCTGATCAAAACTATTTTGCTGGACTACACTGTTTACAACCAGACTACAAGTGCCCCTGGCAGTTCAATGTCAGCAATTCTGAACAAACCATGAGACACTGTGACTTAAGTAATACAAATTATGTCCTCAACATACCATGTTTTAATTTAAAATTTTCACCCTCGAAGTTCATATCAACTTTAACTTTCTGTTTCTCCGCCTTCAAACCAAAACCTTTAAACCCAACTTTATTGCCAAGGCACTCTTTAAAATCTTTTTGCATCTCAGAAACCGCAACTTTGTCGTGTGGTCGTTTTGGTCCCGACATGCAAGGGACCACAGTGCCAAGATCCAACTCCACAACCTGAAAAACAACAGAAAAAAAAAGAATTAGGTAAAATAGTTTTACATGCGAGTATCTCAATGGCTGCCACAGCAACCATGGGATTGAACCCACAAACTGCTCTCACAAACATCTGAATTCTACACACAGCTAAAATTTAGAACTTAAACTTAAACCCACATACTATACAACCTGTGGGCAAGGAAGCACCTTTCTACTGATATCTTGGAAGCAACTGCAGACAAGATACTACATGAGGAGTATATGGCCTGAAATAGCTACTTTGCAGCAAAAATATCCCTTGCTATTTTCATAAGTTTTGTAAGACAGGAATTCTTGTCCCAATCGAGAAGGATACTGATAAATTTAAGGTATGATATGAAGCCATTAAGGGGTAAGGACACACTTTATAAATTTACACTGGCTCATGCCAGACCATTCTATTTGACAAGGAGATGAGCCCTGCCACATCACCTTTCAAGGGTCAGTGTCTTGTATACAGGACACCAAGAACAAAAGAATAAATGGAAGAACAAACTGAAAACAACGAAAGAACAATGAACAAAAGAAATCAATAGAAAAGACTGATAACCTGCAGTCAGGATTGATCAGAGTGGGAAAAAGATGAGTGTTCTCTGACCAGAAATAATTTTTATTAATGAGCTTTTGGCTACAGACTGGTAGCTGAAAAGCTTATTAATAAAAATCATGTTTGGTCAGGGATCACTAATCTATCTTTTTCTCATTAAAAAGAAATCAAATTCAACCTTTAAGGGGTTGACAAGTTAAATGATAAAATTTAAACCACCAAACGCTGACTTAATTTGAAAACGTGGAAGCTTCAAATGGCACATGGTAAATGCCAATAATTTAACTAAAACTGACCACTCACTTTATAGCACTAGTACTCAACCTTTTCTGGATCAGATGAACGCCCCCACCTGCCACATACTGAAACTTCTTGCCACCCCCATAATAAGCACATCAAGTCTGAGTTCTATGCCCACTCCAGCACCCTATCCCAGAACATCACCAAAATGAATAATTGTAACACTGTTTAGTATAACTACACAAGCAATTATCAAAAATCCCCTGCGGTGATTGGCCAGAAAATTGCATCATAAATCTCAATAATCACCTACAGGTGAGTATAACAGTGAAGGCTCAGAAGCAAGATGGCAGCTATCTTAGTAAATGTTGCTGAGGAGATTTTAAAGTGCTTGTTTACTACTTTCTTTTAAATAATTACCTGCGTAGTTATACTTAAACAAATATTTGCTTCAGGCTCAGTGAATATCAGTGAATAATCCCCTCAATGATTCAATCTTGAGTGAATGATTGTCTTAAGTGAATGATTGTTAAATATAGTCATTGTGTTCAGCACTGCTGAGTTAGTCAGCCAAGGTAAGATTTTAACACTAACAGACTACCAGGAACTTAAAAATGCAGTGGTAGTAAATGACTAATGAGAACCTGCCATTTTCATTATAACACCCCCTTGCAGCTGCCTACTCCAACTCCCCCTGATGTTTCCTGAATGCTCACTTGGAAGGCAGTGCCACCCCCTGTTGGGAAACACTGGTTTATACCCAAACTACTGATATGCTACAGTATCTCAGAAAAAAATAATGTCTTTGTGTACAGCCAGTTATAAGTAATTATTGATGAGGTTGAGCATGATATCAATAATTATCCAGACCAAGATCACTGTTATCTGCCGAAGCCTTTGGCAGATAACATTGACCTCAGTCTGGATAATTCCTGATATTATGCATAAGCCAAATCCAATAATTGTTTTATCCTACATTCAAAATAGCAATAGATACTGGAAAAGATTTGCAGTAAAAAGACTTGTGCAATAAACTTTCCAAATTGCTGCATGCCATTTTTGCTGTTTTGTAATTTTTGCAGCCTTGAGGTGGTTACATCATCAGTCTCCAATAATTTTTTTCTTTTCTGGACAGCTTCATCAAATAATTCACAATATTTGACAGAAATGATGTCACAGCTTCCAGTGAATGTCAACCAATAAGAAACAAAAATGAACTTTGAATGTTATAATAATAATATTTCTGACAGTACCTCTGAAAACACAGGATCTTCAGCTGAATCTTCAAAATGTCTGAACAATTTATTAGCCTTCAAATATCTCTCAATATAATGAATTTTCTCCTCATCTCGACCAGTCTGTCTCAAATACATCATGCTGGTCTCATCCACAGCAAAAAATCCTACTGTAGCACCATACTCTGGACACATGTTAGCAATGGTTGCTCTATCTGCAATGGACAACTGGGATAAACCTGGTCCAAAAAACTCCACAAACTTTCCTACCACTCCTATCTGTCTCAGGTGTTTGGTGATGGTGAGAACAACATCTGTTGAAGTTGCAAGGTTGGTCAGTTGACCAGTTAGTTTGTAACCAACAACTTTTGGTAGTACCATGCTGATGGCCTGGCCAAGCATCACTGCTTCGGCTTCAATTCCACCAACACCTAAAAAAAAGCACCAAAATATTTGACAAACATTTTTAGAACTGAATTGTTCATGTAAATGTAGTCATGATGCTTTTAATATAAAACAAAACATATTCCAAAAAATAACATCTTGTGAACTCAAAATTTGAGTTGGAGCAAGACAAAACTGACAGTAATATTCCCACTTTATTGCAATGATGACTTTGCAATAAAGTTGAAGTATTACAGTCTCACTTTTGTTTTGCTCTAACTCAAATTTTTAGTTCACAAGATGTCATTTTTTGGAATCTGTTTTGTTTTAAATTTCTTGAAGTTGTAGGCTGGTTGTGGTTTCAGGGCTGTTAATGACTGAGACTTGCATTGCAACAGGATCAGGCCTGTCCTGCTGGCAAACATAAATATCAATAATGAATGATAGATGAATGTTTGTCAAACTCTATCTTCAGAAGAACAATTTCTGAGCCCCAGATGGGGATCAAACCTGCAACCTTCTGATGACCAATGAGATGCTCTAACCTTTGAGCTACCAAGACTCAGATGGTGAGTTAAGGTGCAAGTTCAACATATGTGTGACCCAAGCAGAAGCCACTATATGTTAATATAAAAACTCAGGTAATGAGAGAGAGAGAGAGAGAGAGAGAATTCTGATGATGTTCTTATGGATAAAAAATGTTCAGTGTTAAGATCTTTAACACTTTCACTGTCTGAATTTTTACAATATCAATACTATTTTCAGAGTTTGTATTTTTATATCTCTGGTTGCTTTACATCAGTGGCCAGAGTTTTGCTAAAGAAAATTCAGTCTTGTGAAGCCTGTGTGATAATGAACCTTAGGTTAGTTACCTCAAACTCAATAATTATGTTGTTTATTAACCTCGATGTTTTGTGCCTCAGATTAATAAACAACGTAGTAACATCAGTTTGAGTAACTAACATATACTTATTGGTTCAGTGGTTTTTATTCTTAAGTTTTTTTAGCTACAAAAATATCACCTAGTTTTTCTGTCATTTTAAATTTCACTCCAACGAAGAGCCTTCACTCTAAATGTCAGTATCTGCTCTCATATATTTTTTGACAGTTCACTCATCCTTTCAGCTTATTAGGCTCTGGTTGGACTGTGTAACATTTGTGAACAAAAAATTATCAACAAGATAAAACTGTAAGGGAAATTTCCAACTGATTATAATTAATAATCAATATACAACATTCCAATCAACCATCATAATTGTCAGTGTAACTTACCCCAACCTAATATCCCAAGTCCATTGATCATTGTTGTATGAGAATCAGTACCAACCAAACTGTCTGGATACAATAAACCATCTGTGTTAAAAACAACCCTGCCTAAGTACTCCAGATTAACCTGCAATAGTCAAAATATGAAAGTTAACATATAAAACAGTTTGAGAATGGCTTCATATTTATTTTGAAACAATTTCTGTGAGAAAACAGTGTCAAAATATTTCCAGGATACAGAAGTTCAAATGAGGACATGTACAAAAAGTTAGATTTTGTACCTGATGAACAATTCCTGATCCCGGTGGAATAATTGTAACATTTTTAAAAGCTTTTGAACCCCACTGAAAACAGAAAGCAATAATTATTTTACAATATAATTCATATTTTTTAATTCTTAAGTTATATAATTAGAAAATTATGGACAAATGTAAAATGTTATATGCAATAAATGTTAATGTTTCAATAAAAAAATACTGTAAAACCATAATTTTCCAGTTATGATAGTTGTAAATGAAAAAGACAAGTTTCTTCAGAATACTATGGCAGACCATAAAACACATAACATGTATTCATTAAATTCATTAGTCAATGCTTTTGACAAAGTGGATTCAAACAACTTAACCTCCACTTACAGAACAGTGTATTAACTTCTAGTTAGTTTTTCACTAGTTACCATATACTTCACACAGGAAGTTAATGAGCTTTTGGAACAAGTTGAAAATAAAGTTTAAAATTAAAACGATTTTTTTTTAAAAATATATGGGTATATAATGTACGAATTTGAACCTACAATACATACAACATGTACAATACAAGAGTATTGAATATATATATATAAGAATATTATCTTGAAATGTCTTGACTCACTAACAGCACAAGTAATTTGGTGTTTGTTTGCTATACATGTATAACAACACACAACTTTTTCATGGTTGTTAACAAGCATGAAGAATCTAGTGCTACATGACATCAATGTTGCATCACATGTCATGAACAACATTGTAGTGCATGCTATGAATGTTGTGCTGCATGTGGTGGGCATGCAGTATAGCATAATGTAAACGTGTAACTTGCATGCTGTGAATAATATTAGACTGCATGCTATGAATGGTATGCAGCATGGTGTGAACAATGCTGTCCCACATTCTATGAACAATGTTGCAGCTCTTAAGAGAGGTGGTGTTACCCATTGAGAACAATGGTTTCCTGCTTGCCATGAAAAATATTGTGCTATCATAGACAGTGTCATGCTTCACCCCATGAACAATGTTGTCAACAATGTTCTTCAACCATGACAACTACATTGTTACAGGATTGTTCACAAAAACAAATTCTCAAGAACATTGAACAACCATGTTAATAAGAGTGAACACAGTCATTCAATCAATATATTTTGCATACTCCAACAGCCATAAAAACTAATAGTAGTTTATTATAGAATTATAGAATTACAGCTTGATCATTATAAGATTTCTGTACAAGTGCAGCCAGCTTTAGAACTGAAACCAACCTTACTGTACCTGAACAACTTGCCAGTGCTTTGGCAACTCACAACTTGTCACTCAGAAATGGAAGCATTTGTGAGCCATATTGTGCACCTGGTTTTTCTATTAAATTTAAAGCTGTTTGTTGTGCTATAAAAAGTAGTTCTGGTAGTTTACAAACCCTTAAGAACTGGAATCTTTCTTTATTCCTTTCAAATTCAAGATCTTGATTTTTTCTCAGGGCATCCTTACTATAAAAAAAAATTCAGCATAAAATAATCATGAGTATTCTCAAAACAGTTGATAGAATGTTTAAAATTAGCTTCAGAATTTCTCAGTCAAGCTGATTTATATTCTTCAAGAATGTACCTTATCACAAAAAGATAGCTGTTGAAATATTCATGCATATCATTCATGTGCTCTGTCAACATTCATACTTCTTTCAAAATCTACCACATCAAATGTTTAACCTTGACACACAGTCAATTAAAGATATGATTTTTATATCCCTGAAACATGTTCCTTATCACCAAAAGATATTTGTTTCAAATATTCATCCCCATCATTTCCATGGTCCATCAACATTCACCACTTTTTTTTTAGTTTACCACAATAAATGTTTACTATATTTTCTTGAATGAGCACTGCCCTCAGTTAAGCATCCCCCTCTCCCAAATAAGTGCAGCACACGAGACCTAAATTACTACATTAAAGGCTGCCCTCAAACAATCACAACATTCTTGTTGAATCCAGCATTTATTCACAATGATATTGAAGAAGCTAGTCCCCTGATGCAGGTGCTTGACCTCAGTCAGATTTAAATTCAATCAAGAAGATAGCAACATTAATAGTAATGATACTTAAGCATGCATTTCATTTTCCTTGTTCTGGTTGTCTTTGTTATTAGAAATAAAAAGTAGTTATGTTTTATCCAGGACCATTTCTTTCAATTAGTTTTAATAAGTGCAGCCCTTGAATAAGTACCACCCTCAAATAAGCCCTGCATCAAAAGGTTGTGGAATTTAAAAAGAATTGTGGGACTTATTCAAGTAAATATGGTAACCATCAGACCTTTAGACACTAAGGTGTTCTTCCAGTCTTCATCATTTGCAACTATGGTTTGCATAATGAAATGTGACAGAAACTGATGCTTGAATGAAAACAAATCTATTCTGGCATGCTTCAAATCAAATGCAAACATTATAAACAATGCAATGCAACTCACACATGACTTCAACTGACTAACTTACCATTGCACACAAACAAGTACATATGAAACCTTCAGTTGATACTTTCCTTAGAAACTTAAATACTTTACATGGCTTCTTAGTGGTTTACAGTATATGAATAGCTTCTTATATTTGCTAAAGAAGTCAAAGAACTTAAGGTTTATCCATAAAGCAGTTGAGTAAAACTTATGTGATGTTTAATTCTACCTGGCTGCAATTTCAATTTAGTTTTATCACCAAGACTAATCAAGCTTTCCACATAATCTAAGCATGTGTCGCATGTATGACCAACTGAAAATAGTTCAACTCACATTTTCCGAGCTTTTCTACATCCTTCACATCCCAAATCAACTGTTGCTGACATGTCTAAACTAGAAAGTAGCCCAGTTTGGTTGAATTGTTAACCAAAAAACTAAACTTGGATAAAACATCTCAACTCACTTCCTGGAGACATCAACTTGAACTGAATGGTCAATAACAAGGTCCACAGGACAAAGGGGATTGATAGAAGCTGGGTTGCCACCTAGACGCTTTACAGCATCACGCATGGCTGCAAAATCCACCACAGCTGGGACACCACTGAAACAATGAAGAATACAAAGTTGAACTAAACATAAAGATTAAAAATCTAAGCTGATCTGGCAGTTTCATAACATGAAATAAACATGAAAAAAAATTTGTCCAATGACTTTGAAATAAATTCAAAATATCCTCTTGGTCAGTTTCATCTTGTATTATAACTCAAATACTGAGCTTACAAGATGTTGTAGGTTAGAGTATTGTTTCTTACAGTACACATAGTAAGCTGTTAATGATTTTTAAGCACTGATGGATTCAAAGTACCAAACAGAAGGTCTTCATTATAGGGCATTACAAATACCACTTGCAAGATTATAACCTCTGATAAAAGGTTTCCACTTGAAAGATCATTTGGCATCACTTTAATGTAAGATAAAACTGTAAAATATATTATGTAATGTAGTTTGGTGTATAACATTATTCAAGATCTGAATGTAAGTTCCTGATCTGAATGTAAATCATTAAACAACCAACTTTAAACAAGGCTATATGGTAGTTATGTTAGAAGTGAATGTCACCACTTTGAGGTCTATTAATCAAATGATTGATTTAGCTGTAAGAGTGATTGCTAATGTTTTTCATTGAAAAGTTATTCATAGCTGCACATGATAACAATTCCCTTTAAGTTTATTAGCAAAATACAAACTTAACATGAAAATAACATGACATACACAGAGCATAACAATATCCAACAAGCATAGAAAAAAAATATATATTAAATGAGACTGTTACTGATTTTTATCAAACTTGGTGATTTCACATGTTGTTGATGTGAATAAAAATCCTGAACAGATACTTAGCATTGTGGTTTTAATGAAAAGTCAAAATGCTCACGTGAAGTCCTGCAGTATGACTCTCGCTGGTCTGAATGGGATCTCCACATTATCATTCTGACTCTTCTCCCAGTTCAAGATGTTCTCGACATCCTCTAACTTCACTTGGAAACCATCACAGTTACGTACTGCAGACTCCAACAAAATACGAATTGAATATGGCAGTTTATCTACAAATTAAAATGATAAACTGGTTTCAGTGTTATGTTCTTTATTTGGGCTGAGATAATGCTTCAAACATTTATGCCTTCAGGTCGATTCCAGGTGAAAGGTGCATGGAATTGTTAGGACAGGAAAGGTAAATGAATATTCAAAGTCACCAGACACACCTACAAAATTTTTAAATTTTGACCTATTCCTGCTCATATAGTGGCCACTTAATTGGCATTACCACCTTATAAATAGTGAACTCGATGCCAGGCTCTTGTCAATGGCCTCCACAGCTCAGTTGGTAGAGCAGCCCACTACATTTGTGAGGTTCCAAGTTTGGTTCCCAGCCGAAATGGCCCAAAGACACATTTTTCACAACAAGTCCCACTTGAGTCTTAAAAAATATGTAGATATTCAAGATTTCCTCCTTCAGAATCATCAAATAAATTGCAGTTAACCTCATAGTTGGAATAGGGCAGTTAGGTCCTTTTTTATTCAAATTGGGTGACATTCAGGCCACCATGAGTTATTAACAGCAAAACCAAGCAGGAAAACATCACATTTGTCTGAACACCAACCTGTTTAACCTCTGATCATTTTGGCAAAATAAAAGCTATGATTTTGATAATCTTTTTTAAATCACTCAAGAAATACCCTAACTATTTTCTAGCAGCACACAGTTGTATACTTGTTCCTAAACTCTTTTTGTGGTATTGCAACAAAAATATTCAGTGTCAATAACATGAAGCCATGAGTCATTCAGTTGTTGTTACTTTTTTTAAGGCTTCATACCTTAAGCTCATAATAAGAAAAAAAAAATTTTACAATTTCACATTAATTTAAACTTGCTGTGTCACTACATACAAATTATAAGTACAAATACACTGAACACTTCACTCAAGGAAACAAACTCTGAAACATTAGAGGCCTTTTCCAAGTTATTCAAAGTGAACTTGACAAAATCATTTCCCTAAAGTCCTGTTCAAGGTATAAGAAAACTGGTATATGTCTCAGCAAGCTTCATTGCTCACAAAGATAGTTTTAAACAATACTTATCAGCCACTATGAAAGATATTTTTCTGGGTTATCAGTTAAAAATCTTTAGCAGACAACAGATAACAGTAATTAAATATTTTTTGTTTGGGAGTGATGTTTTTGTGTTGATAAGTAGTGGTCAAGGAAATCCCCTCGGATCAATTAGCTTTTTAATGCTTATTTTATGATATATCGTACACAAAAGAATAAAAGAACTAATCAGAGAGCAAAGAAAAGACAAAGTGAGAACAAAGAACAGAAGAAAAGTAATTAAAGCATTAAATGGTTAAGACTATGAGATGGTATCCAAGCAATTGACTGCAGTTGCCCAAGGTGATCCAAATGTAAAAATATGGCTGTCTTTCATTGCCTTTAAGGAAAGCAATTAAGAATAAATGGCTGTGAACGCTGGATATTTCAGCATTGATCCACAGGGTGCTGCTGTTTTACTGGCAGTCTATGGTTTCCTGTTGAATGGTTTGTGATACAGAAGGTTTGTGACACTGAGGGGGTAACCTAATACTGAAAATCATATGACTACAATTAAAACATGAAAAAAAGACCAACCAATCTAAATATTAAAAATCCAGAACATAACAAAATAATGAACACAATTAATAAACGTCGTCTACTTTGCAGTGACGGTTCAGTGCATCTGAGCTTTAACAGTTTCGTACTACAACCACTACATGCATGCAACTACACGTCGCATTTCTATATTATTTAATAAACCAATTTAATTTTTCCGAGTCTAAAACGTGTAATATCACCCGTAATATCACCCGTAATATCACCCGTAATATCACAATCTGCTGTACATGTCTACGACCGAAAAAAACGTCCCACGTGGAGTTTTTAACGCTCTTTAGACATGAACTATTCACAAATGTTTACTCACCGTAACGCGTGTCCTTCAAACTTAACAAGTCAAAGTATCGAAATTCTTTCCCATTCACTTTAAGACATTCAATATGTTCTGAGAAAGGGTTATTGCCTTTAAAAAAAAAGCACAATGTTAGCAATAAAAGCAAAGAAAAATACAAAAACCTCTACACGTTACTCACCCTCCATTTTGCCTGTGGTCAACTGAATGACCTTTGAACAAGTCATGAATAATTACGAGTGAAACGAGCCTTTTGGACTTAAAAGGATAATGGTAAAAGAGCGACTACAAGCGTTAGCCACTATAAACTGTAATACTCCTGCGTTAGCAACTATTATCCACTGTAAACCTCAATTATTCACCTTCTACACCTATCATCCAATGTTTACAGCCATTATCCATAGTAAGTGGCCATTATCCACTGTTCACAGCTATTATCCATCATCAACAATTACTATTCACCTTCTACAGCTATTATCCAATGTTGACAGTCATTATCCAATCTTAACAGCTATTATCCATACCGGAAAGCCATTATCCACTGTTCAAAGCTATTATCCATCGTCTACATTCATTATCCACCTTCTACAGCCATTATCCAATGTTAACAGACATTATCCATAGTGGAAAATATCGACTGTTTAAAGCTATTATCCATGGTCAACAACTATTATCCACCACCTGCAGCTATTATCCAGTGTTAACAGCCATTATCCAACCTTCACAACCATTATCCAATGTTGACGGCTGTTATCCGATGTTAACAGCCATTATCCATAGTGGAAAGTCATTATCCACTGTTCACAGCTATTATCCATTGTCAACAATTATTATCCAACTTCTACCACCATTATCCAATATTAACACCTATTATCCAATCTTAACAGCTGTTTATCCATGGTGGAAAGCCATTATCCACCGTTCACTTAGTAATAGTAGTAAAATTAAAAAGTGGGATATGGACCGAAAAGAGTTTACGATATATTTCAGTCTGGGAGATACACCGAGATTCTTGGATAAAATTAAATAACTCAAGAAAATTTTGGCCACATCTTGGTACATTCAGCTTATCTCGGAAATTTCAAAACCGATGCGGTCTTCAAGTTAGTTTTTCGTCCAGTTTTACCGCTTCAGAAAATTGCCGTAAAAGTAATTTTTCCGATATTTTTGTACCTTAAACGTTATTTAATTAGATATGATTTGAGCTTCTCGTGTAACAACTTCCAAAGATGAAAACTGTCGGAATTTTATCAATATTTGAGGTACAGAATACCTGACAAACCAGTGTAATTTTCTCCATTACTTCTGCAAGTACATTTAGGAGAAGGGTTTGTAAATATTTTTTTTTTAAGATTTTCCGGATTTTTCAGAAATCTAAAGGCAATTTAGAAAATTTACTCTTAAAAAGGAAACCCTTAAAGCATTCTCGTAGATCTAGCTAATGCATTTACATGACTACACTACGCAAACTACCCATTGAACATGATGAAGCAACACTTCAGATTGACAAACATATCTATTCAATTCTATAAACTATATTAACTAAATTAATTCCAATTTTGAGAGGGTAAATTTCTTTTTTAGCTAACCCTTTCCACTCTACAAAAAATACAAATGTCCACGGTTTTGTTGAATAGTCACAAGACAGACTGATTGTCTTCAGAAAACTTATTCGTCCAGCTGTCCATACACATGTGCATGCCTGTCTGCAAGTCTTGCTTCCTTTACGTATGTCGGCAAACATGCATGTAAGTAAGTATGTTTGAATCACTAGATGTATGCATGTGTGTCCATATAAGTACGTGTGTGTTCAGTCGCTAAGTCAACACGAATAGTTTCCTCCAATGAAAACAAAATTACCACCTCGAAAAATGGGATTAGTTTTGGATTTGAAATACAAGAGGACATTCAGAGTTCATTTCATACAATATCACACCACAGACGTTATCCATCTCAATACGTAGAAATGTTCCTGTCGACTACTTTCAACCAAATACCGTTTCTTTTTCGACATCATATTCGTGAGCGGACCGGTGTTTCTGAATATCTGTAAATGTAGCAGTCTGTCTACTCCCCCAGACTTCAGAAGCGCACAGCTAATTCAAAATTTTCATTAAATTAAAAGAACTTCTTGGCGGCAGCTTCCTTTTGACTTTTGTACGTTAAATAGGAAATTAAGATGACCATCTGAAGTATGATGAGAAATACGAAATATCCAGGACCAATGCAATTTGGTTTCTCAGGAGTGGGACACGCTTTGTTTCCACCTTTACCGACAAACTGAAAGGGAAAATGATACACAAAATTGGTTGATCAACAATTATATGTCCCAATGATTTCTTTATTATGAATTGTAATTTATTACAAGTAAATTTGAATTGTAAATAAGTTACATTAATTTAAATTGCACAGTCTTACTTTTAGCGCAAGTTTTAGTATAAAAACGAAATAGAAGCAACGTATTTAGTCACAGGCTATTTTGGTAAACAAATAAATAAATAAATAAACAGACAGACAGATAGAAAGATAGATAGACAGACAGAAAGAGATAGACAGATTGATAAAATGCAATAAATTGTTTGATTGAAATGGATCAATACAAAAAATACTAAATAAATAACATGCAGGAAAGAAAACAGTTAATTCTGAAATGGCCCGTCACACGCCATAGATCCCACTGGCGAAAAGTTATCTTGTAAGTCGTGCTTGGTCCTAATTCCCCTACAGAATACGTAAATTGTTTGACTTACTTGTTGCTTGGTAACCATATGATTGACATTTTCCATCATTATTTCCAAGCTATTTCTAAGACCGCTAATCTCATTATTTCCCGGATCACCAGTGTCACGCTTCACTACGCCATCACCACTTCTCAGATTTTGAACAATATTTCTAAGAAAAAATAGAACAGTCGAATACAACAGGTTTCTTAAGAAAACAGTCCAGTATAACTGGACCAGGTGTATACGTTAAAAAGAACACTCAAAGGAAACATGAACTTACTTGACTTCTTCCATATTGCTAGATAATACATTCTGTAAATTAATAATGCTATTAACTTCTTGTCTGTTGATGCCTTGCTGCGGTGTTCCGTCTCCACGGCCAGCTATAATCTTTTGCAATTCATTCACTTGAACTGTCAGCTCGCCAGTCTTTTTATGTAGATTACTAGAAGGAAAGAACACGATTCTATTTTCAACAGGCCCATCAACAACAGGAGTGATGACAACAAAGTAAAGTGCTTTTATTTATACTGGATAACCCTATCAGGTATCTGAGCTGGTCTCCCTAGAGGTCCAGTATGGGCCTACCCTCATGGGTCCAGTGTTATGACAGGAGGAAACCGGAGTACCCGGAGAAAACCTGCGATGCTTGGTAGAGTCAAACTGGGCAACACTCTTCTCACATGTGACCAAGGTAACTTTTTAATCAGATTACTGCACGGAGCCGGAATCGAACCCTAGTCACAGTGGTGAGAGACACGTGCACTACCACTGCGCCACCAGGAAAGAGAGAGCGAAGTATGGAAAGAAAGGAAGAAAGTAGGAAGCAATTAAGTTTGGAAGGAAGGAAGGGAAGAAGGGAAGAAGGAAGGAAGGGAGGAAGGGAGGGAGGAAGGAAGGAAGGAAGGCAGGGAGGAAGGAAGGGAGGAAGGCAGGAAGGAAGGAAGGGAGGCAGGAAGGAAGGAAGTAAGGAAGGAAGGAATGAAGGAATGAAGGAATGAATGAAGGAAGGAAGGAAGGAAGGAAGGAAGGAAGGGAGGGAGGGAGGGAGGGAGGGAGGGAGGGAGGGAGGGAGGGAGGGAGGGAGGGAGGAAGGAAGGAAGGAAGGAAGGAAGGGAGGAAGGGAGGAAGGGAGGAAGGGAGGAAGGGAGGAAGGGAGGAAGGGAGGAAGGGAGGAAGGGAGGAAGGGAGGAAGGGAGGAAGGGAGGAAGGAAGGAAGGAAGGAAGGAAGGAAGGAAGAAAGGGAGGGAGGGAGGGAGGGAGGGAGGGAGGGAGGGAGGAAGGAAGGAAGGAAGGAAGGAAGGAAGGAAGGAAGGAAGGAAGGAAGGAAGGAAGGAAGGGAGGGAGGGAGGGAGGGAGGAAGGGAGGAAGGGAGGGAGGGAGGAAGGGAGGGAGGAAGGAAGGAAGGAAGGGAGGAAGGGAGGAAGGGAGGAAGGGAGGGAGGAAGGAAGGGAGGGAGGGAGGGAGGAAGGGAGGAAGGAAGGGAGGGAGGGAGGGAGGGAGGGAGGGAGGAAGGAAGGGAGGAAGGAAGGGAGGGAGGAAGGAAGGGAGGAAGGGAGGGAGGAAGGGAGGAAGGAACGAAGGCACGAAGGAAAGAGGGGGAAAAAGGACGAGATTTTACAAAATATCTTCTTTCACTTACTTAACAATATGATGTAATGCATTCTGGCCTTCAAAAATCAATCTAAGATCACGGTCATAAGAAGTTTCATACTAGCAAACAGAAATAAACATGGAGAAAGGTTAAAACACAACACAAACGTAAGTCGCGTGCCAAAGTGCTCAGCGTACAAAAGACGTCCCAACCAATGCAAAACGGATTTTCAAAGAATATTTTGATCAGGTCAACTTCAGCGTGTACGGTATGTTTGGGATCTAATGTGTTGAAAAACAGTTTAACTCTGATGTAACAGTGAAGTATTTCATGTGACGATAGATCTTCCTATTCGAGAAGTAATAGTCTTTTAAATATTTGTTCTTTACAAGGGCAGACAACCATTTGAAGGTGACTCCCTAACAGATTCTACTTATAGTGGTTGAAATTAGCACGGTCCTGAGCTTTGGACATTTCTGTCTTTAAAATAACGACAAGTTTAGTACAGAGTGTGTCTAATTGTACAACATATTACTTCAAGTAAAGTCTTATCACGCGATGTTTCAGCCTTGACCATGCCTACCTGTTGCTCTGGACTTGGTTGAGTCGGATGTGCCTTGGCATATCTGTTAAAAAAAACCCGAATTATTTTATAAAATAAAGTCAGCTCTATACAAGGACGAGGTATCAGTAGTCAAATTCCCACACACTTACTCGTCTTTTTCTTTCTGAAATTTCTCAGCCATTTGGTCATATTGGTCTGACAATCTCTTCCTTTCATCTTCTGACATTTTTTTGTTGTCAACCTACATGAAATTGCACAGCAGTAAATTACAGCTTTCTTATTGTCTTTTCACAGGATATTTCTCCCCCTTACAAGAAATGTTCTAGTTCTCTCAATGGATGTGAGTGGAACATCTGTGGCTTTATTTTTGTTGTTAGATCAGTTCATATGTTGATGGTGATGTGATCATGTAATATCAGGTCTTATATCTTACCTTGTCAGATGGTGATATGATCATGTGATATGAGTTCGTACATCTTACCTTGTCAGATGGTGATATGTCATAAGAATTTATGCATGTTGATGGTAATATGGCAATGCGATATTATGAATTGGTATGTCTTAACCAGTCAGATCGTGACACAATGTGATACGAGTTCATACATCTTACTTTGTCAGATGGTGATTTGATGCTGTGAATAATGAACGACAACACGTCATGATCATCTACAATGAAAAATTGAAAAAATCTTTGTATTCATTATGACTTCAAAAACTTCTAAATGATAGCAAAATCTTCTAAACAAAACCCTGGTAATAAATTCTCAAACAGAAATAACAGTTCTCAAATATTATGGACTGGACAATAGTATTAGTTCTCTTATTCTCCCTCCAATACCTGCTAGGCCTCCAGTAGCAGCAGATATACCAAACACTCCTTTCTTTGGCAAACGAACATCTTCTACCCGTGTGCAAAGTTCATATTCAGCTTTGTCAGCCATGCCTTGGTGAAACCAAACCTAGAAATATGTGAAACATTATGCCACATGATCTGCTGACAACAACTGGGATATGTGGTCAGGGTAGTCAGATACAGGCCAGGTATTTGCTTTGTACCTTCACAATGATCTGGGATTACAAAAACATTAACTTAGGCCACAGCTAACTTTGGGCTGAAAAATGATCTATCTCAAATCATAGTGTGGTAATTCTGTAAATTAACTTTTAGTCAAATAACTATAGCTTTTCCCTCTAACAGTTAACATTTTTACCAATTTTATTTTAACCTAGTGGAAAATGTATTGCAGTAAAGCACCTTTTTATATGGTAATCTTGCTTTCCTGCACATGGTTGCTAAATCCAGTGCCAGCAGACAGCACAGTATTAAATCTTGGGTTCTCAAAATGTCAGCATTTCTTGGTATTTGCTTTATCATTTAGTATTGTTGTTGCACTTGTGTAACTATTGGTTGTGACTGTCAGACAATGATTAATAATTATGATTAATAATTTAATGGACTTTTTTTTGACATAACATATTAGAATTGTTCCAAGACATTGTTAAAAATGCCCAGCCTTTTCTAACTTTGGGTATAAAAATGTTACACTGTAACTACACTGAGTTATGTTATGTTGTTATTTCTTGGACTTACTGTCAAAACATTCTCAAAGTAACGTGCTTTCACTTTGATAGGATATGGACGGTTTCTAAAATTTCTCAGACATCCTCCTTGTTGTTGGTTACCACCGTCACTGCAATAAAAAGATATTCCTGATCACATTTTTAGCAACTGGTAAGTGAACACTTCATTTACACAATGTATGCTTGATTTCACCTACATCTGAAAAACAAGCTTGAAATTTTAATAAAAATTTTATGACTTTTTATGAATTATAATTGTTTGCCAGGGGCAAAATAGAGAACGCACAAGTACAGCACAATCAGTGTTTTCCAAAACAGTGGGATTAAATGTACAAGCACCATATTTTATTTCAATGATAGATGAATGTTTGTCAAGCTCTATCCTCTGAAAAATGATTTCTGAGCCCCAGACAAGGACTGAACCTGCAAAACTTCTGATGACCAGTGAGACACTCTAATTGTTGAGCTACCAAGACTCAGATGGTGAGCTATGGTGAACATTTGACACATGTATGACCTGAATGGAAGCCACTATATGTAAATCATGTTATTGATGAGAAATACACATACATACATACATACACACACACACACACACACACACACACACACACACACACACACACACACACATATATATATATATATATATATATATTTTTTGCTCAGTGAACATTCACATATTATTCAAGATATCTCCAATCTTCCATATTTTCCAAAAAATATATCTCACCATATTTTTGGACACCATCAATTACTGGTAACCAAAAAACAGAACTGAAAGATTCTACAATAAAGGAATGATGGCTAGTCCTTACCTGTGATGTTCATATAGCTTTGTTCCATCATTGACCATTATGGATATAAATGGATTGTTGTTCTGTCCATCATTATCGAAGGAGTCTAATAAAATGCCAAGGCCATTCCACAGATTACTGCTACCAAATACTGGACCATCAATACCCTGAGCTTCTGTAAACCAAATAGCCTGATATAAACCAAATCAGAAAAAAAGATTTATAATCAACAAGCTGGTAGATTGAAATACAGTATCTGTGTGGTAACATTCATTTGCCAAAATAAATCTGAAGAATGACACTTCAATTACATAATAAAAGGCTTTATGAATTATTAGCAATAATGTTGAGAAAAGTATAACATATGGGTAAACTCAAAATGATTTTGTATCTTATACTACTGACTGTATTGTGGATTGTAAGGCATTTAACTTTGCACAAGCTATCTCTATTATTGTATGTTGATCCAGATCCATCTCATGAAGTTAACTCTATTTAACCCATTAACACTTTTGAGTCTGAGACGTCTCCACTTGATAAGTAAAATCATCTGACTTTGGCCATAGTGAAATTTAAAAGTCAGGTAAGAACCAAGAACCAATTGAAAACAGTTAATTAGAAAGGACACACTTTAATATTTTATTCTGTCTAATGCTAGACTATAATTATTATTCAGTATAGTAGGGTGACTGCCTCTCTATGGGTCAAAACACATGGAGACGAGCTAGAGACATGTCCAGATACAGTAAGTATTAACTTCTGAGTATCAAGGAGACATTCTGACAGGCTTGGGCAATCTTGTGCAATCCAAGCATGCAAAAATAGGATAAGTGTCAAACCAAACATAGCACGCATTATCTATGGAGATAAATAAATGAGATTTTAAAAATTTTAGTGAGCTAACCATTCCATCAGCTCCAACACGTCCTTGTCCAGTCACCTTTAGGGCAACCTCAATTTCAAACCATTCGCCAGAATATTGATTTTTGGACCACATATATCCTTCAAAACAGTAAAAAGTACCCTCAATCCGTTTGCTGCCAAGTACATAGCCACTTTTCACTCCAGCTATTGCCAGATAATTTTACCAGTCAAGCTGTGACCTCTGGTAAAGTTAGGATTAAAGATTATCTCCTTAACTCTATCCCTGCCTAAGAAAAGTACTAAGCTCATTTTATTCACTAATTCAGGAATATATGCTGAACAAATATTTATGTAAATCTTCACCTTGAATAAATTCAAAATTTTTTTCATTAAATATTTCTTCGAAACGGAAGGCCTCTAAGCAACACGAAGCTTGCAAGATTGAAATGTCCAAAAGTTTGAACAAAAGTTTATAAAAAAAAAAACCCACCACGTAATCATCTCCAAAAGAGTATCCCGGGTGTGAGGTGTGCCTTAAAATTCGTAAGAACCGGGACGTCGCTTTGGTGAACAAATATTTTTATAATAATATTGTGAACTAAACAATAAATTAGGGTATAGTTGGCAGAAAAACAAAACTTGTCATACCTCGCTTATCTCGCAATGACGGAGTAAGTCTGACTTGATCATCGCTTGGAATTGCACCTGAAATACACCAATAATAATATTCATTAATACTACAATAATTTTCTAGAATGCTACAGCGACAAAAGGCAACAAATTTTACACTTACTTCCCCCAACGGTCCAAAATGGAACTTGTCCTTGTTTATTGATTAAATGAGGTCCTTTAAAACTAAATTTATACTCAAAACGAAGAACACGTTGACTGTCGTCAGCTAGATATTTAGAAAATCCTAACCAGAATAGGAAAAACCCTAGTGCGCTTCGGCCCGCCATCTTTGAAAATTGGATGAACAAAGGAGACAGATGTATATTGGGAAACCACAGAGTTGTCAAGATCTGATTGGTTAATATTTGAAAACAGTTTTGTACTGTGATCTGGGCAGGCCAAACGGAAAAGTTAAAGCTGAAAATCACTAAGGTTAATGTATGCGTCGTTCCATACAATATAACTACTTTGCAAATCCCCACTGATGCACTAGTAGAGTGGGTGATGTCACCCCCTATAAAATGGTTGCCATAAATCTATGATCTACCCTGCCTCCTCTATGGGTGGAATGTCATCCCCCCCTGCTGAATAAAATTGTGAAACCTTAGCCCAAAAGAAATCATTATAGTCAACAGAAACAGACTCTTGCTGTCAAAAGGTTAAATATTCTTGGTGCATTCCTGATGATGACTAACACCTGGTGAAAATGTAAAATTGCATTAAATATGTTTTAACTTTTCAGAGTTACCATTGTTCTGTATTTAATTAAAATACTTGGTGGTTTCTGTAGTTATTAGAACATGTGCCCAGCTGCATAACCAAATTTGATCTGAGGACACTACTGATAAAACAGAGGGTCCAACAGACCCTTTCTATACACACCCTCTTTCAGTAAAAATGTTCAGAGCAGATCTTTCATAAGTTAATCTCTCCGTAGTTTGTTGTTTCATATTGCACTTCAAATAACCTAGCTTTAATTTACTTGCAAACGTCCATCAGCCCTTCCACACTACAGCTTGATAGAAATCTAACCACACTGTTTTAAAACTTTTGGAACTCATAAGTTATTTTCATGGTCTTATCAAGGCCAAGGATACCTAGTAAAAGTATCCAGCAAGCCAGGTTGGGTGCAGCATTACCCACTTAAATAAGATGATGTTAATGTAGTGCACCACACAAGAGATGAGTGATAAGAAATGAATGAGAGAAAGAAGTCAACAAGAAGTTAAAGAGAGGCAGGATGAAAGAGAAAGGGAAATGAAGAAGGAGAGGAGGTGGAAGGAATGATGAAAGGAAGAAGAAAAGGATGAGAAAGAAGAATTGACGTTATTTGTGATCTAAAGTATATTATAGTAAAATATGCTTAATACTGTTTGATAAGATGAATCCCATAAATTTGATTAAATACAGAAAAACAGTTTGGAAAATTATGAGCAGTGGCATTAGATTGTGAAATGCTATTTGATTTGATGTCAAGAACTTGGAGATGCTGGGCCAGTAAAGAATGAGCTCATCAATAATTACTGAAATCCAAATATAATCTTCTGTTCAAAATCACCCTCAAAACATGGTGGTACATTGGGACAATTTTTAACAGAACTGTGGCCCAAAAAGTCTGACTCTTCTCAACATAATGTTTTTAAATGAATTTTTGGCAAACTTCAAATAAATAACAGTGTGACATAAATAGCACTGAGGCGTGGAACAAAAAACCCCAGCAATTCTTTTTTACTCTGTGTTGCCATCTACATGTACTTTATTTGATTAGGTTTCCCTTGAGAATCTTGGCCTCTCAAGATTTGCAATTTTGATGCAAAGTTAGAACATACCATAATTTCCTTTGCCCCACCTCCAGGGTTTCTAAGCTCATATGAACATAGCTTGTAAATACAAGTTTGCAACTTATGTTACACCTTTCATGAACCATGCTTAAGTGGTTGTGTGCATATGTGCTGTAATGTTTGCATTTAGTCTGGTATCACTGCATTTACTGTATACAAATTCATGTTACTCAGCCACAAGTCTTGCTTGGGTCCAGGCATTACGAATGATCTTCTCCACTTTGTTTGCCTCAGGATGTTTCAGGATATGAGGGGCAAAAGCTCCATCAGGTGGGGCTGAGCCATTATCTGCACGATGGGAGCCACTAGAATCTTTATCTTCAGAGTATATCTCAAGGATCCTGGCTCGCCAGCAACAGCAGAAACGAGTTTCCTTGAGCTCCAGGTCTTTGAGGAAACGGTAATCAATGTATTCTTGACTTACTAAATAAATAATAAGGAAAATGTAAGCACTCAAAGGGAAAAGAGGTTGCATAATTTATGCCTGTAAAATATTTGTAGGAAAGGCTCAAGGATCATAAGGATATGCACATTCCTGGGCACAAAAAAAAAAAGACACTGAGATGGTAGGGTTCAAATAACTTTTTTTGAATTAAGTTTCAGTTCAGTTAGCTGTGAATATTAATTTTATTTTTCTATAGTTGGTATTTATGGAAGGAATATGACAATTTTATACTTGTAACAAAAATATCTCTCTGGTGATAAAGGATGTTTGAAAATTGCCTGAAATTGTTTGAAAAAAGGTACATTTTACAGTCTTCAAACCTCTCAAACCTCTTCATTGAATAATACATAATAAACATTTTGAAATATGAATTTTTGGCAGTTTTCTTAAACATAACCAGAAATACATGTGGAAGTGTTGGACAATAACTTTTGATTGAATTTAACACATTTCAGTTCTCTCTTTGGTTTTGAACTGCATGTTTAATGTCTATTCAGTCATGCAGTCAACCAACTTACAATGATACTATAGCTAAATTTTAGTACCAAACTTTCATGTTATATTCCTAACTTGCCAAAAATACCACAAAACTGAAAACAAACAAACTATTGAGCAAAACAAACACAGTATTTGTTGAAATTATTGGTACTAGTTACAATGAGATATCAGTCAAATTCTATTTATTTTTATTAGGTTAATTTGATTCAATTTTGATTTATATTACAGCTGTTACAAACCTGTGCCACAGCAGAAGCAACAAGATGGTTCATCTTTGTAGAATATTCCTTGTCCAGTCACCCTCCATTTTGTGGGCCCATAGACAAAGTCTGGGCAACACAATTCACAACAATTTCTCTTATATTGACAGCCATCAGCTGGTGTCTGACCAGACCATAAGGCTTGTGAACGAGATATGTCAATCTTCTTTCTTTTCAAAAGGTAAACCATCTCCAGAAGATGTATTCTATCTCCAAGAATAGAAACACCCATTTCTTTTAAATGAGCCTACAAGAATAAGAGACTTGATATATTTATGTCTAGCTTTATTTCCAAACAAACAAGCAAAAAACTAACAAACAAGTAGACATACCAACTAACCAGACAGACAAATAGACAGACAAACAAACAGACAACAAACACAAATAAACAAACAAACAAACCTCAGTTAGAGAGGCCAGTACATTGCCTCCAATCTTGTTTATGACAAACTGTTCACCCAAATATGCCAGACCAATGTTCGTTAAAAATTGATCACTCACTTCTTGTGGAGACCATTCTAATACAAATAAGAAAAAACAATAATAATAAAAATATCAATGACTTAAATTTAATGATAAAGATATTTTATAAAATCATAGCACCCATGACAACTGATAGTTACCCTAGATACATGAAAAGAAATATTAAGCCAGCCAATGTTCACCTAACTCAAATTTAAAAACTTACAAACCTGCACCTTTCAGAGTAAATCTAAGGTAGCCACAATTAAACAGAATTCCCATAAGAGTTGTGCATGACTCATTGACCACATTATTGCAACTACATTGACTACATTTACCGAGACTTGAGCATAAATGGTGCAGAAAATCAAAACAATCGTGTACTTATTCCATCAAGTCACTGCAGTTACAGTTCTACACCTGCATGTGTCGTTGTCACATTTTTTTAAGGTAATGAACAACCTTTGTGGTAAACCTGCACGCATATCTTGAAATATTACGAGAACTAGAATTAATTCAACGCCCCTTTGGCAGCATTTCAAACCACTTTAGCTTGACATTGAACATGAAAAATTTCCCCTAAGTACCGCTGGTTCAATGCTGTGACGATTTGAACCTTTTCATTAGCAATTTAAAAGCGGGTGTGCTTTTCTCATGACCGGAGCAACCCGATACTGGTAACACCAAAACTGTTTATCGAACGGTTAAGGACCTCCGGAAGTATGTTGACCAGAACATGAAAACATTTTTGGATGCATTTAACTCTTACAGATGACGGTACGTTTCATAACTTTAATATTGGGCAAGGTCAGGATGATAAATACACGGCCCAATATTCATCGATTTAGGAAAGAAATTAATGAAAAGACGCTACAAGATGTAAGCTTATAAAACAAAGCACATTTTAACAAATTAGTGAACAAACGAGGGTTTGAATAAAATACTAGCAATTTCAACGAAGGATTGAGCAGTTT
Organism: Heliopora coerulea; assembly: GCA_030142905.1. Lineage (NCBI taxonomy): Eukaryota > Metazoa > Cnidaria > Anthozoa > Scleralcyonacea > Helioporidae > Heliopora > Heliopora coerulea. The sequence continues at coordinate 279,602 of JASJOG010000039.1, forward strand.
CAAAAAATAACCAATTGCTGGGAACTGTACGCAAATATCCCACAATATTCAGCCTCAAGTTTACGGCGCAAAAGAAGACTGCAAAATGATTATGATCTGAAAGAACTATTGATTCAATTTTACATAATGTGCAAGTCTTATTTTTGCTACATCCATTGAAACATTGAACCTTACTTTTCACTTGTTCATGATCTAGGTTTATCACATAGTTCTCAGCATCGCTTGTTTGTTCTGGTTGGTCAGTTATGGGGTCTCGTAGTCTTTTCCTTTCATATTCAGCCATCGCCCTCTTCTACAATGCAATGTTTACTGTCTTTCAAGGCATTGAGGAACGCCTCATCAGTGCTTCTGTCAAGACACGCCCTATCACTTAAGGTGACAGTGCCGTGATAACTTCACTGCAACACTTCCGAAGGTTGAACCAAAGTTTGACTGTTTATTCAAATATCATGGGTAAAAACATTGGATTTGAATGACCAGTATCGAACCGGAATATCTGTAGACTATAGTTACGGTATTGAAATGCCTAGCTCCGACATAGTGCCTTTCTAAATCAATACCACATGTTAATTATCCATGCATGATGATACCAATAATAATAAATACCTTTGATTGGATTTGAAACCATCACATACTGTGTGACATTTTTAGGAGTGAACAACAATGTTGACAAATAAAAGTAAAAGATTGTATGAGGTGGTTGCCTGTCCAATAACAGATTTATTGTATCACTAACCTTAAACTATGTTAATAAAATTCCAAGCCCATCTTTAGCCTAAAAGAGCAATGTTTTCGTTGCTTTCTTATGCCAATAGTTGAAAAAAAAAATTATGTTACTGTCACGTGACTATAGTTCCTGTAAGACTGCTTCTGTATAGTAATGTAGATGTTTATTTACAAGAGCTAACAAGTTTTATGGGACAGACAGAAGCTATCATAAACGAAAAGGGTTCCAACAGTAACTAAATATGAACAGTTTTCCTAATGGCAGTGGGGCAACAACTTCACGTATTGATGCCTTAGACTACGTATTTTTCAGTCCACTGCAGCATCTTCAGTTTGGGTAGGAGCAGGTTGAGCTCCTTCATCAGCATCTTCCTCCTCTTCATCATCGTCATCTTCATCTTCATCCTCATCGGGCTCAAAATCGTCACCTTCGTCTTCATCCTTCAACAAAACAATCAGCATCAATGAGAAGCACTGTTTCACCCAATTTACACACAAAGAACTGGAAAATTATGTGTCTTGTTAATGGACAAAACAATCTTCCCAAGGGTTTCATGATTACAGATTTTCAGAGAATCTGTGCTCTGCGGCTCTCAAGCCAAATGTCAACTTAATTTCAGCAATTATTTCATCATGCATTCAAACATGTTCTATAGTAATATCTTATGCAGAAGTGTTATTAACAAATAATTTTTGTGAATGATTCATAAAGTGGATTGGTTGATAACTGTGATTCAAAGATTAACTTTGGTTATTTATCTTGGTGTTTCCCTTCCAGCCCAAAACACATCCACTATATAAATAAAATTGTCAGGCATTAGCCATAATAAAATCTAAAAAGTCAGGTATGGATCATGAAGAGTGAAGTCTGAAATAATTAAGTAGCTAAAATGAACTGTCCCTTAGCAACTGTGGCTTAGCAACTGTGGCATAGCAACAAAATCTAAACACCCTCAAATTTTAATGGATAAATAATTGGATTTAGGTTTTGCAAATATTTTTACCATTCAAAGGTGGCCTATCATGATTTAAACAAAACCTTTAATGTAACAAAGTAAGGTGTTAAGGCTAATGGGAGGCAAGAAGCCTTCCTTGTCAGTCAAGTTATATTTTTGCTCATTTTGAGTGCTCTAAAATATTCAACCCTGCTCTAAGGTTGACATAATACCTGAAGGTTATCTCTCTGTAGATACTCAAGTCCAGTTTCATCTTCTCCGTCATCGTCTTCGTCCTCCTCGTCATCATCGTCATCTTCATCACCATCTCCATCTTCCTCTTCGTCATTCTCTTCACCTTCATTCTCCTCATCATCTATATCATCATCTAGTCCATCTTCATCCTCATCCTCTCCTATAAAAATTATAATTCCTTGCACCAGTCTGATATGAGCCACTGCATTTGCCCTAAATGCCAAATAATTATTGTGGGCATGAAATGCCATGCTGTTCTCTCAACTGGATAATCATATTTACTTAAAATCATGGCAAGCCAAAAATTTTAAGAAATATAACAAAATGAAATCTGAAAATTAACACATTGCAAGATTCAGATAAAAAAGCAAGATGAAGATGACAAAGTTTGAACTTTACACTCTAGAAATCAATCTAAATTTACAAGAAATTCTCCAAATGTCTAGCTATAATTTTTCGCCTTCCTGTTCTGTGTTAAGCATCGCAATAAAACTGATCCTTGAATAGCAATACACAGCACACAAAGTTAAGAAAATTTTAAAGTACTCAAAGAAAAATTTGTACACACTTTCCAAATGTTCCTGGGAATTTGCAATGAACTTTCCCTTACTTGCAACATAATTAAACTGCAATTAAATTAGGAACTCAAAGTAGCAATGCTTGAGGAAGTTTCGCTGGAAAATTTAACTATACATACCCACATCATCATCATCACCACCTTCACTGCCTTCATCTAGAAACAAAAGTAATGGGAAAATATAGTCAATAATAGTCTTGATTTATCTTTCCATAAACAAACACAAAAAAATCAGGACGCATATCGACAATCCAGAAAACTTAAAAGTGTCTCAAAATTTGAGGCAGAGAGCTTTCCTGCAAGAATTTACAATGTATTTTAGTATTGTTTTTCATCATACTTCAATTCAGTTTGTCCATCCAAAGGACTGACCTGATATAGAGGCCACCGACTATCCTACCTATTGCCATAAAACACACATTATGCAGAATAGATGTTCAATTTGAAGGATGAAAATCAATACAATTTCCTCTGAATATGATTTCCACCCAGTTCTTAAATTACATTGATTCTAAAGATGTTCAATTATTATTCTCTTATATACACCCCAATAACTTAGTCTAGTTGCCTTTTTTTTCAAGATTCTTTCTTACAAAATGTTCTAAACAAGGATAAACAATTTAATTTTCCTGTATAGGACACAAAGGAAGTCCATCCCAGCTCTTCTCTCCCTCCCCTCCAAGGGTAAAAAATTGTGCAACTATAATCCTTGCCAACAGAAATATGCAATATGGCTGTGTTTTAATATTTCATAGGTGTCTTCTAACAGTGGCATATGCATTTCAACATATATGCCAAACAATGGGAACTTAACTGACTTACATTTGAGGAAGAAATATCTGAAATGACAGTACCTGTTATTGTCTAACTACAATATATAACCAAAGTATATCAAATACTGCAATAAGCAACTTTTGTATTCCAATGAAAAGGCAAACTATTTGCCTCCTTATGGTATTATTTTTAAAAAAAAAAAAACAAAAAAAAAAAGACAAAAAAAAAAAGACAAAAAAAAAAGACAAAAAAAACGGCTACGTTATAAAAATTAAAAGATACAGTCTTTAGCCAGCATATTTCAATAAAAGTCTGGTCAATTCAAATTTTTCTTAACATGACATATCCAAATAAACCTCTTTTGCTGGAACCTCCTGAACGAACGCACACGAGAGAAAAGCGAAAATTCAGTAAGTTCATTCCAAGCTAATCTAAAATAATTTAATTGTGAATCGGAACCAAAAATTTCAACCATCTTGGGAAAAATGCAGGGGGGTTGCCCGAATCCATATAGAAGACGATGAGTTAGTGCTTCAAAAGACAAGGGCAATAGTTCAAAAGCTGTTTGAATATGATATTAAATCGTCCTGGTAGCACCATGATTGAGCTAAGTCCATAAACACAAGTCCATAAACACAGACCTTTGCGTGTGACACTCCGTGAAAATCCCTAGAATCAGTTCGCTACCGCCGATCTTGCACATCATGTTCATCGCCCAACCTCAATGTCTTCGCAGTGCTTTAGAAACTTAGATATATTACCTTCATCATCGTCATCTGCTGAGGAATCCGTTTCATCAGCCTCTCTATCGAACCTGGAAAGGATATTGCAGACAAAATTTAGGACAATTCACTCGTATTGCAAGTTCGATGCGATCACGCGCGCCATACAACGTGACACACGGACGGCAGTATATGCAAATAGAAGAACGGCAAATTTCAACTTATTCTTCCTCTTAGCGGACAGCAAACTGTATAATGTTTGACGGAGTGAATTAAGGTTTTTAAGATGTTATTTTTATACACTCACATGTCGTATCCGTCGAGATATTTGAGCGAAGGGCACAACTTGAAGACTTCGTTTCGATAATTTTCCACGTTTGTCACTTCGCAGTTGTACAAGTCCAAACTCTTTAAGTTCGGTAGTTCTGCCTGCAATTTAGCACGAATTACGTCAAACAAGAATCAGACCTTTTGCAGAGATATTTGCAGACCCATTCCTACACAGCTACACACAATTTCGAGTTCATAAAGCGAGGAAAAACATTATTTGCTTACCAGTGGTTTCAGAGTACCTAAGTCTTTGATTTTATTGCCGCTCAAATTGAGATGCGTAAGTTTCTGAAACCCTTGTAAATTATGGAGTCCAGACGATATGCGATTATCGCTTAGTTCGAGCTGTTTACAGGGTAAAAGAAAAACACAGTAAGTTTCAATAAAGCAGCTAAAACATCTCAACTTTACGAGTTTTGTGGCCCAGAATAAAGCAACAATGACGCAACAAGAAGGTGTTATTGGAAAAAGATCAACGATACTTACTCGTCTAAGGTTCGCGAGTTTGGGGAAATTTTTAAGCGACGTTAACCCAGCGTTATTTAACGATAGATAATCCAAGTTGACAAAATTTTCCGTCAGTCCTTCAACTTGTCCTGTCGTTCTACAATTATCCAAGTTTAGTTCCAATACCTGCAAACGAGAAGAACAAAGCACATGGTATCAAATATGGAGGCCATGTCTTCTTAGCAGCAGTCAAAATTGAATGTAACCGTTTGTGGAAGCTTCAGCGTGCCATCAAATGGGTCGATTTTCAATTGTTTAACGGCAAAACTACTGCGAATACCTCGGCTGGTTTATATCCTCGGCTTTCGGCAAGAATTCTTTGTTCCATTGAAAAAGACATGTTGATCTCTAAGAACGAGACTTGAACTCCTAAACAAATGCTTTTCCGAGCTCTTGTTGAAACGGCGCGGCTACTTCTTGTACGGGGGGTTGCACGAAAATCCTTTACAAACAGGGTGGATATTCGAAGGGAACCTTCCCGCATCAAGTCACCGAATTGAGGAGAAATACCATTTCGATCTAACCACTACTTCCTGTTCAACACTTTTTCCAAGAATTTGAAGGTTGAAAAATGCACTTTCCTGCCAGGAAAATTATTAACTAAGGACATTTCTTAAGAATTCCAGTCGAAAGGCTATTTTCAAAATTCCCTGACAGTTGGAAAATAACCAAAGGAAAGATTGAAATGCAGAATTATAATATACATTCAAAATACCTCCACTTTCACTTCTTATCAAAGAGAAATTTTAAAGTTTTAAAGACGTTTCCCTTAGATATTTTCTTCAATCTCTTTACATCAATACCTTTGTGGAATAAAACTCCTTATTTTCAATGACTTATAAAGCGATAGAAATGAAATTTGATTAATTGCGGAATTCTCCCGATAACGGCCGTAAGATTGAAATCGAGGCTACGGTCTTCCCTTCCGCCATTCTGTGACCAAATTTCGAAGTATTTGACAAAATATCTACTGAAAATCAGTTTTAAATTCGTACTCTTACACAAACCCCCACTCTAGAACTCACAATATTGTAAATCCATGTGAATTATAAAAAAATCCAGTCATACTCTGACGATTTGATGGACAAAATAAGCCCAGCTTGTACATTGCCAAACAACGCCTTCTTCAGTTCAGACCACGACATATCTTCGTCAACTGTGAAAATTTTGCTTCCTTTCAGGTCCGTGCGAACGAAGAACGTTGAAGTAAACTTATCCATTGTTTTCCAAGGTTTACGTTGGTTTTTGAAACATTGCGAACTGTCGTGAAGCTTACGAAAGCTTATAGTTCAAGTCGATGACCAGGAAACTACACTCGTGACGCCATAGCTTGCCTGCAGCTCGCTTTAGTACAAAGCTACCCCCTCTTAGCCCTTCAGAACGACTGGCTCGCGAGAGACAGGCTGCGTCATTGAAAGTAGTGGGAATTTGAGCTTAAATTTCAACCAGAATTTGCCTCAGATATAATCTACACAAAGAATCACGTCGGCCATAATATTTATAACAGAGTTTAAGGCAAATTGATGTCATTATGATGTCAATTCAAACAGAAACTGAAACGCAATCTCACGATGAGTTTAAAATATCAAACAGGCTATTTCCGGGTGGGCAAATAACAGCGTTTCTGTGTTTCTTGTCAAATTTGAGTGCATTAAGACCCGGGGGTGAAAACCGTATGGAAAACCAAGAACGAAAAAATACTCCTTTGTAGGAGAAATAAAACTGGAAGCTTTCAAACCAGGTCGAGTGTAAAAGAAATACGGCTACCACGGTAAACCGGGATGGAATGAAGGTCGACAAAATGAAAGAAAAAGCACTGACGAATGGAGAAAATTGAGAAGAAGATGAGGAAAAAAAAGAGCTTTCATTCGGAAATAGGTTTAATCGATTTATTTCATATAGTGCTTTGTTCATTAAACGCAGTGAAAAACTTCTTGACTCTCTATCAGAGACATTTGAATCTAGCAATGGTAAAAATTATTTCTTTTCCGTCAGGAGTCAATATCGAGTCTTCTTTGAAGCATTTTGTTTCACATTCTACGATTATCCAAGTAATACTGGATAGTACAGTAATATAATAATTCAGTTTTCTTGAAATAAAAAGACGCAGGTACTGGTAGAAAATAATTCCGATATTTGAGTGAGACGGCTTCGGATTGTTTTCAGCAGACGGAAACATCTTACGCAAATTGCTCCAAGTGCGTCGTCAAGGCAGGTAAATGTGAAAAAGCTCACTTGAAAGAGCTCCTACGGATCATAGACTATCGTAAAATATGCACAGATCCTGAAACGATCGCACTAAAATGTTACAAAAATGTAAGTCCATCGCTTGCGAAGAAATCAAACAAACCAAAAACAAAAAAACATTCAAGACAAAATTTGCGACACTAAAATTAGTAAACTTGTTGAAACCGTCGTTGCCTCTAGTTATTTTTGTGGGTCTGTTTAGGTAGAAATCAGCTTTTTACTGATGTCACATTCCAGGCGCAAATTTGGATGCTTAGGCTAATTTTTTTTACTCCCTATTTATGAGTACGAAAATTCAGGGTAAGGCCAAAAGAACGACCCTTTTGTGAATTATTATAGTGCCATTCATTACTAAGAACAGTGCGCGTCAACTCAATTCTTCTCAGTTTCAAAACCACGATAAAGTTTTTTTCGCTTTGTTTTTGTCATATAAGACAAATCTTAACTGGGTCCGTAATCTATTTCGAATGTCCAGTGCCGTCGAGTGAGTACAAACCAAGGTCTGGATGAGTGAGGTTTGACTGCAATTCATTCATCTATTAATTATACTAGATTATAATCTCTGAGATGTTGCTGCAAGATCGTATCCTTCACAGCAGCAAAAACAAATTTAATATTCTTTGTATCAGTGGCGCAGGTGAAATGCGAGTAGACAGTCTTGTCGGGATCTGGGTTCAACTCCACGAACATTTTTAGCACGAAATCTCGCGCAGCTGGTGCGTCTCTGACGGGTCCTGGAAAAGTGAGAAAAGGAACTAATTTTGAAAATTGTTAAATAAAACGTCAGAGTCCAAGAAATTACATACAATTAAGACTGACGAGTAAAAGTTAATTGGTAGAGATGGCTCTGAGCTAGCGTCGAGATAAAGGTTACGGTAGGTGGACAAGCAAGGTTTCATGAACTAATCCAATGATCTATACACTGGAAAGAGAGAGAATTCTACGCTCTCATTTTTCTTGCCAAGTCCCAGCTGTAGCTTTCATGGATTCACGTTGAACTTTGGACATGTTGGCGGGGAAGAAATCTAAAAATCTTATCGACTTAAATATGAGATGAGTGAAAACTATCAACGTTTATGGAGTTTATACTCTTCAAGAGAGTTGAGAGCAAGAAAAGGTAATGTTTCTTCCTCTGCTCTTCGATCTATTTCTTCCTTGGTATTTACAATGTCAGAACCTTGGAGTATAAATAGTTTTCAAGTTCGTTAAAAAAAATGCGCTTCTCGTTCGAAGATGCCCTTACTCGCGGAGTCGGTTCAAGGGGGCAGCTACTACGAACTCTGCGCGCAACGCGTCCTGTGCCTGCGGCTTCCGCTCCGCTTTCTACTGTAACAAATTTCGCCATTTATATGACATTTTTAGCCCGCAACACTCTTTTGTGCATGAACGAAAACTCGCGAGCGACGCAAGTTGGATGAAAGCTTGCATCGTGAAACAGGGTCACTGGTTTACTTGCACTTTGAAAATGTTCTTATTTTGAGCTTAATTCTTGTATACAGGTTAGCTTAAACACTTTTTCTTTTGTGTTACAGTCGGACTTCTTTTAAACTTGCTTTTCTAAACTGTACAAGTGTGCATTCCTTTTTACTTCAAAGGTCCACAGTCGAGTTTACAAATAGAAAATTTCTCGAGCTTCCTTGTGCTGTGATTGAAAAAAATTGTGATTGAAAGCGGGAATAATTCCTAGTGGAAACAAGTGGTGTAGCCGAATGTTTGAGGATTTTTTTCGGTTCAAAAGGCGTCATCTTTCTATCACAGAGCAGAAATACGAGAACTATTTTCTCTTTGTTTCATAAAATAACATGTTTTTTCCTCGAATTCTCGTGACGTAGTTTATGCCTCTGCACTCGGGGGCTCGTCCAATCAGAGCGTGCGTATGATGCTTGTTATTTTATAATAGGAATTAAAACACTTGACTTTTTGACAGCCCTGACAGCTTCTTCAGTATCGACAGAGCAGGCTGTTGCAGCGTAAGCCTGATTTATTTTGCATGACTGTAACACGGGACAGTCCTGACGTGTACAGTTCATTCAGAGATTCCTTAGGACTGAGTGCAACATTAGCAGAAGAATTGTCAGCAGGGATTACACAGCTAAGGTTATCAATAATAGACAACACTACAAAGATTCCTATGTAACGTGACATATATTGCGTAGAAAGGCAAAAAGAAAATGTAGAGCCTGTTACGGCGACAAAGTAATAATGGAAATGCAAGGAAATCTGCGCTGCAATCCTAGTTCCCGTGATTGTTTCCTTTGACATTTGCGCACAGCCCACGTAACTCATATTTTTAGCTTCACTGCCTGTCTGGCAAGATGTTGAGACGTGTTTACTCGAAATCGAGTCTAAATATAAACCCCGGGACCAAACTCATAATTACATGCGTCAATCAACCAGGAGATTGAACTGAACAACAACGTTAAAAATAACCGAATATGATACCAAAGACAGGTGGAGGAACAGGAGGCAAGAAAAACAACAGAAAGCTCAATAGACAGAAAAAAGTCATACTGAGAGATAAACAAATGATAACTCAGTGCTAATCACTGTTAGCATGACATAAAATCAGTAGGTTCTATTAAAAAACAGGGAGCCGATAGCGATAGTAATCTGTTAAATATAGCTCCACAGAAAACGATCTTTCGTGCGACAGTGAAGCAAGTCACGTCTCAGTTAAGCCGGAATAACTCTACTCTGCATGATTGGAAGTTGACACATCATTTCGAAAAGGAAAAAGAACGTACGTTTTATCCTAAAATTGCGAATATCTATTTGGTAGAAAACGAAATAATGTGAAATATACATAAAAAAAATTCTCGATTCTGACTGGCTGAGGAAACACAATGCAGGAAAAAAAAGTATGAGTAATTCGCACTGAGTTACCGATTTTTGGTATTGGATTACCTCTTTGACACTATTACTTTGTTCATGTCTATTGTTGAATGGTGATGGCATGGTTTCTCGTGCGACCTGGTAAAACAAGCACTCGTGAATTTTTCAAAAACTACAAACAGCACCCATCATTTGGACTTGTGTTATTTTGATAGTATCTGGAAAACTCACTGCAACGTGTTTGTCTTTTTTCTTCCCAAACTGCGCTCAAAACCATGCCATTACCTATACTTACATCAATGTTGGTTCAGCTTCTTTGTTCTCTGAAGATTGATAACTAACTCACCAACCTCATAGAGATATTTGGGTACTTTCTGCCGAAATTTCGCCGTTTCTATGTTTCTCGGTTTAGTTAAAACCTTCTTTCAAAACTTCACCAACGATGACACAAGTCGGTTATATACCTCGATCTCAGTGCTTAAGCGATAAGGTGAATCTCCACCAGGAGGAAAATCTCGCGCAACTGGATTTTTTTCAGTGTCACACGTGGAATAGTTCTCATCGAATATACGTGTTAATTGCGGCGGAAAAAGTCGAATCGCGCGACATTTTCCGTCTCGTGGAGATTCACCTTCACCTGTACATTCAATCAGAACTATTCTACGCATGTGACGCCGAGAAAAAGTCCAGTCACGCAACATTTTCCGCCTAGTGGATATTCGGCTCATACATTAAACTTCCGGCTTCGCCCTCAGGTTGAGATATCGCTTAAACACCTTGGTTAGGGTTGAATGACTTTTACACCTTTTGCTGTTCATTACCAGAAAATATACTATCATTAGCGCCAATCTCGAACTCATTAACGCAAAAATACATTCATTTTATTCAATCGTCATTCATTTGCGTAGACACGCAACCATTTGCATCGAAGGGCATTCAATAGTACCATCATACGACCATTAATACCATTCTATTATACATTATACATTACGCAAGATATTTCTCTTGTGTAATTGAAATTTTATTATCCTTAGTGTATAGTAGGATGATGTTAATGGTCGTCGGTTGGCGCTATGGAATGCCCTTTGATGCAAACTGTTGCATATCTACGTTAATGAATGACGATTGAACAAAACATATGTATTTTTGCGTTAATGTGTTTGAGATTGACGTTAATGATAGTATATTTTCTGGTAATGAACATCAAAAAGGTGTACATAACGGTATGAGCTAGTTGGTAACAAAAATCCAGACAGGAAACTTGGGGGTACGAGGGTTGATGAAATCTCAGCCTCATAATCTGTACCGGAGATTCACCCTACCCAGACGATCCCTGCGACAACCCGGTCAACACGCCTTACTCTTCGAATCATGAATTCACGATATTTATTTGTAAATTTATTTTTCTCCACTCTCTCTCCACGGATTGGACAATGGCGATTTTAAGGTGGCTTAGGGCAGTTTCAGATCCTAGCTACATCTCTCTACAAGATTCTACCTCGGTCTCCTACGAGGAAAATTGCTATGAATAATAATAAAAAAAAAACCGTCTAAAGCCAGCTTAAGTTATTTTCTGGTACCGTAATTATTATACACTCTTACACTTATAAGTTAAGATATTCACGGGATGACCCCCTCATCGATCTTTGTTGCTATAGATATAATTCTCCAACCACTGTACTCCAGTGCCAAATTAACACATAGCAAGCTAAAACACATCTCAATATAATATTACCTAAAGATTCTCATTACAGGGGTTCAATACCCGGGGGTTTAATTCCTGGGTGCACAACCGAGGGGGTTAAATTTCTGGTGCAGACCTAACTCTGTCTGGTGTTTCCTGTACCAGGCAGTCGGTGAAATGTCCATCGAAATGTCACGGGTGGATCGCAGCATAGAATGTCAGTGTAGATGTTGTCTCTTGTGTCTTGCACAACATAAGGATTGATAACTTTCCAAGTGCTGATGCGTTCCTTCACGTCAATCTAATCCTAAGCTCAAACAAGGTTGTATTCCTTCAAGTTCAGTTGTAATATTGTGTCCTTGACGGCGGCGAAAACAAATCGGATGTTCTCCGTATCTGTTGCGCAGGTGAAATGCGAGTATATTATTTTATCCGTGTCGGGATTCAAATCTACAAACATCTTTAAGATGAACTCTCTGGCGGCTTGTGCATCTTGCTGAGGCCCTGCGAAGAAACAAGGGAAGAATATGTTAAATAAAAATTGTCCATAAGGGAACACTTTGGGTGCGTTGCATTCCTCTATAATGAGAGGTGAATGTGACACAAGTTTTCTAAGGCAAGTCTGACAAAGTTCAGTAAGAACACACTACACATAAAATTTATGTATGAACACATGGTATATATAAGATGTCAAGATTTCCCCACCGAACAGGTTAGGCTGGTTTCAGGCCTATCCCTCTGTCGTCATCTCCGTACAGTGACACGTGACACTATTGCTCCTAACAATGGATACGTTAACTCATGGAGGTGCAAGCTTCAGGCCTTCAACGAGTAAAATCGTCTGGCGTTAGCCAAAGTAGAATATTACACTGTGCCGTTCCCCCTTAATGGGTTAAACCAGATAATTTTTCAGTTTATGCTATTTTAAGACGTAGAACCAGTGATGTGGCTGAAGGGTAATATATTTACGCGGCGTTTCGGCTTCTAATTTCTCTCAAGTAACAACTCCAATTTCAAACTGTTTAGCAGTTGGTCCTTCATTTCTTCGCGAAAAACGCTAATATCATTCATTCTCCACGACATAACGACGATAGATCGAGGAGGAAGACAAAATCTGAGTGCAATATATGAAACGTTTTGGGGGGTTAGAAGGCAAATGGCTAGGAAAGTCATCACTTTTGCCCGTAAATATCTATTTTATTCTTTTGAGTAAGTAGGTTAGAGCGATGAAGCGCCACTGTCGCCGTGCCCTGGGGAGAACACTGAAATCATAGTAACACAGCGAATGTTCTTTAGCTGTTTCAGACTGTTAACCCTTGTTCACACTTAAACATGAGCACAAAGCATAAGGATTTATAAAACAAAAAGGCAAAACAAGGGAATGATGTCAAGCCTGAGACAAGGATCGTCGCGATCCTAAGCATAAGATCACAGTCCAAGCGTAAGCCAAGAGTCGAACAAAAGACGAAACAAAGAAAAATTCTTGTTTTATCTTTGCAATTCTCAGATGAGATGTCATTCTTTGTTTTCGTGTTGACCTTGTCCTTATGCTGATGTCGCTAGTGTAAACCATGCTTAACTTAAGTTTCCACAGCGCATTAGTTAAATGAACTTTCGCCATCTTTTTTTGATACCTGAATAACACGAGAGTGATTATTGATTATGTAATCACTGGAGCCAAGTAAGAAGGATTACTCTGAGTTTTGAATGGAAACAAAAATTGAAACGTGTTCGAATTGACGGGAGTGAGAAATCTGTTGCTTTCTTCAAACAATATCGTATAGGTATATGTGAACGATGTTACTGACATAAATTTTCAAGGATGGAGCGACAACGTCCACCTTTCCTGAACCGATGTTGTTACAAGTCTAATGAATTATTAACACCTTCGACCAACCATACTGAAAGCATCGAAGTCACTACTGTCGGGGCAAGGAAGAGAAGTTAACGAGAGAAGTATCTGTATTATTCTATCAGTTGTAACTAAATAATAGGTACATGTGCTCCTCAATGAATATCATGAGCAGAGTTTGTGAAGCACGAAACGAGCATGACAAGCTTGATATTTCAAGTCTCTGTAGTGCACAAATAGTTCCGAAACCCAATCTCGTATTAAGCACATCAAGAAACCTTTTGACCGACCTATCTTACTATAATTGCCGCAATTGAAAGGTAGAGTATTTTCGAGGTTTCACACCGAAAGATACTTTCGTTTTGTCTTGTGTAACATGTAAGCGGTACACGGTCAAATAGTATTTTCACGTCAGACGTTGGCCACAAACGTCACGTGTATGTTCACTGGTAACGCAAGCTGAAAGTTGCAGTAGCCATGCATTTCTTAATTTTCCCATCGTAGTCACCAGCAGGCATGCACTGCATATTTAAAGCAAGTTTCAAAGATTAAAACTTTACGCACTTTTAATTTTAAAGAATTTAAAAGTTCATAATTGATTTTTTTTATAGAGCTTCTAACCCATTGCTTCCTTGCCATCATATCTTTATAGCAAGCAAGCACACAATAACAGCAGACCAGGAGAAAATATTTTATACTCTACGTTTATTTTCAGTATACAACATATCTTTGCACGAATACTTACATTACAATATTTAGTTTTGTTATATGTTTAAGAAATCCAGCTGGTCACGTACAAGTATCTCTGAATTTATCCTACCGCACATCTAGGATTTTATTCTGGTCATGCTGTCTTTGGGTGCTTCTTGTCATTCCTGGAAATTTAAGTAATAAGAATTATGACTTCAGGTATTACAACTTGACCTGATATTTTAAACTTTGGTTTTAAGTTATGTTGGTTTTTTAAGGATGTAAATCAAAAAGTTATGTTTACTCCAGTGGGTCGAGTATCCCCAGGTCTCTTCATAACGACACGTTAATGGAGTTACTAGCTACTGTTTGTAGCTTTACTTTCCACAAAAAAAAAATACAAATTAAGGTTGTTAGCAAAATAATTTAAAGTATACTTGTGAACGTTAACTTTGCCCGATAAGGTTTGCCCAAATATGACACCGTTGGCTTTCTTTCAACGGGTATTTAAGACATCAGCGTGATTCAAGAGTTATTTCGTGATGTTATCTCCACTAAAATCGTAGGAACGTTCATTATTTTTGACGAATATGAATTTTAGCTGCATTCGTATCATAAGTACTTTACACTGTTCGCGTCGGTGTTGTGTAGGATGTACGTACAATCACTTGCCTTCGTTTCCTGCTTGTATATCCAATACAACACGACCGCTCATATCGTGAACAATACTTACATCTAACAAACGAAACTTCAAAGCTGTTTTTCTCTATTTAGTATTTCGAAATGTGAAAATGGACAACTCGGCGTTTCCTTTGCGAGCCTCGGGGGTTCAAAACAGACAAGAGATATACGGATGCAGCGCTCTTGACAAGTGCTATTCACGATCAAGCATCGCGTAAGACTGTACTTAGGTTTTTCAAGTGTACACAGCTAACTTTTAAAGCAAACTTTAGTAAACTGTATGTAAATTTATCGTATAAATCGTAAATAAGGTATTCAAATAGAAAGTTCTCCTTTTACTAGGAAAAGGGGTGGGAGGAAGAAAGTACATGTAGTGCTTGTTCTTATGTATTGTGATGTTGGAAAGAATGGAAATGAAATGAAATAATAAACGAACTTTAATTGTATTAATATTAAATCATGTTTATTGAGTAATCTAATCAAATATATTATAAGGCTTACCTTCTCTTAAGTTCAAAAGCAAAAACTGTGAGCTGTGTTCGGCCACGAGACTCGTGTTCACTCAGAGATGCCTCGTCCGGTTGTACAGTAGGGCTTATTTCGCTTCGGTTGTCAATCTATTCTTGATAAATCGCGAAAACACCGGCAGAATACACTTTTAACAGTGCCATTTCCACAAAAAACACTATTTTCCCGCAAAAACTCGCCAAGGTATCACGAAGAGCTAAAGTTAAAGTTTTCGCCAGGAGAAGTTTTTTTTACAGTAACCGTCACCTTTTCTACAGAAGGAGTTACCAGGTACAGTAACAGTTGAGAATACATCAGCTAATATCTGCTTAAATGGTCTCACTCATTTTGTGTACTGGACCCGACACGAATGAGTTCAGACCGGTTTGAACTGGGATCGGTCCGAAATGTTTTTCCTGAGAAGGCAAAATCTTTCAACATCAACCATTGACGTGACAAAGCCTAAGAAAAACATTCTTGCTGGGAATGAAAACTCGGAATGCAGTCAGAAATATTTGGAAAAACATAGCTTTAGATTCTCTGTTCTCGCTCAAACACCGTAAATATAATGGGTTTGAATATCTTACGTTGAAACAACATGAAACATTGTAAAGGGAAACAGTGTAGAGAGATAAAAAGCAAACGAACCAGAACATCAAACTCACCATCAAACTCCGGAAAATAATCAGCAAGGTGAGAGTACAATATTTTCTCCTCCAGTAAATCTTTCTTGTTCAAAAATAATATTATTGAGGAATTCTGAAACCATGGGTACGTTATTATTGTTCTAAATAATGCTTTACTTTCCTCCATCCGATTCTAAGGAACAAGAAGAAATTATTGACAACCAGGGTTTCGTTCTGTTTGGTATGAGAGTATTGATGGGTTTGAGAAAGGACGAAGTTTAGTTATGGGTGGGTCCCGATATGGAGTGGGAATTGTGTGCTAAAATTGTAAGGTCATGAGTGGTTGGCAAGGTTTGGTGGCAAATTTATATATGGAATGGTGACCGCTTGGTGGAGCAGGATAGGTAGGTTGAGGGAAGAAGTGAAATAGATGGAACAAGAACGGTAAATTGGGGCTTTATGTGGATAGCAAGGAGTGCTAGGTACACCAGTGAACCAGTAGTGTTTGAAGTCATTTGTGTTTCATGGTACACCCCAGTTGGGGAGGAGGGGGGGGGGAAGAAGTGAAGTGTAGAGAAGGCAAGTGACTTGAGGGAGTAAAATGGCTGTCAAGAACAGTATGTTGTGGGAACTAAGTAGTGTTTGAGGGTAGTCCTTGGCAGGTGGACTGACAATAAGACTGGAATGGGTGTGACAAGAACAGTAAGTTGGGGAAACTGAGTAGTGTGTTTGATGCCACACTGTTGTTGGGGAGAAAAGGGTAGTCCAAGGTTGGACTGACATGAGTGTGTGAAGAACAGTAAGTAGTGGAAACTGAGTAGTGTTTAATAGGACACAATTGTTAGAGAGAGAAGTTAAAGTGGGTAGATCCAGGTTGGTGGATTGAAAACAGGAGTGAAATGGGGGTAACAAGAACAATAAGCTGTGGGAAGTTGGGGGTGTATGGTACACATTCTTGTTGGGGGGGGGAGGAAAAAGCAGGGTAAATCTCCATAGGTGGGTTGAACATGGGAGTGAAATGGGTGTGACAAGAACAGTACGTTGTGAGAACTGACTAGAGTTTGCTAGCACACATTTGCTGTGGAGAGAAGATAAAGCAGTATAGAGTTAAACCACAGGAGATGGACTAAAGGCAGGAGTGACATTAGCATGACATCACATGACACCAAATGTTTTGCCTGACCATCTCAACTGAACTCTAAATAGACAGAAGAGAAGTTGAATTCCAGCAGAACCTCAAAAGGTTTGTTTTGCAACAGGTCTTGGTTCGACTTTCAAGAGACCTTCTGCACCGTCATAATACCCACCACTGTCTGCAAGTGAGCAATAAGGTATAAAAAAAAAACAACCCCAGCAACTTACCTCACCGTGAAATAATCAGAAAGGTCCGAGTAATGCCAAAATGTAAAATTAATTTTCTAACATTTCGAGCAAAGGTCCTTCATCAGAGAGAAAACATAGGGCCTTTGCTCAAAACTTTAGAAAACTACTCTTTACATTTCAGCATTACTCAGACCCTTCCGATTATTTCACTTTGATTTCAACAGCACCTATGCAGCACTCTATTTTTATTTCATGGTTTGGATAACTTACCTCACTGTCTGACTCAACCAGCACTTGGTCATATTCACTTAATGCAACTAAAAACATGATTGAGGTGACATTCTCAAAGCAGTGTATCCATTTTCTTCTTTCAGATCTTTGTCCACCAACATCCACCATTCTGCAATCATAACATGCAAAGGACAATTAAGTTGTACAAGGAACAAAAAAATACTCTACAGTTACAAAATAAACTTTGGGGCAAAGTTCAAGATATCATTACCATAATATCATGACCAGTTTTGACTATGTAACTCTCTGAATATGTCTAAACCGTGAATTTCCCTCATGGCTTATGCAAGAGGCAAAAGTCTCCTTCGTCCTGTATAAAAATTCCCTTGCTGGATACCCGTAAGGAAATAAAAACCAACCACAGGGCTTTCCTTTAATATTTATACATGTATATAAATGTGTATTCTAAAACTGACAATTACATTCCAATCAACCATCAACTACATTCCACACATGATTGTATTTCTACAATGGTTAAAAACCTAAATTTAGCAAAGATTTGAACCAACGTACATCAGTACACAACAAGACACATAATGCAGGAAAATCAAGATAAGTAATAGTACCTGAAGGGTAGGTCCCTGTGCTTTTTCAGGTCAATTTTAAGATTTGAACTAAGTTATCCCATGACTGACTCTACAGTCTCTCAGATTACAACTAACATAATGAGGAAGATTCAAAAGACAAAATACCTAATGCTAATGAATGTAAAATAATCAATAAAGTAATGTTTAACTAAAGAAATTGCTCAGAAAATTCTATTTATGACACCCCTAACAAATAACATTCAGGAAAATTGAAAGACAAAGGGCACTTTTTATTCAAGGCATACTGTATTTACTTGATTAAGTGCCCTAGTGTTTTTAAATATTCAGTGTTTCGGATGCAGTGCTTATTTGGGGGTGGTGTTTATTTGAGTGCAGCGCTCTTTAAAAAATTATAACATTTATAAACGACAACAAGCAAATGTTAACAACCGAAAAAAGCATTGCAATGCAGGAGAATAAATTTCAGTGGCTGATTTAGAATGAGTTGTGCCATACTTGTTTTTTTAGTTTGGCTCCTCAAACAATTCAGTCTGATGATGCTTCGATGCATTGTTGTGAATGAATGCAGCATTAATTCAAGGGCAGCAATTTTTAATATTTTTCCTCTCATAAGGCAGTGCTTAATTGGGGGCAGCACTAAATCCAGGGAGGTGCTTAATCAAGTAAATATGGTACACTGAGTAGGGAAGTCAAAGGCATCCACCCTTACCCTCCCTATGGAGTTCAGGCTTCTAAAAATTTTCTCAAGCAATTGCAGAACAGTGAAATAAGACAATGACTTGGAGAAATGTGGCAATTGAATTTCCCTTTTGCCTTAGGAAGATTTGTAAAAGTCCATTTTCATAAATCTTCCCAGGGCAAAGGGGACATTGTAAATTACCATCTAATGATGGTATCATCTATAATTGTGAAATTTAGAGATAAAAGATTCTCAGGAAAATTTTCAAGGCATCGGGTATAATGTGCATTTAGCTCATCATTTAGTTAAATAAGGATAATACACACATCACTTCTAAATTTGTGAAGAATTTTTGGCAGGTAAATGAAAAAAATTTTACCAAACTTTTCACTTCACAAAAGAACTATATACCATTTGTCATCAACAAATTCAAACTCTGCAAAATTTTAGATCACAAAATCATTTGGAACCAAAAACTACTTATATAAATACCATTATATGTATAAAAGGTTGTTTATATGTTTTCATTAAACATTTTACCTTCACTAAATTGATTAATGACCATCAAATAATTTGACTGAATGTAAAATCACTTGGATTCCTGCTAATATGAAGTTCCTCATTTACCTAGCTATGTGATCTCAAAAGCCGTGGTAGAAATCTGTAATTGCAGGTTACCTGCAAGGCATGGTATAAGATGGGCTCATGCTTTGCTCAAGGTCAGGATTCCATTTTCCTTCCAGTGATGCAGCATTTGGAAGCCAAGCAGAAAGACATGGAGGTTCTTATTCTTCCTTGTAGTATGAAACACTTATTGAATAAGTCAGACTTCAATACTTGGTACACTTTTAGTCATACAATACTACCACTCCAATCATTCTCAAAAATTTTGTTTCCATAGTACCCTTAATCCCTCCAAGGGATCCATAAAATAATATTAAAGTAAAGTGTCTTTATCAATACTGGATAAATCTATCAGCTAGCTAAGGCACTTTTTCCAAGAGGTCCAGTAAGGACCACCCCGTGGGTCCAGTGTTAGTACAAGAGGAAACTCGAGTACCCAGAGAAAACCCATAATGCTTCACCTTGGTAGAGTCTAAATGGACATTCTTCTCACATGTAACCAAGGTAACTTTAATCAGATTACTGCATGGAGTCAGAATCAAACCTTGGTCAAAATGGGTTGACACCTGCTCTGTTATTTTACCACCTTCACCTGAAGGCAATATTACTGTGTGACTTAACATGACAAAAAACATCCAGTGAAGTGGAGTCAAATAGTAACAACAAAACAAAAGGGAAAGGAAACCACTAAAACTTAAGGAGACACTGACATTTTCTGAGCACATGCAGAGAAGATACTATTAGATTGCAGCAGACCCTCAAACTTTTGATATTTTTAAAAGTCATTCAACACTCCCTATGCAATGCCCTCCTATTAAATCATAGTTCATAGTTTGACAGTAACAGTGTGATACATCATGAGGTAAATCCATCTATTAAGTAAGCTACTAGACAATTCAATGTGTAATCTAAAATATTTAACATCCTGTCAGTCACATGACCAAATTTAAATATCTGATAAGGAAGACAGATAATCGAGTGAAACTAAGGAGCTGATCTGAAGCAATATCTGTTCACACATATACATGAATAGATTTACTGGCTGCAAATCCTCTTTATGCACTTTAGGGGTAACTAATTTTGTCATGTTTTAATTAATTTTCAGCAAGAATACTTTTGTATTCAAAAAAAGGAAAGCACTCAGATGCAATGTTATGAAATTATACACAACACATCTGCTTTCATACGAACTCGTTTATATTTCAATGTCCTAAAAGAAATAACTTCCAAAGGTGAATAAATTATTAGATTATATAACTTGTAAAATAATCACGGATACCAGTATATTTATTAGAATAAAAACGTTTCTTCTAATTTCTATACGAGCTAACCTAGTGAAGTCATCGAGACAATGGACCTCCCTGAAAGAAATTCCTTCTCAAGTGAATAAAGAATTTTTAAAAAACGTATTTAATTGTTGAAAAAAGGCAGCTCAGTGACTCCTTAAAAAAAGAAATAATAGTTTTTGGAGAAGCTCTATAATCTTTGATATAAGCAGATTATGGCCACAGGTTATGGTCTCTCCTTATGCAAACTGACTAGCCATAGCAAAAAGGTACTTTTTCTTCATAAACTTCTTAACAGGGTTTGAATTTGCAAAGCAGAATGCTTCACAAGTTTTTCTTCCAGAAATGTTAAAAAAACTTGACTTGCACAAATTATTTGAAACTTTGTAAATTGCTCCAAAGATAACTCTAGAGTGATAACAAAGGGGCCATGTGATGTGATCAAGCCTTGAATTCAAATACTGAACTTGAAACTCACACAATTGCTCGCACAACATTTGTATGCCCAAACCAAGACACGCAAGCTCCTTTCTGCGGAAGAAAACAATACCTGAGCGCGATAAATTTGCCACGTTAGATATCCTGTTCGGCTTAATAATTTTGCAGCTACTAAATAATTTGTAGGAATTTGAAGAAGAAGCCCCGACCGATGAAAGATTATTTGCGAGACAATAAAATTATTTCAATGAGAGGCGGCCAACAAGCCAAAACCAACCCCAGATTTTATCAAACCACCTACCAAATACTTCAAAATAATGACTTAAATCCAATCTGGCCGCTAGACGTGGCTCAGGAGAACACATCTCCTGCTAAGAAGCGGTTGAAAGCAAGTAAAAAAAAACAAAACAGAAAAAAAAACAGTAATTAATGCTAGGAAGATTCATTTGACGTGCAGATGGTGTCTCAAGAGGTGTGTGTCCTTGTACCAAATTTGCAAGCAAAATTTAACGCTAGCCCGTTTGACCAAAGCTATTTACTGCCGGCTATTTCACAGCCCACGCATAGGGTAATTTCGAAAGCTACTCTAAGGCCTTTTAAGATGAATAAATCTCGGAGATTTTTATTTCAATCTGCGTGTGCTTTTAAAGCGTTGGCGGTCGTTCGAACGCAAACACCCTAGTCAAAATGTGCAAACTTTTCCGACAAACTATCGCTGCCTAGCAGATGATCTTACGAAGGCCTTATGCGATGGTTCCATAACAGGAAGAAGAAATTACAGCTCTAAGTGATAAAATAATAAAGGAAACAGCGCTATTTATATCTGAAACTTAGGGACCCTGTGACTTCACTTTCTCATGTCAAAAATGTACTGGGAAAACTAAACTTTTAATATGCAGTTAGTTTAAACGGAACACAACTCCAACGCCGTTTCAAACTCGCTCAAGCAGGGCGAGATCGCAAGAATCAATGAGATACAAGGAAGCTGTCAACTCACCTAAATATAATTGTGTCCAGATCGAATGGATATTCAATGATTCCCGTGGTTGGCGCTCTGGCTCGTAAGACGTCTTGTTCCGTAGGTAGGTAGGTTGGAGGTGCTATACGATCTAAATCGCCGAGATAGCTACAACACAAAACAGAAGGTTTGGGTTCATATATCAACCTGGAACCCCTGTGCATTTCTTTTGTAACAATTTTGATACAGAAAGTCAGTAAGCCATTGCAATACCAAGTGAAAGCTCAGTGCACATTTAAATTGCACTGGTGGAAAAGATGACAAATAGTTCGTGTTTCCAGCAAACGCAAAGAACCAAGAAATCAACATCTGGTCGTAATGTCATGCAAGCTATAGCAACAGCCGCGGTTTTGCTTCGCCAAACACCTTGCTTGTAAAAAAGATATATAGAGTAAAGGTCGAATTACATTCAGATATAACATATGAGGAGGTGTCAGGACACGTTTCGATGTGGTTGGGTTGGCTTCGTCATGTTGATGAAGATGCAGACTTGGGGATACTCACTATTTGCATGAGTCGCTAAGTTGGAACTCTCTCCTTCGGTCGTAGCATTCTTGAATGCCGCGATCACTCCAGAGACTTTTTATGGCATCGTAATATTCCTTCCTAAACATTGTCACCGAGTCAGGATCTACTGCGCGTACCACAGAAACATTTTCCTACGAAAAACAATAGCAAGTCAAATGTATACAAGGTTCTTGAACCATGTCTAATATCTTGTTGCTGCGCTCAAAGAAAGCTTAACTTAATGCTCAAATGATCCGAAGTTCAATGATAACATGTTCGATCTGTTTTGTAAACAATTGAGGAAACAGTTCAATCTTTTTCTCTTACCTCATTTACTGGATTAGAATACGAAATTCGTAAAGTTTCCATCGCCCTTGTCAAACTGTGTATGGCCATAAAAATATTTTGGTACACCAACTTGATGTATCCCCTTCGGTCATCCTCGCTATATCCTTGCCCGTGGATAATCCTCATTTGCTTTATAAATGTACTTTTTCCTGACTCCCCAGTACCTAAATCACAGTTCAGCATGAAATTCGTGAAAATTCTCCTTGAAGGTATATAATTTTAGCTTGACAACTGTTGGGCGATCGACAACACTATCACAACTGTGCACGATACCGCAGTGAAGACCAAGATACAAAACCAAAATTTAATCTGCTTCAACACTTACCTAACAGCAGCAGTTTCAGTTCTCTTCTAGAGTCCTTCTTGTCTTTTTTCAACATCTTCTCAATTTCATCATTGATTCGGCGTTGTTCCCTCGCCTCATCGCTCATACAGCAGCTCATTTTGGGCAGAATTTGATCAGCGTGTTTCTGTAAATGATCCTTTGTCCGCCAAAACACCCAGAAAAAGTCTTGATATCTTGCTCGAGCCCCCAGTGGAGCACCGAGTCGTTAATCTTTCTCGTCAAAACTATAATGCTTAAAAACTCGAAGCAAAATCGAAGAGTTTTCGTAAGCAGGGCGTTGGGTTTAAACGCTCTCTGAAATCTACAAGCTATTGCAAAGAATTATGGTATATAGCTTTCGGAAAGTGTCGGATGAGAATCGATGACTGCCGAAAACTGAAAAACTCTTGGAACTGCAATTAAAATTAGATTTCGCAAGTCACGTTTCGCTTATATTTTGAAGTTCTTTTAAGGATAGGTGCAATATTTCACAAATTTAGTTAAAGAAATTCACGTAACAAACTTTCTTTTCATCGTCTCATCTCCTTTCAACAATCAATCCATCCATACGTCCGCCTATCTGATCCGTCCGTCCGTCCGTCCGTCCGTCAGTCTGTGCCACTGTTCGCACATCCCATGGCCAGTGGCATAACTGATGGAGTGGTCTGGAAGGGCGGCCCTTACAAAACCCTCGGCCACCCCAAAGGAACCCTGAAAGCCTTCCCAACTGGAGCAATCAAAAATTTACCAATGCCCCATGGAGGTCCCGAAGTAGAAATTGCCAAACGGCTTACTTGGTAGTTTGTAAGGATATTATTTTTAACTGAAGTATTCTATAAACGAAACAAAAAAAATAGGAAAAACAAAGCAAAAAACAACCGAAAACACGATATTGCCATAAGAAAATATTTCCTTAAATGGTGTAAGGGTTGAACCATGGTTGGACCACTTGACAAGCCTATGCCACGCCTATTAACTTTGATAATCAGTTTCCGCGCTCACTTCAACAACTAGCGTCTGCGATTCTATACTTAGAGATGAGAGAACGTCTTTGTTAATAAATTTAACTCCATAACAAAAAATAAAAGAAAAAAAAAAAAAGTTAACTATGAGAGGTCAATGATCCGGAACCCTGCTCTGTCTAGAGTTTACTCCCACCGCTCTACCAGCCAATCAATGCATCCCAGAGATATTAGTGAGCAATATATTCATTACTTCCGGTTCGTGCTGATATTCCAGCACATTTCACGCAGCAACCAATCAGAAGCAAGATAAAATACGTGTTAAGTATCATGCATATAAAATGAGTCAGGTCATTCCTAGGTACCTGAACCAAGCAACGAAATCATCAAAAGCACCAATTAACCATTTGATATCATTGAAAAGATCATCTCCTGCATACCATTCATCAACAATGGTTAAGACAAGTGAAAAGAAAGTAATAAACTTTGCTCCTGGGCCTGCAAAGTTGCCACAAGAGGTAAGATTGCAATGAATGGGGCTTGGGGGATAAAATGAGGCAGAACTTAGATCGCAAATATTGACAACAAAAACAATACGAAAGGCTTTACAGCCTGTGCATTAACTTATCTGAATAAATTATGTTCAAGGAAACTGATTTATTTCTTACGTGGATGTCCTTTACATCGGAAAACTGTGATTACATCAACGATGAATGAACTATTGAAATTGGTCGTAGCCTCATTGTCTTGTTGTTCTATAAAGAGAAAAAACACTTTTCTTAGTGCGGGACTGAAAACCCTCTGTCTTTTTTTAACTGTGCTGTCGGATTAATGCATTAGTATATCAAGTTTCCGACATTTACTTTTAGTTTTTTGTTTACGGGAACTTAGAAACCATCGTGATTTTCCATGTGGATGTTATCTCGCCCGCAGGGTTGCATAACTTCGGAATTTTCCCAAGACCTTTGGCAGTTTAGATTCAGCAGTAAAGGTTTTCGTATTTCCCACAACATCCGGTAAAAAACTTACGACTTTTTAAGAGATAAAATTTATTGGTTCGTTTTCCTCTGAAGATCTTGAACTGTAGCGTAACAGTATAATGTTTCTTAACAATTGCATCACTATCCCTTGTAATGTATTTAGGCATATCGTAGTATAACATTCATTGGACACGAGTTTTGATAGGCTAATGACCATGTTTGGATAAGAGTATCAAAATGATGATGATGATCATTAAACATTCCAATAAAGAATTGTTGGAAATTAAGGAGTGTTGCCTAAACCCCCCAAAATGAGGCTTTTCAGAACTTTGTTTTGCATTTCATGTTGCACCTGAACAGTCAATGGAGCACTTTGTTTTTCATACATTGTCAAGATACCTTGAAGGTGTTTTCTGACATCTGCTTTCAGCCGTTTGGGATTAGATGTCCTAATTGCCTGATTAAAATCATTTGACAATAGCCACTGGCACTACTAACAGTTAAGAAGTTCACACTTCAATCAACACTTGTGTTGTTTTTATTTTAACCCAATAAAAGGCAAGGGCATACTTTATAGTTTTACTCTGGTTGATGCCAGATGATTTTTACTGATAACCACAAGACCTGTATATGCAACAGATCTGCATGTTTTTATAGTTATGGTACTTGTGAAAAAGTTTTGAAATTCATAGTTGTCAGTAATGTGGAGAAATGGGTCTAGCTGCCCTTGAGGACAAGGTTTCCTAATTGATCAGAGTAAGATTTCCTAACATTGAAAGTTTACTCATTTTCCAAGGTTTTAGTGCAAGCTCAGAAAGAATTTCTAAGCTATAATAATACTGGACTGAGTGTTATGGGTAAGTTTTTAAGTGCAAAAAATTGTCAGTTGCAAACATCTTGAATGATTCTTTAAACTTCTGTATAATGTTGAACAGATACACCTCTGCCTTTCTTTGTTAAGAAATATATGTACTGTAATCATTTTCACTTTCTGTAATCATTTTCATTTCAAATCATTTTCTGAGTATCGAGCTTGAAGATCGTTTGTCTACCTTAATATATCCAAGCTCTCACATTTCTCAAACATTAAACTGCAATAAACTGTTTAGCAAGAATTCATTAACTATAATAATTATAAATAAAAGCATAATATATATTAAATAGTAAACAAACAAATAGTAATAATAATGATAATAATGAAAGTACAGTATATATTATATGAAGGTAACAGTCTTAAAATCATGTTTATAGAAGTGCAGTATGTTATGAAAGTTTGTGAAGATACACAAGTATTTTTAGGAGGGAAAGATTCAGGTGTTCTGGGACCTGGGCATGATGCTGCCTAGGGGGCTCAACATAATTGTTATGGCACTTTCTGGGAACATATTCTGAAGAAATAAGTTATATCACTGAGTAGTATTGAACTGACATTGTAACATGACTGTGCTGGAGGCTTGAGCACCTGACTAGATGCATGGGAAATGAAATCAGAACTATTGTAAGCCTCAAGAGCTGGCAACTACTCACTCAGGCAATTATACACATTAAAATTTGTCATATCACTTGTTATTACAGATCTTGTTATGTATAAATGTGACATGAGGTGTTTATGGGTATCAGGGCTTAATAGCATGTAAAGCATCCTGATGACTTTTTATTTTGATATCTAACCAAGAAATCCTTCTGCTGTTTAATTTATTACTTGAAATTGACCAAATTGAATAAATGACATTAATAGCACCCAATGTTCACATGTTTTCAGAAATGAGCCATAGATCTCCAGAATATTCAGCACTGAATCAAGAAGCTCTGGATAATATGAGGGAACTTTTGTAAGTTATTAAATGCTTTTGTCATACTAATTGATTGGTTGTAAGAATCATGAAAGCATATCTGATTACAACAAAAAAAATTTTTTGTACCACTTGCATGTTTCCTACAGTAATCCTCGTCTTAGGGAAGATTGTTAGTGGGTGTCATTATTATAAGTTTTGTAATTAATGATTTTAATCTAGTTGTGCTGTTTTACTAGGAGTATTCCAAGCAATTATAAGATTCTTTTTGTCCAGGGTGGGGGACAAGGACAGTTTGCATTTGTTCCAATGAATCTAATGAAAGGTAAGTCATTATGACTAACTTTGCCTTAAGTTGTTCTGTGTTAAGCTGTCAACATGCACAATGCATTTTCATTGACTACATGGGTATTTATCATTTTACACAGGGAAGAAGAACTGTTTTTATAATTATAGGCTACTTTGAGCTATATTGGCAGCTTCAACAAACGTCCATAATATAATCAAGGATTGATATGTCACTCAATAACATCATAATGTCATTTACCCCAGTGAGAAAACCCCCCAGCAATATAATGAGAAATACAATCAAACCTTCAGGCTAAAGCATGTCTTTAGGGTTTAACTTGCAATGGTTTTAAATGAGCATTGGTGCCACGTTGGCCTAAAAATTTCCCCATTTAGTAATATAGTACATAATTTTAAACTAAAAAGAACATTGTCTTCCTGAGGATTTATTAAAAACTCTTTTACTGTAACCTTTTCATGTACTATTTTTTCTCTTTTGTAATTGCTTTTGTGTTGCTGTACCACAGCTGTATGCAAGAAAAGTTTACCCTCACATGCTGATAAAATTTCTGATTTTACATGATTTCAAAAATGCTAACTGTTGCGATAATGGTAAAAATAAAAATGATACTGTTAACAATAATAACAAGAAATAAATAAAATTACTTTACATCCAAATATTACAGAAAAATGTTTGGAAAAAATTTTACCTAATTGACAAACTATTGAAATACATTTAGAAGGAGGACATGCAGATTACATTGTCACTGGAACCTGGTCATCAAAAGCTGCTATTGAGGTTGGGAACAATAATTAAATTTTGTAATTAGGAGAAAGCAAGGTACTTTACTTGTACATACAAGGTACATCAGAATGAAATGCCACTGACTCTGCTTGAAGGGCTTCTTGATGTTTTGAGTGAAGGGCAGTAACTTTAAGAACAGAGGTAGAAAATTTGGGATCCTAGCCTCTTCTAAGTGTTCTAGATAATACAGAAAAGTTTCTGAATCAAAAATCCTTGTAAAACATTTATCATATTAAAGATTATAGTAGCATGTTTAGCAATCTTAAAAAGGAAATTATTATAGATTTATATCTTAGCATGATCATATTTATTACTGATTTGTTTTACAATCAATTGAATGCAGCATAAGGAAACAGAGTCTACAGAAACATGTGGTTTTGATACAGATCATGATTAACTTTAAAGCATCTAATGATAGCAGACATATTACATAATGCTGTTTGATTTAGGCCACTAAACATGGACAAATCAATTACGTCTTTCCCAAACCAAAGACATTTACCAGTAAGTACATGGTTTTTTGAATAACTTAGTAAAAGTATAATGGCCAGTCAACAACTCAGGGCAAAAATTACATGGAAATGCAAGTAAGGGTTTGGCAAAAGTAAAAGATACCAATGTTTTGAAATGGAGACTCGGGATGTTGGTCTCGCCAGGAATGAGTTAGAGTTAAACTACTGGAGTTCCCTTTTTTGAAAAGCTCCTCATACTTTTAGTTATTGGGAAGTGATATTCATATGACATTTGCTTTTATGTTGTATACTATTTTAAAATATCTTTTGGTTTCAATGTATTGAATTCTGGATTGTGTGTTGAGGCAGATAGATGAGGGTACTGTAATTACAGTTTAATTGAAAATTAAATTCTTAGTATGGTCTAAAAAGGTAACTATAACAAGTAAATGTAATATCTTGAATGATTCATTTCAGCCATCCCTGACCTCAGTGAATGGAAGCTGACCCCAGATGCTTCGTATGTTTATTACTGTGCTAATGAAACCGTCAATGGTGAGGAAAAGCTTCACAAGGTTTAGGTTACCTGTAGTGTTTCTCTGTTGTGCTGCAACATACTATGAGCTTAAGCTGTAAGCTGTGGTTTTGAGCTTTCAAACCAACACTGCTAAGCATTCTATGTATCTGTCTTTCATTTGAAATTTGTTTCAATTATTTTTTTAAAAGTTACTATGACTAAAACAATTCAACTACAGTTGCACATCTTGTAAGAACAGTGATCAACCCAGCTACTCCCAAAAGCAGAGGTGAATTGTGTCATTCAGATGTGCAATAAAGAAAAAATACAAGCACCATTGGTTCTGTTTATTAATAATTTCTTTAGGTGTGGAGTTTGGTTTCATACCAGAAACAAATGGTGTACCCTTGGTTTGTGATATGTCTTCAAATTTCTTAACAAGACCTGTCGATGTTTCAAAGGTAATTTTCATCCTCTAGAGGGAACTGTTTGGGTCTAACAGTATTATAGTTGACCAATCAGTGTTAAATGAATGGTTGTCTTCCAGCAAAACCACAGCATTAATAACAACTTGCATAGGAATTAAAATAAATTTTAAAGAATTTGTTCCCTTTTGAATGGCTCCTGAATTTGCGATTTGATACCTGGCTGTCAGGAGATACCAGATTCCTGGAGCCAGAAAGGTGGTTAGTCCTGATAAAATAAATGTAGTTGAAGTATTTTCCACTCAAGGTTTCTTAATGTCTTCTATGAGGTTTTACATCATCTGATTTTCGTTTCAGACCAGATCTTTGATAAATAAAACATTATCAGATAGATTAAACATCTCCTAGATAAATCATCCAATAAATTAAACATTTCTTATTTTAGTTTGGCTGCATTATAGCTGGAGCTCAGAAGAACATTGGATGTGCTGGAGTAACTGTTGTGATTGGTGAGAGAAATTATTTTGAGATATAACAATTTTCCTGGCCACCTTGTCCTATCCTCCTCTGGAACACCACAGGAAACTTGAAACAAAGTTAATAAGGGTTTCCCTGTTACAGCTCATAACATGCATACAGTATGATTTACATATGAACATGCTCTGTCATAAGCCATTACTAAGACTGTAGAGCACAGAACAAGCCAAGAGATCTGAAACCAACAGGAGCTTAACAGACTCAGAACTTGACAAGTTAATAAAGGAAACTGCAACTATAAATGATGGAGCAAAAGATTCCAGTAACACCTGACCATGATCAGTCAGAGCCTTCAGCAGGATTAGTCCCCATGATCCTGACATTGTGCTCCACTGGTATATACCAGCTAAGCTTTGAAGGCTGTCCAAGGTGTTGAATTAATTTTCTATGAAGGCCCTGAGTTGGAAAGAGATCTGAACATTGCAGTATTCAAAGCTTTTTTGAATGTACTTTCCCTACTGGACAATGATAATGCATGGTGTCATGATTCAAACCAGTTTTCAAACTTTAGTCAGCTATCAATCAAACAATCTGTCAATCAATCAGTCAGTCAAATAGAACAAGTGTGCTATCCTTGATCTAAGCTTAGTTTGAAGGAATATTAATTTTTTATGTCCACTATGTTTTGCACTTATCAAATTAATATTGATCTTCAACTCTTATGGCTGTAGTTCGTGAAGATCTGCTTGGTAGAAGTCTACCATATTGTCCATCAACATTCAACTATAAGGTACACTATGTAGTTTCTTGCTTTTCAGTCACTATTGAGCAGTGGATTTTTGTAAACATTCCTGCATAACCGTTTTGTATGTTCATTAACATAAAGGTTTCACTAATGCCTTGGAGAAAGACTGAGTTCAGATATTGATGTTTCTGAACTATAAGCAATGATTACAATAACTGACAAATCATGTTTTTTTTTGAGTTTCATGGTATGCAAACTAGATCAGTATTTATGTTAGATGTCTTCATGTTTGTTCAACTTAGTTTTTATCCTGTTCACTCAAGGTTGTGTCAGATGCAAATTCTCTTTTCAACACTCCACCAACATTCAGGTGAGTTACATTTAGTGTACATCATTTATACATTGCTCTCTGGTGACTAGCCTCTTGAGCAGAACATTTTGTGATTGAAGTTTTAGAGTGCTTCTTTGAACTGAGAAATACAAGTAGCACTGTCACTGTATCCTATGAGAAGGCCATTTTAACAACAGGGAAGGACTTTTCAGAGACAAAAAATTGATCCATCAGATTCAGCTATCAAAAATGTGAGATGAATCTTTTATTGTTATGTAACTATCACCGATGCAGTACTGTATCACTTTGTAATCAAATTAAAAACTTTCCAATGGCATGCAATACTCAATGAAGATGTTTTAATAATTGTTATAAAATCAATTTGTTTTAGTGTTTACATAATGGGTTTGGTATTAAAATGGATTAAGAAAGAAGGGGGTTTAACAGGTGAGATTTTTAAAATTTTATTTATTGTGATTTCAGTTATCTCATTTCCCTTTTTGTTCATTTTTCATTTTAGAGATGGCTAAAAGAAGTTCCAAAAAATCTTCAGAAATGTACAATGCCATTGATAATTCAAATGAATTTTATATGTGAGTATAACTGGTAAAAGGTGCAAAACAAAACAAGATAGTATTCATAGGAGTTGGGCTGGAATGGTTTATAGGGGTATACTAAGTGAGGTGTTAGAGTTTCTAATATTTTTACCAGAAGCCTTTTTTTTTATAGTCTTGAAGATGGTGGTGGTTGTTTCCAACTGCTTCACCAGCTTCCTCTTCTGACTAGTCATGATGTTGTCAATTGGTTAAGGTACCCATTGGGATATTGTACAGTATGTATCCCCATGTTTGCACAATAGAATGTGGTGAATGCAGCTTGCCATGACTTCCCATTGCTAAGTAAAAAAAAATCTCTTCAGAGTAACCAAACAAGTGGATTTTGTCTTCACTGATCACTTGTTACAAGGGACAGAGAATATTTTCCCAAGTGATTATAGTCCCTAATTTTTTGGTGACCATTTTCAAAGGGCTGTGATCTGTTTGACTTCCATGAATGTTGTTTACTTGGAAATTAAAACTGACAGCTTACAATCTGTTTGCAACCAAATAAAATTAATTTTGTCTTGCTCGTAACCCAGGGATAAGTCTTGTTTTGGTGATTGGAGAAGTTTATCAGTTTTTGAATTAACCCTTTGGGCAGATTTTCCCCGGTTTTGTTTTTTACTTTTCTCTTTCACTTCTTACTACAACCACTTGCTGGAAAGGATTCAACTAACTGGAGCTCATCTCAATTTAAAGGACAAGCCCTCATTATTCAGTATGCACTTTTCAAC
Source organism: Heliopora coerulea (assembly GCA_030142905.1). NCBI lineage: Eukaryota > Metazoa > Cnidaria > Anthozoa > Scleralcyonacea > Helioporidae > Heliopora > Heliopora coerulea. Next base: position 312,042 of record JASJOG010000039.1, read on the forward strand.
ATTTCAGGGTGTGGGTCTTTTTCATGCTAGGTTTGTCCCAGCCCTCACAGCTGTCACATTATCCCTGGCCTGGAATAGTGTTTGTTAGTATTGACCAATTTCCTTTGGTGGGATTTGCACTACCAGTGCAAACATCACAAGTGACAACTAAGTCAAAGTAATGTGAATCAGTGTAATGTGTAAAGATATTAGCAGTTTGGTTTTTAGGCAGTTGGTTGGAGCTAAATAAATTATGTTTGTCTATGGCAAATTTGATATAAATCATTGGTCTGCAATAAACTACACAGCCAATGCCAAGAAAAGTGCATTATATGTTATGGTGTATATATTTATTAAAACTAATGTTGCTGACCTTTCTGTAGTTCAACAGTTGATGCTGAAGCTCGTTCAAGGATGAATGTTGTATTCCGCATAAAAAATAATGATGAGCTAGAGAAAAAGTTTGTTAAAGAAGCTGATGAACAGGGTTACCTCCATGTCAAAGGACACAGGTAAAGCATGGAGTGGATGTCTTACCCTATAAATGGTATAAGTAGCATTATGACCAAACTACAATTATACTTGTAATTTTTTATATAGGTCTGTTGGTGGTTTGAGAGTGTCATTGTACAATGCAGTAATGTTACATGAAGTACACCAGCTCATTGATTTTATGAAAACATTTGAAGAAGAAAACAGCAAGTAAATATAAGACAGAAAACTGGGGAGAGTTCAACAATACCTTTTGTTCTATTCATCCAAATATATATTGAGCTTTTTATTAGTCTTGAATTAATATGGGCAGTTTCCACTATCTGCGATTTCAGAGCTGCAACATTTTTGGGTGGGTCTTTTGCAAACATGAAGTACAACTTTGTAAAGTTCTGGCCTTGGGAGCAAACCTACTGGTTAGATTTTGAATTTTAGGCTTCCAGATACTGATTGAAGGCAATCTAAGATGTTTTCTGTAATATTTCAGGCAATACCCTCATCAGTCCAAAGAAATATGGGTGACACACAGCCCCCCACCACTGGTTGAAATAACAGTATGTAAAAACATGTTTCCAAAGGCTGTTTTGAAATGTGCTTATCATTTGACAAGAAAAATATGAAATGGTTTTCCATGTTTCCTTCAGCTATAATCTGAGAGAGAGAACAGATTTTTTTACCATACCTCAATAAAAAGTTGTGATTACACAAGAATTCGTACTTCCAGAAACTTTTAGGCAAGCAGTGTTGCCCAACAATTCTACTTTAGGTTTCATGTTTCTAACCTCTTTTCCTGGGAGATAACGATTGGTTAATTCGTGGTTTGCTCCAAGAACTGAGGAAGGATGAAAATCTTTCCAGGAATGACAAGATTTAGGAATGGTTCGGCAGTTACACGACACATGACCAAAAACTGAACACTTCTCCGAAGAAAACTTTTCAAGAAGACCAGTTACATACGAATCCAACCTGAACTTCGGTCTTGTTCGAAGGGCACATGAACACAGTAAAACACTGCGACAATTTTGCGGTCAATAGGTCGTTAAAAATACTTTCTGTGCTCATCTTCAAACTTCAAAAAGGCATCAATTAATGTACGTCCTTGCTCCCATAATCTCAAAATATTAAAAAAATGCGGGAAATACTCCCTTTCCAGACCCCTTCCCAACCCGCGCCTTATAACACGGAACAGGACCAAAGGGATCTGGAACGGATAAAAGAAAATTTGTACTATACTATTTTGTTCAGTCAAATCCTTGTTCTTTTCACTAATTCGCGAGAGAGCAACGATTTATTGTATCCGAATCTAACTTTTGCAAGAACTTTGATTTCCAAGTGCATCAGAGTGAAGTATATATTTAAAAGTAAAATTATAAATGATGTTGAAATTTCTAAAAGTACCATCTGCGTCTTTTCATGATTTTCCCAGCCTCTTTCCTGACCACCAAAGTTGCCAGAGGAGGTTAGCCGGAGTGTATCAAAGGGCCCTGGGGTGCAATTGCCACTGAGCTGCACATTGTGATGTCGTGATTTCTCTTTTAACAATACAAAAAATATGTAAAAATATCTTAAAATATTTTAACTCTCCGGAATGCAAGTTTGCTTTAGTTTATCGTTTGATGTATTCGTTTTTAAATCAACACATAGGAGGAAAACTAGATTTTATTCATGATTATTCTAGTTGAAAGTGCCTAAAATTAAATGCAAATTGTGTAATCATTAAGCAGACTAGCCATTCATCAAGGTTCTTTGCCGACAAACAATGAATTATTTTTAAAGTACTTTACCATGATCTGAATACATTACATATCGATAAGAAAATAGTTTGGGGAATAGGCGAGTCTGGTGGCTCAATATTCAAGATTGGTCTTGGGTCAGTGGTACATAAAGTTCATTGAAGAAGTGTTCGCAATTTAATGATGGCCAGCAAGTGTTAGTTAAAAATCTTTCTTGATTTACAAATAACTCTGAAATGAGATAAAAAGTAGAAAATTACAATAACGTGAAGAATACCAGGAGTGGTCATATGGAGCTCAACCACAACACCATTCCTCTCTTTGCAATTTGTGGAGAAAGTTTAAAATGAACAGAAAAAAATGGAATTCACGATACTGAAAATCCATTTTCCTCGCACTTTGCAGACACCGAAAGAAAAAATCTATGTTCATTACATGATCCCTCTGACGAAAGTCCATTAATTATATTGTGAACTTTCTTTACTTCAAAAATCCCTGCTGTATCTAAGGACTCAGAATTAAAATGGACGGTAAAAAGTACATCAGTACAATTGGATAAATGTTACATGTTCAGTGTTTTAACCATTCAATTACAAGGATTGAAATGGTGAGTGACGGCTAGTTGCGTGATAAGTTCCACTCGAAGTCCTCCCTTTTTACTGCTCAAATATGAATTTAACACGAGTCATTTCACCCTTTGAGTTCCAAAATGGCGGCTGGTTTATTGTTTATAAAAATTCACCTTTATGTCCTCGTTTTAATGCACAACTTTTGAATTTCGCACACGTTAACGTGATCAGGATAACCTATCATCAAACATTTATACTGTAGGAATATCTAAGTATCCGTCATTTCGTTGATAAAATATTAAGGCGTGATTTATGTTTATAAACCAGGAGTAGAAAACAATATAGCTTGTATGACAAGTTTGTTTAATTTTTATCTTTTTAAAAAACGCTCTCTAATCAGGATTAATCGTGAATTTTTTTTGTTGAAAGCAAATTACATTGAAGTTGTTACAACATGCGAGATACGGAGGTACTGTTTAAATATTCTTTTATCTAAAAATATTAATAGTCATAGGGTCATTCATATAGCAGTATTTTTACAAGTTTTGATTAAGTCATTGTCACTCTATGCAAAGTTTCGAGATTTAGTCAATATAGTCATATTTATCTTCCTAATTTTTACATTTAACACTGTTCCAAGATTTTCTGACAAAAAAAACCACTCAGTTCAATACGAGAGAAAACATATCATTTAGAGGTTATGGAAACTAAACTGGTAAAAACTTGATTTGAACTGTGAAAAATTTGTCTGTTTAACGTTAATTTCACTTAAATTATATTCTACAACAACCAACAGCAAACTGGTGTGGACTTGGTACAGGTAGTTATTATTTTTTAAAGTTCAATATTAAAAACTACTGTTTATATTAATACTTAACTTAGGTTGCTATTTTTCATCACTTTTTCCCAGGCCTCAAAATTAATAGCGGACTTTGGTCGTTCCTTGCGCGAGCATTGAATCCTAGGAACTCGTACCAGGCTCTCGCCGCTTGCCCTACGTTTGTGTGAATTTCTCGGAGAATCAAGGGGTACTTGGCTGTTGAATTTCTCGATTAGTTTACTAACCTTTTTTTCTTTTGTGCTAGAGCTGATTTGCCTTCCAAACGATTCCTCCGTCGTCTCGTGTTTAGGAACTCTGGAGTAGGAGGCTGTTGTGATTATCATTCGTTTGCTTTCGCTTTCATGTTTCGGAGGACTTCCTATACTACTCATGACATTCTCGGAAATTCCAGTCATTCCAACTCCAGAGCTACCGTAACCGCGAGCACCAGCTCTTGGTGAAAACTCCTCGGTTCCCGATACCTTTTCAGTAAGAACAGTTCGCGAGTGTCCATCATAAGATGTGTGTTGGCTCTCATCTTCACTAATATATCTCACAGTAGTCTTGCCACCATGACGTATTTCTCTTGTCCTCGCCAAGTCCTCCCGAAGTGACTCCAACTCGGCTTCAATATCTTCAATACGATGGTCCTCTCCCGGGCTTCCTGGGGCTTGTTTTCCGTACGGAGGTACGGTTCGTACTGGCTCTTTGTGGGCGTCGTCTAAAGCTTTGCTTATTTCATGATCATCGATTTGTTGTTGAGGTCTTCTTGTCGACGTGATGGATTCCTCTACAAGCCGCTTCACTGGTTTATCAGGCACGCTTTGAACTGCGGTTTCATTGGATCTTGTGAAAGTTGTTTCTCCTGCTGGTGTTCTCCCATCAACTGCATTCACAGCATTTTGAGCTCTGCTCGCTAGCCTGTTGTTTGCTTCTTTCAACTCAGCCACTTTCTTGGCATATTGTTCTCTCATGTCTGAGAGTTCGTCGTTCTTCGACGCCAGCTCTTGCTCAAGTTTGAAGATGCGTTGATCTTTCGTAGAAATGCTTTTCTTCAGATGATCAATTTCATGGACTTGTTCGTTGTATAACTGTCTCAGCTGAAACAGAAAAAATCCCCAAAACAAAACAAAAACATCCTTAGCAACTTTTGAAACCAAGATTTCGTTACTGGAACATTCCGGAATGAAGCGGAAAGAGGAAAGCCTCCCCCTTATTTGGGTGAGGAGACGAGCACAATATTTCACAGATTTCACGCTTAAATTTTAAATTTGTAAGGGCAAAGAGGAAAGCAATATTTTAAAGAGAGGAGCTGCTTATTCAAGTATTGTACTAGATGATAGGACAGTATTTAAACGGTTGTCTTAAAATTTTCATTTCGTGAAACTTACATTTTCTGAGACTGACTTTTTTTTTTAGAGAAGTTCTTTTGTAAAAGTAAAGCACGTTAACAGCCTCATCCCCCGCGTTTTCTTGATGTGTCTTAGGTCTCACCTTCTGATGTTCTTCATCATTCACTGATTGTAATTCATGCACTGTGGTCTTCGAGACTGTAATCAAAGATGTTGGGCCAGCTATTTCGGCGTTGTGGTTCGTTTCATTGCCATTAGAGAACATGCCATCTTTCGACAACTGTTTCTCGAACTTGGCTGGTTTGTTAAACATACTGCATAAAAAAGGCAGAAATTAGCTTCGCCTGATGGTATGTCCCGTTAGCACTTTAAGACATTTAAGTGGTCTAAAATTTATTTATCTAAAATTACAGACATGCACTAAGGCAACCTCTTGGGCGTCACGTTTGTCCATCAATCGTATCAGCACTCATATTAAACCTTTGCTTTCCATCTAAGCCTCGGGTGGCTCAAATGGTTAGAATGCCACACCGTTCATTAGAAGTTTATGGGTAGTATACATTTTAAACCTTCGCTTCCCCTCGGAGTCTCAGTAGCTCAATGGTCAGAGCGTCTCACTGGTCCTCAGTATCATTGTACACATTCGTAACCTTCATTTTCCATCTCCATCTTTCATGTCTGACGAATGCATTCGCTCGAAGGGTCAGTATATCTTCTCTTAAGTTTCGAAATTTTTTACATCTCATTCAACACTACTTAAGCAGCTCTCTGCTTTTACATCACAGTTTATAACTTTACCTGTTATACTTTTCAGCAGATGATGCTGCAGTTTTTGGTGACATGGAGCCATTACTATGGCTCACTGCATCTTTAAAAGACATGAGATTGGGATCTCTGTCAATTCCACTCATCCATTCATCAGCAGTTAGAGCTGGAACCATGCTAGGCATTGGAGGATAAAGGTCTTCTTGAAACTCATCAGACTGAAAAAAACAAAAATGATAGTTCGTTGTGATGTACAGTATACAACGTAAGTTAATAAGTCATATATGTCAGCATCTTCAGGATAGGTTTACTGAGACAACATTGGATATGCCAGGACCAACATTTGTATTTGCCAATTGTACATGGACTATAATGTCAATCTAGGATGGTTCATGCTCTCAATAATGAATGTCAAACAGAAAATGCTTTACTCAATTCCTGCACAAAGTTTTGCAACACAAACAATAAACCTGATGTATTTTGCAGTGAAAAAGTTAAGGAACTTTTGCGTTGTTGTTTGTTTGGCTGACATAAGGTTTAAATCATCTGGCAAGTACACCTGTTTCCCTTCCTATTGTCCTATTGTCAAAAAGGTCTGGTCACTTTTTAACTTGCACAAAAACATGCATGAAATCTCATTCACAATCACCATACTCTGCAGTGTAACCATTTAAGAGTCAGCACCCTGTATATAGGATATCAAGAACAAAAGAACAAGTGAAAGAACAAAGTGAAAACAATGAAAGAACAGTAAACAAAAGAAATCGAACTCGACCTTTGAAAGGTTAACAGATAAGCTGACTTACCCGCCTTGGACAAAGCATTGGCAATGGTTCTATCCAGTTGTTTGAATGAAGCTTGTAAAATCGAAAGATTTCACATCGAGAGACGTCTAACCCTCTCTTAGCCATCTTTCCAAGACTCTTTTGTGGTGATGAATGTCTGTACTCAGACAATCTCATCAAAAATGGTTCCTCCCGGCGCACTTCATAGTAACGGATCATACCATCTCCCTACAGAACAATGATAGACAGACACTTAAGTTTATGGTAACAATGGGTCATACCATCACTCTACAGAACAATGAGAATTATGTTTAGGTACCAACAGATGATACCATTACCTAACAGAAACAATGACAATTAAGTTTAGGGTACTAAATGGATCAAACCATCAACCTACAGAATGAGAATTATGTTTAGGATACCGACAGATCATATCATCACCCTAATGGGAAGAGATCCTGGTGGGAAATTGTTAAGCAGGTTACTGTGAACAAAAATAGTGTATGGATTGTTGCAGCAGCTTACTGAGTTATTTCCAAAAGATAAAACAAAGTAGGCAGTGGTGTGGTACAAAAGTTTTAATTAGGGAGTTTGTAGTTCTGAATATTGGAGGTAATCCCAAAGAAAGGACTAGTTTATATGAGGGTAACTAGGAGAATGAGCTGCCCTGGCACCCCCCACAACATCCTTTCAAGTACAATGTAAACAGGCACTTACATTGTTCTGCTAACATGCAATAATTTAATCATAATCACCTTGCCAGCTGCATATGCAACTTTGATATCCATATCATAATGCAACATCAGAATACTGGAGGAATGGTCAACTGCATCTGACTGTTTTGGGGAGGATGGTTTGTTCTCCAAAAACAAGTAAAATTAAAAACAATCAGGAAAATTCAAGCATTAACTTTTCCCAAGTAGGATAAGACAGATATTATTTTACTTCCTGTAGGTATGGCACAGATTTGAACAACGAAACTAAAATATGGAATGGAACAATTGTACTAATATGTGTAAATGAAGGCATGAGTAGCCAAAAAGGCAACTTACTCGTAAATGCTCAGAGTAACTATGAATAATATGAAAAATTAAGTGAACTGCAATTTGGCATGAAATAAAACAAATTAATGACAAAAAATGAAAAATTCCATGAAGAAAATAATTAAAATTTCAACATTTACTGCATCTATTACTAATGTCTTACTCACCAGATCCCACAAGGAAATTTCACGTTCCCCTGATACAGAGAATCCTGTCGTAACAAGATGGTCACCAATTTTGTCTGTAAAAGATACATGTGATGTCTTGGGACTTCCATGACCTGTAAAAGTCTGTGAAGAAGAGCACAATTTTCAGTTTGAAATGTACTTTTATGGAAAGATTTACACAAATTGGGAGGAGTGAAAGTATAGTGGAATAGGTTGGATGGGGTGTTGGTGGCACAGTGGTAGTGCACGTGTCTCTCACCACTGTGACCAGGGTGCTGGTGGCACAGTGGTAGTGCATATGTCTCTCACCACTGTGACCAGGGTGCTGGTGGCACAGTGGTAGTGCACGTGCCTCTCACCACTGTGACCAGGGTGCTGGTGGCACAGTGGTAGTGCATGTCTCTCACCACTGTGACCAGGGTGCTGGTGGCACAGTGGTAGTGCACGTGCCTCTCACCACTGTGACCAGGGTGCTGGTGGCACAGTGGTAGTGCACGTCTCTCACCACTGTGACTAGGGTTCAATTCTGGCTACGTGCAGTAATCTGATTAAAAGTTACCTTGGTCACATGTGAGAAGAGTGTTGCCCAGTTTGACTCTACCAAGCATCACAGGATTTCTCCGGGTACTCCGGTTTCCTCCTGTCATAACACTGGACCCATGAGGGTAGGCCGTTACTGAACCTCTAAGGAGACCAGCTTAGATAGCTGATAGGGTTAACCAGTATAAATAAAGTCACTTTACTTTAGCATGATGGTTTAAAAGGATGGTTGATATAAAGGCCGGATGGCATTAAAGCTTGGCTATAATAAAAATATCTTAGCATCAGGAAATGTTGGTTGGTGAAAAAAGCCAGGTAATAAAAGATATTGGTTGCAAAGTAGATTAGGTGGTAAAGATAGTTGCATGGAATAAGAGGTTGGATGGTAGCAAAAAACATTACCATTGATGACAGGTGTTGAATAGACTTTGACTTTAACTTTTAACTTTTCCCCAAAGTTCAAATCCAACAGGAAATCGGTGATTATATCTGCCAAAAAATGTACAACATTACAACAACATTACCTGTATGACCTTCCCAGTGTGAGAATTAATAACACGTATCTTCTTATCTTTGCTTGTTGTTGCCATCATACTCCCATTATAATTAAATGCTAAGTCAAAGATTGTATCACGATGCCCATCAACTGTGCAGAGAGCCTTAGCCTTGAGTGCATTCCACACAATTACTTTAAAATCAAATCCTGCACTTGCTATGATCCCATTGGCTGTTGGATGCCAACGAATGATCCCCACTTTACGCTGGTGTCCATGGAGGTCAACTAATGGTTCCAGTAAGTCCTCTGTTAGACCCCCAGATGGTATTCTCCATATTTTAACAGTTGTATCTTCAGATGCAGATGCAATAATATGGTCATTAAATGGATTCCATTGAATATCAAGGATTTCACGTTGGTGTCCTGCTACCCTAGGGCTGTCTACTCTCTGATGGCCAACCTTTAATAGAAAGGCAATTAATTGAAAAGAAATTGTTTGCCCTGTTACCCTGCAAACAATAATCAAGGAACAGTTTGATAAACAGCTTAAACTTAGATACACAATATCTTGTAACAGCTTTAACAGGTTTAGTGCCTTGATGAGGTCTGTCTTAACTAAGATAAACAGGTCAGATAATTTTTCCAGATGCCATTTGTAATAGACTTCCCAGGTAAGTCCAAGCAGTTCTGTTTCAATATAACAACCACCTTCTCTTTCAATGGTAATTTTCATGCAAGTTTATAAAGGAGTTTTGGGAGCCTTCAATGCCACCACTTGGAGTAATGTCCCTGCTGGGAAGTTAACTAATTCTATTTAAAAATGATATGGTGAAGTATGGTTCTTCTACCATAGCCAAGGAACAACATAGTAAATATCACCAGGATTTACTAATGTTTTTCACACTTTAGAGTAGAGTAACATGGTGATAAATATGGTTTGTGCTTGAAACTTATATACAGTATTGGTTAAGTAATTAAGCATGTTAGGCAACACAACCATATTGCAACATAAAGTTAAGGAATTCCTCACTTCTTGATGGTCTAATTATATGAATAGTTATTTTCAAAACCTGCAACTAAATCAGTTGCCCAATAACTCCGCAACTATGAGCCATGCTTTTTGCCTAAGCTTAGGTGTGGTATTAGTGTAAGTTGCCAGATTGAAAAAGGAATGATTCCTGAAAATTCGAAATAGAAGGAAAACTTGTTTGAGCCCATATGTACATTCTTGAAATTAAAAATCTTCAGTTTAAATTAACAAATTTACTTGCCTGATTACAATTGATTTATTGAATCATGAAATTAGACCGACTGCAAATGAACTATCATTACTATTTTGGTTTATCTGATCTGGCTCAGAATCCACTCACAGGGAATTGGCGTTCACAGTTATTCTACCGAAATCTACGGTGAAAACAATGAAGCCTTAAGCTGGCTCTTTAAAAAGTATAGAAAACTGTGTCTCAAAAATATGCCCGACCGTCTGTTCTGGTATTTAAGAATTCTAAAAATTTTTCAGTATTTTTTCGCGCCAAATTCGCAAATCTGTGTAAATCAAAGTTCAGAGAAACGCAAAACGTGATAAAAAGCATACCCAATACAAAGTGAAGAGCAGTGGTTTCTGCCTTCACAAGAGGTTTAAGAAATTTGCATAAACATTGAAAGAATGCTTACAAAACCGTGCCTAGACGTGAAAGAAAAAACCACTTTAATCTATTACACAAACAACATCTCTGTGTTACGTCTATTCAAGCTCTAAGCATATGCTCATAAGAAACTCATAAAAGACGCTCCTTGTGGTAAAGAAGTGTCAAACTTTCGTGGGTGTCAATCGACATTAGTTCCAATTCAGGTAAACAAGATTTTATTGAGTATGGGAAATTGATATTTGACACTCGATCACATTTGTTACAAATTATGCAAGTAAAAAACAAACGATTTTTGACAATTGTTTTTGTTAGAACCGAAATGATAGCATTTGATAACCGACAATTCTAACAAATTATGAACTTCCGTACAAACTAGCTCAATTTTTAGTGTACTATGGTATGCAAACTATGGTTTTAAAGCGATGTTGTGTTAAATGGGGTAGACAATCCGTTTCCTAATTATCTGCCTGTCTCGTAATCTGTAGAATATTTACTGAAACCTTACCTTTTCTAACGGAATTACCAAAAATGCTCCTCCTGCTCCACTGGTATCCAGCACAACAGCAAGGAATTTCGGATTCACACTGCAGTATGTACCATCCCAGGCGTTTTTCGAAACCTTTACATTCTCATAACATTTATCTTTTCTGTATGGTTCACCATACACATTACGGAACTTTGAATGTTTTGCAATTCCTTTACGCCAAGACATGTTAAACAATCAATTTTCTCAGCAGTACATGTCACAGAGAAGGAGAAATTCCCAAGAATACGTCACATTGACAAGACTAGAACCCCGACAGTCATTAGTCAGTAGGAATCGATTGGGTCGCACTCAGTTGAACGCCATCTTCAAGAACCATAACCAAAACACCTCTCCCAGTTTCTGTTCTTTCTGCACTTCTCATTGGTTCATCCTCCGTACTTCCCAGACCTCTTGACAAAATTATAACAACGCCTACTTAATTAAGAGCATTAGGAAATTAAAGTATTTTTTCCACTACCAGCAGAAAGATATGTACCAGGTGATACTTTAACTTTAGGGTGGGAAAAAAAGCATCGTTAACTTTTTTGGAAAAACTCGATTTGCACCACTGACTGATTCCTTGAAAGTTACCATAATGAGCGAGGAAAATTGTAACACATGCAGTGTAGGTAAATTGTTTTATTCTGAGTGTTTGAACTATTGACTTTGCAGAATAGGCCACTATTTTTGCAAACCAGTGCAATGGAATTTTCAGTGAAAAAGGCTTTAGTCAAGGTCCACAAAATCCCTCATGGCTCCATTATTGCAACTAACTCAGGAGCCCTTGCATGGCCTAGGTTCCCTTGTAATACTCAGGCCCAGTGGTAGTTACCCTTAGTAAAATTGTTAACCAGATAAAATAAGATCACCTCCAGCAGAAATTGGTTAACTCTCCCTTATAATTTGATCCACAGCAGACTTATCAAAGCTGAATGAAATTATTCTTTGTGGTGGTAGACATGTCTGGGTAAAAAATTCCTCTACATGCAGTGTCTGGTTATATAGCACATACAGTAGAGCATTCTCACACTATTAACATTAATTAGGTAACATTGAATAGTGAGTTCAAAGTTCAGCTAAGTTTTCTATTTTATTCCCTTCAAATTCTTGAACCAAGTATTAAGGCATTCTAAAGTAAGAGGAAAAACTCTAGAGCATTCTGAATTAAGACAACAAATCTGTATTTTAAGATAAGATAAAATTGAAACATTGCCCATAGTAGAAAACTCATGACAGAAAAAATTTGGTTAATTCCCTTTCTATTCCCAGGAGAAAATAAATATTTGGGAAAGAACTTAAGAAAAGAACTAAAAAAGTATTGTAATTAAATAATGCCATCTTGTTAATTGGTTATCCAGAAAAACTAGTCTGTCTTTAGAACTATGATTGCAAAGTACCAATTTTCACACAAACATTGCTTACAGTAAATAGCTTTACAAACTTTAATGACAAATTCTGGCCTCTTTAACTAGTTGAAAAAAATTTTTATTTTCTAACATAGAATATTTTTTTTACTATAATTAAATAGTCCTATGGATACATTTTAAATTGCCAACAAAACCAAATGTGCTGTGGTTTTCTGACAAAAAAGCAAGGTTTATACAAAATAACAGTGTTGAAGACATTTTGTCTTTGCATCAATAGTCATCAAAAAATGAGGTAAAAAAATAAATGCAATTGTCCCATTGGACAGAAAACTATTTGATATTGTTTCTGGCATTTTGTGGGTTTACACTTAACTAACAATTTCATTACATTGAATGATACCAAAATGTAAGTAAACATGCAACTGGCAACAATTCTACCTGACCCCAACATTGATATTTCACATTCTCTAACATTCAGGTTGGAAAAGGCAAAAATTCCTAAAAATTCAAAATAAAAGGAAGACCTATTGTAACCCAAATGTACATCCAAAATAGCAAAAACCTCGAGAGATTCCTGTTCAAAAATTGTTGAATGAGACATAAAATGAATTGCATCTACAAATCACAAGTGCATGCAGAAGGTTGTTGCAAACAAGTATGAAAATACATGATTATTCATTTATGGTATAAATTTTCTATCATTTAAATATGAAAGTTAGTACAGAGGTCAGATCCAGGCTCATCATCCTGACTTTTCACAAAACTCCCACAGCAATCTGTCCAATCATTTACCCTAGAGTACAAAAAAACAATATTAAAGTTATGCATCACACAGTGCTGTGATGCTCAACTTGTTTCTTTTAAATGACTAGTTGTACTTTAGCTACAGTTAACTTACCCGGATTGTTGCTTTTTTGCCCATTTCACTGAAGAATGTGATAGGATGTTTACGACAATGACTGGTCCTTTGATCAAAAGACTGGCAGAAGTCAAATGGAGGTGAATACAAGTGAAGTGATACAGCTGTATTTGAATGGCTCTCATTCTCAACACGGTGCAGCCCAATAGAGTCTTTACATAAAACATAAATGGGTAAAAAAAGAAATAACTTGTGGTAATACAAGATAAATGTTTGTTCTGGTATAAGCTGATTTGTGGAAGGAAGCTGATTTGTGGAAGGAGGCTGAAATATTGTTTAATGACTCTGGTCAGTTAGTTATCCTGTTTAGCTGTAACACATTTGATATTAAATGGCACATGCATTCATTACATGTATTCAATACCTAATTGTTTTCCATATTTATAGAGTGATACAGTTCCAAATAAGCATAATTTTGCAAGGCTGGTGAAAAATAAAAAAAGAGAGCCACGAGGCAAGTCAAACAACATATTAAGTGTTAGGATTACAAATAATGTTCAATATTTCTTTTATAAAATAGTAAATGCTGAAAAACTACTGTATTGTTAAAATTTGTGGTAGGAAATTTTGAGCGGAAATTTTAAGTACTCCTTTCTAGCTAACACCACACATGATAGGTGTTGTTTCACCATGCCTGCCATAATATAATATTGACACCTACCATTAATATATGCTACAGAGTTGGTGTTAAAATAATTCATTCCAACCACTTTTAATGGTTGTTCTGTGTTTGATTCAGATGGCCAGTCATAAAGAGTTTCTTTTAATTGTCCGTCCAACATCTTCATGAAGCAGTGGGAGTCTGAGTGATCATGGATACCGCTATTAAAATAAAAAGACCAATGTTCAGATCTCACACTTAATATCAGGTTACACACTGTTTTTGCTGTTTGTTTGTTTCACAGCACAGGAGTTCAGCCTTCTGCAACACAACCAACAATTTTACTGCATTCTTAAATTGTGGTTAAAAACACCACCCACTCTTAAATGACCTTTTTTGTAGTACAAAATAGAAATTAATCTTCAGGCAGTTTTATCATCATCTTCTTTCTCCATTTCCAGCTCTGTTGCCGGGTTGGAGCTTCTGAATCTTCGATTGCCAGTATGTCCATCTCTGCGTATCCTCATCTCTTAATCCTGCCAGTCCCATATCCTCCTTCACGTTCTCCATCCATCTCTTTTGCAGCCTGCCACATGGTCTCTTTCCCTCAATCTCCATTCTCCAGATTTTCTTGGGCACGCTTTCGTCATTCATTCTCCGAAGGTGCCCATACCATCGCAAGCAAGCTCGGCATGCCATTGTTAGAATGTCCATAACACCAAGCTCCTCCAGTATGTCGTCATTTCGCTGCCTATCCAGTTTTGTCACACCTTTGATCCTCCTCAGGCAGTTTTCATGAACTTCAAATCAGTCATTATCACACCTTCTCTGGTAACAACTAAGTTTTCAACTATCTAAGTTAACTCATAGATTTAGTGAGTTGACAGAACTGTGTAGACTTTTATCATTAAATATATATCTTAATACTGCTGATTAGTAAGAAATAGGAAAAAAATTAATAAAGAAAAAAAAAACATTACAACATCATGTAATTTAAGCTCCAAGTACAACAAGCAACAAAAGATATCTTTTAAGACTTTTTTAGCAACAAATGTTTATGTGAGTGAAATAACTTCCTAATCAAAACAATATCAATAACCCTAACTATAAACCACTTCACTTGAAAATGAAAGTAAAAATACCATGGCAGCATACTGATCCTTATTCTTGAGAGGTGTCATTGCAACCCAGTACCCCATTCTTTCATCCAATACACAAAGACCTTACAAAAAGTGCGACACTTTTCGCAATGAAGTCCTCTACAAATGCATTCATGCGTTGTCTCATGAGAGATTGTGTCAAACCATTGTTACCATTTCTGGGTAAACTTATTCTCCAAATTGAGAACTTCCTACCTTATCTGAAGTTACTCTATCAAAGTTTTGAAGATATACCTGAAATGAAGGGTTTTTGCTATATATATCCTCAAGGGTTGCTATGGGATATAATGAACCAGAAAACCAAAAGAAAATCAATTATCCTAAATGCCTACGGACGATTTTGACCTTTGGTCTCGCTTAAAGGTATTTGCTGCGCAATAATATTTATCGACCGACAATGACCACAATTACAAACAAACGAAAAACATTCGTGATTCCTATTGATGAAGCTGTTTCTCTCAAGGATTTCAGAACGTTGATAAAATGACAATCACATAAAAACTGTCCATTACATTAACTTCCAGAGCGAAAATTAGATTTAATTAACCACGTCTTGAATGAAGACATCATTGATTTGGCATTTGTGAAGTAGGAGACACATTAGTTGATTATTACAAGTATCTGGCATACAAATAGTGAGTCGAAAAGTCTTTAGTAGCTTTAAATGCTTTGGAAACAAAAACGTTTGGACATTTTTAGTTCTTTTGAAACTTGAACGACTTTAAAGTTATATTATATTTCAAATGTTGTATACCTTCCTTGTCCTTCGCTCCAGCACAACACTATCAAATTAAACTTTCCATTGCCTTTGTCGACCAAATTTCTCGTGTACCTGTCAACGACATTTAAATTCGATTACAGACATGAAAAATCAGCTGATCACGTACCGAACTTACGAATTGACTATGGCCTCACTTGTGTTGGTCGTAGAAAGCAAACTGTTCCCAGTCTTTGGGATTGGATTTGTAGCGTTCCATTACATGCTTCACTTCATCAATATCCACTTTGTCGTTTGCAAATATGTCATGCAAACGTTTAATTAGTTCTTCCAAGGGCTGTGTCCCGTTGTTTGCCATTTGTGGAAGAGACCCCTAGTGTTTACTTCCAGGTGTAGTACTGATCGATGTAAGATTGTTGACGAAATGTACATGTGGAAACCGACAAGTCTCGCGGGATTCCCTCAGGAACTCCCGTCTTCCTCCCGCACTCGTTCACGTTACAACTGTACTACCATAGAATATTGAAAGCAAAAGCCATTTGACAAGTGAGTAAATGTCGTTTGTTTTCTTCGAATACAGGCTAGTGTGTTTAAAATCTGAACTTTGACTCCTTAGCACGGATGCACGTAACTGTTTGCTATTTATTGGAGTAACATGCCCAAGTTTCTTCACAGAAACCACGTTGATCTACTGAAGTGAACTCAAATATGGCGACAATGGAAGAACGAGTTGCTGAATATGAGGAATTATTTGCCAATCGTTACACGGAAAATGATGAAGAGTATAAAAAGCATGTCGCTTCCCCGCCAAAGCGTCCACCCGTTGTGACAGATTGGCTAAACGCAGGATATGACAAGTAAATTATCTCATAACACCTGGTATTACTGCAGAACTGTTCATTTAGCTTCCAACAGCGCATGTGACTTGCACAGCTTCTTTCTACCTTACGTAGCAGACACATGGCTTACAACATCAGGCCACTTTACATCTTTTATAAAGCTAAAGCAACTTGTGCATGGCTAAAATGGTTGAGAAGACTTTGCGAAGTAGTTAGCTGTTGATAACATTTGTAATGAAATATTTAAAACTTTGGACTGCAATAAGTCAGTTTGGGTTCTTTGTGCTTTACCACGGCCACATTGGGGTCGGCAGTAGGGATCTTAAAAGGGCTAAAGACACCAGGTTTGTGCTTCGGGAAAGTTTACTGGCCACCACTGTTAAGCCTGCTTATGTTTACCATAATCTACCCCTTACCTCACCATCACCTGAGTCTCGGAGAGACAATAGGAAGAGTGTCTCACTGGTTATTGGAAGGTTGCAGACCTGGTCCCCATTTGGGTTTCAGGAATTGTTTTTCTGAGGCCTGATATTGACAAACATTGACATAACATTGATCACATCATGTATACTGGCTGCAAACATGTATCAGCAAGCAGTTGTTTTTTTTTCAGTCAAGGTCTCTTCAGCCTGACCTCTAGATTTTTCTTCTAGTAGACGAAGGGACGACAACAGGGGGAGAGGAGGTCGGGACCGAGGATGGGACTCAAGACATGGTGGAGACAGGGATAGAAGGGACAGGTAGGGATTTCTTGTGTTAAAAGTCTCTTTGTCAATGTAGCTAACTTGCATGCACTCTAACTTTGCCATAATGATTTTGTTAAAAAAATCCATACAAAATTTCATAATTTGTATCTGAAAATATAATTATTTGCATTGTTTTGATTATGATGATTGATAACATTGATTTACCTCATTGAGTTTAATTTATTTTATACTAAGTGTAAATAATCAGGTTGATCCTAGGATGAAAAAACTACTTTGCAGGTCCTAGATACCTCATTAAATGACAAGAAGTGCTTTCACAAAGCATAGACCTCATCTGTCTGGTACCCACACCCTCCTGTCAAAGACAAACAGAATGACAGACAAACTAGTTTGCTGCACATACACATCTGAGGTAATTACCTGATGGCTCATAATTTAAACAAGATAATTTTCTTTTCCCAGGTATGACAGGAGAGATCAGCATAGGGATAATCGTGATAGAGGATATGGCGGTGGTCGTCATGACTATCGTGACAGAGGACCGAGAGACAACAAGAACAAATACCCAATCCAGTACAAGTCCAGTGGTTACTATGAAATGTACTATTAGGGGCCCCTCATAAGTTCTGGTCTTTAAGATTGCTTTGTTTCTTTTGACTTCATTTCATCACTGACCAGTGTGCCAAACCCAAGGCTTAAACTTGCAGAAAGAGTTTGTCAGGTTAAAATTTTCTTTGTTGGTTCCTAGTTTTTACTGTGTCAAAAAAAAAATCTTGTATTTGAATAAAACTTAACCAGTTTCAACACTACCTTAAATGAGTACATTCCAAAAGTTCTCTAAAACAGCAAGAATGTGAACATTAAAGACAGTTTTTTCTATGATCTCAAGTCTGCTGCAAGGACATGCTGGTGATAGTTTATTGCAGGTAAGTGGGCAGAAATTTTCCTTATTACTGACCAGTTGTCTGGCATTTTTGGCAAGGTCAAGGCATAAGTTGTGAGAAAAGTGTGCCAAGAAATCATTTTATAAAGCTTGTTATGCTCCTCAAGAATTGCACAAGCCAAGGGTTCTGTACCTAGGCATGCTTTCCCTTGGGTTGCACATTTAAAGTAAAAAAGATGCAAATAAAGTTGATTATATAAACAAGTGATGGAGACTATGGCAAAAAATTTCCACATTGTTTGGCAGCTCAAGGAGGGTTTAAACCACACACACACCCTGAACCATTCCCTTGGATCTGCTCCTGTCCAATGTTGCAACACTGAATGTTTCAAAACCCAATCTCACAAGGATAATCTCTCATTCATTACTAAATCGTTGCCTAACGTGTACAGTTGTTGCGAAAGGACAATTGAATGGTGCAATAGGAAGTATATATTTGGTTTATAATGGTACATTGTGCGTACACTACAGTACCTACTGAATATTACAGCACCAAATAAATTTCTGTTTTCTACATCACAGCATTGCTGTTCAGTCTCTTAATGGAAACAAAAAATGATTTATTTCAGTATTGAAATTTTTCCAAAATTCAGAGGATGGGGAGATATCTTTCAAGTTTCAAAAGATTGATTGAAAATAAATTGTACAACATCCAAGATTTACTTTGCTGCTTTTGTTGGGAAGGGGGGGGGGGCTTGTGTTCTCATAGATATCCTATTTCTGATAATGGGCCTTACAGCAAAAACAGAAAAAAATAGCTGGAACATGAGGAACAAAATTGTTAAGGGTATTGTTTTAATGAGGGCAAAGTTCAGATCTTTGAAGAAGCAATCCCTTAAGTTACCATCAAGCATCAGCTTTGCAGTGCTGTTCTTCAAAATTACCACCACAAATGATGATCAAAACTCTAAAGGTCCTGTGAAGTGTGCAATTTTATTCAGGTGAGCTTTCCAGTAATAATTCCAAGCCCTACAAACACAAATTGGGAAAGTTATTGTATAATAAATCCCCTATGTGCCATCACCATACATTATTATTCATTGTACATCAACATACATCATAGCACCTCAATATGCATCAATTTGCATCACTATGCATAGACATACATCAATGTACAGCATCCATCATCATCCTACATCAACATACTGCTGTCAACTGTCATTATCCATCATTAACTACCATCAACTGCCACCATCCATCATCATCCTACATCAACATACTGCCATCAACTGCCATTATCCATCATTAACTGCCGTCAAATGTCATCATCAGCCATCATCTACCATAAACTGCCATCAACTGCCACCATCCACTGTCATCCACAACCTTCACATAAAATGATAAAGACTATGAGATGATATCCAAGCAATTGACTGCAGCTGCCCAAGGTGATCCAAATATATACATATGGCTGTCTTTCATTGCCCTTAAGGAAAGCAATTAAGAATAAATGGCTGTGAACACAGGATATTTCAGCATTGATCCACAGGGTGCTGCTGTTTTACTGGTAGTCCATGGTTTCCTGTTGAACAGTTTGTGATGCAGAAGGTTTCTGATACTGAGGGGGTAACCTAATACTGAAAATCATATGACTACAATTAAAACATGAAAAAGGACCAACCAATCTAAATATTAAAATTCCAGAACATAAAATAATGAACACAATAAACGTCTATTTTGAAGTGATGGTCTAGTACATCTGATGGCTGTTAACATTGGATAATGGCTGTAGAAAGCGGATAATAGTTTTGAACAGTGGATAATGACTTTCCGCTATTGATAATGGCTGTCAACATTGGATAATGACCATCAGCATTGGATAATCGCTGTTAAGATTGGATAATGACTGTAGAAGGTGGATAATAATTGTTGACAATGGATAATAGCTGTGGACAGTGGATAATGGCTTCCTACTATGGATAATAGCTGTTAAGATTGGATAATGGCTGATAAGATTGGATAATGGCGGTTAAGATTGGATAATAGCTGTAGAAGGTGGATAATAATTGTTGATGAGGGATAATAGCTGTGAGCAGTGGATAATGGCCTTTACTATGGATAATAGCTGTTAAGACTGGATAATGCTTGGTAGGATTGGATAATGGCTGTAGAAGGTGGATAATAATCGTTGACGATGGATAATAGCTGTGAACAGTGGATAATGGCTTTCCACTATGGATAATTAACAATTAGATTATGAGCTAGAGATTTCTATGAGGTGACAGTTGACGAGGGCGAAGCCCGAGTCAACAATCATCTCATAGAAATCTCGAGCGAATAATCTAATTGTTTTAGCAGAAACTGACTTTGCAAAGAACATTTTTCGTCTTCTTTGGGATTGCACTCTCAAGTAAGCATTCTATTTCGTCTTCAGAAACTTCACAAAAACGAGAAGTGGAAGCCATTTTCGCTACTCGCTATCTATGGACGAATAGATAGCGAGTAGGGCAGCCAATCAGAATGCAACATTTGCAATAGTACTCAACTAAGTTTCTACTAATGGCTGTTAACATCGGATAATGGCCGTCAACATTGGATAATGGCTGTGAAGACTGGATAATAGTTGTCAACATTGGATAATGGCTGTAGAAGGTGGATAACAGTTGTGGATAATAGCTTTGAACAGTGGATAATGGCTTTCCACTATGGAGAATGTCTGTTAACATTGGATAATGGCTCTCAACATTGGATAATGACTGTAGAAGGTGGATAATAAGTGCTAACGTTGGATAATAGCTTAGT
Source organism: Heliopora coerulea (assembly GCA_030142905.1). Taxonomy (NCBI): domain Eukaryota; kingdom Metazoa; phylum Cnidaria; class Anthozoa; order Scleralcyonacea; family Helioporidae; genus Heliopora; species Heliopora coerulea. Next base: position 332,954 of record JASJOG010000039.1, read on the forward strand.
AAAATTAGTTGAACTTCAGTCTTGAAACTGTTAGTTACACAATCAAACACTAAACTGTACTCTTCTTTTGTTGCCTGTCTGTAAGTCTGCATGTTCGTTGCTCTGCCCGCATATCTTTCTGGCCTTCCCTGTTACGGTCGATTTGTTTCGTTCATGCAGCCTTCTCTGTCAGTCTGTCTAGTTCTCAGCCTCCCTCTGTTTGTCCATCTGACTTTTTCTTAACGTAAATTTTTGAGAATAATTTTTAGGAATATTTTGAGACAAGGACCGGTTACAAGAATCGAACTCCAAGGCCGTCAAGTTGGAAAATGATCCATCGACCATGTGCCTGACGTGCAGTGCTGTGAACAGCGGAGGGATTGAAGCTGTTGTCAGTTGAGGGGTGACGAGTTTGAAAGTAAGTGCCATAAGTTAAGTTAAATGTCTCACTCTCTGGCTATCTAACTTCATGGTGATGTAAATCTTGGTCTACTGTAAAACCAAAGAATGTCTGAGAAATGAATAAAACCACACTGTCTGGCTTTTGAACAGCCTTACCAGTGAAAATATTTTTGACTCTTGTACTTGCCTCTAAATATTTGGATCTCAGTGTTACAGCAGCAATCTTTCGAAGGAATGGGCTTGCATGCTGTGTTGTTTCTTAGTTTAATTTTCTTAATGTGTCAATATATTGATGCTATCTTTATTTACACTTGTGTTAATTTTCTTCTTTGCGCAGGTAGCCAAGTTAAATTATCCATCAGTGGTCTCTTACTCGTCCCTGAAATCCTCCATTGCAAAGGTAAAGATTCAAAATACGATTTTTTATACTTTGAAACTAACTAAGCTGTAAACTCTTGACACAGTTCATTGGTTATTTGTATAGTTGCCGTCACCACGGAGAAATATAAGACGAAGTCTCTGAAATAAATTTAAGTTGTTCTTTTTTTAAAGAAATCATGATCCTTATCTGAAGTAACTTCCTATGAAATTTATGGCCGACCAAAATCTTGGTGGGAAATAACTCAAAGATCGAGGCACACAAGGAGAGAAACGTGGTACTTCACAGTAACTATATGTTTGGTCTGGCTCAGTGGTCTAACTCACTTAAGAAAACAGTCACTTTGTGCCAAGAATATTAGTTCTTTTATCACAAAAACTACTGAGCCTACTTATTTTTAGCAGCTCCGATGTTATCGATTGAAAAAAAAAAAAGTTTGAAATGAAAATTAACAAATCCTTTGTTTTCCTAGAGAGGTTTAAGCCTTTTACAGCATCAACCACACTTCCTCTCTGGTGTCATGTCCGACTCATAACTGTGCCAATAACAGACAGTTAAGAACTGACCACGTGTGACAACAACGGTCAGTAGACTAGTAAAGAGCTTTGAGTTCCAACCGGGGGCCTAGTTAACCCATTTTCATCGGGGGGTGTCCAGCTTAATTTGCCCAAACATTGTAAACTTTAAAAAATTGCCCGAATTTAATTTGACCCACATTCAGGCCATGTATGGTGTACCGTCGTTTCCTCAACCGCAACCTTTAAGGATATCTTTCACGATTTAACAGACTTCAGTGGTGTTCAGACCTCAAGCTGGGGTGAAGTTAAGGAATGAACCGATGGGCAAAAATCCAATTTTTTTCCCGATAAATTCCGACGCGATTTACGGCTTAGTCAGCTGATGGCGCAGTTCTTGGCACTTGAAGCATGGTTAAGGTCCTCGTAGTTATCATGTACAAACCAGCTGCTGGCTGTCATAGCGACAAAAATAGTACAAGCTGGTGAAACAACCTTAATTTCTTAAAATTTTCTAAACTTACGGACCGTTGAAATTCAAAAGGTTTTCATTGTCAGCCTTTTATTTTTTTTTCATCGAAAAATTGACCGCTGCTAGAAATAAGTGCGGTGAACAAGCACGTGACCATAGATCATGGGCTACGTACCTGTGGACTTGAATCTGAAACACGTCTCCAGGGGCTTCGATCATCTATCAAAGTGGCTGGAGGTCAAAGCCACGGTCACACACTGCACAACAATAACGATTATTATACATTCAAACTTCATTCTTGTTTCTTGCTAGTCGACATTCACCCGTTTATTCTCAATGTCTGGACCCTGTGACGTCATTTCCACCGAATATCGTTAATTATTCGACGGAACTGTCCAAAATAAAATTATTGGACGCTGATGACGTAACCATCTCAAGGCCGCGAAAATTACGAAACAGCAAAAATGACCGGCAGCAGTTTGGAAAGTTAATCACACGAGTCTTTGTACTGGAAATCTTTTCTCAATGCATCTATCACCGATTTTCTTCAGCTTGTGCAGATAACAATGACCTCGGTCAGGATAATTATTGATATCATTCTCAGCCTCATTAATAATTGTTTATAGACGATAACGTGACGATATTATCCGTGCGGTCACATTTCAACGATAAAATCAATTCGATCGCCCATTTGGCAGCAGAAAAGCACGTCCTCACACTCCCATTGTGATAGCGCTGACCGATCATATTGAGCTAACGGACGCGAAGGCAAAATCCTGCCAACATTACCGATTTAGAATTAGAAGAAGAGCTGCTTCTCTTATCGTTGTTAAAGAGAAGGCCAGACTGTCCAACCATCCCCATTTCGCTTAAAAATCCCGAATCCCGACCGATATGCCGTCGGGATAGGAAAAGTCCCGATTTTGACATCTGCTTCAAAGAACAAGAAATCTAGAAAGATATTTTCGTCAAATTCTAATAGTCTAGATATCCATAGAAGACCCAATTTAAAAAAACGACGCCAGTGGTGAACAGGACTTAAATTAGACACGTTGCATTTAAATAAGTCAGGAACATCCGATTTCTCGAACTTCTTCTCGATGAATATGTCTCATCACATTATCATTTCATTACAGTAGCATTTTTGATAAAAAAACGAGGGCAAACGACGATCAATTTCCCGAACATTTTTGACCGAAATTGTCCTCTGGGATAGCCAGAAATCGTGTTTTAAGACATCAAGATTTCAAAGTTTTCTGGGGGAGCATGCCCCAAAAACTTTCCTTAAAATCCCGACTTGGCGAGGTCCTTAAGTTGGACAGTCTGGAGGGCAGCAGAGAAAGAAAACCAGACCCATTTAGGTTCGTGATGGCGGACATGCGGCTTCTGTTGAGTGAATGTCACACCACAGTAAGAGAACTAACTTCATATGAAGGTAGATTCCATGAGTATTTAAGAATGTTGCGGCATCGATTTCATGAGATATTAAGTCTGGAACAATGATGTAAAGAAACAATGGACTCATTATGGGCGGCCTAACCAACCAGAGTTTCGATAGGCTAAAAAAATCCATCGTTCTCCTGCAGCTGAAAAAAATGTCGCTCTGCTGAGCGATTTTAAAATCGTTATCGCTATCGTACAACGATAATTTTGTTATCGTTGCAGTGTGACCGCTGACAGACATTTTGTAGGCAATTTTTTTATAACGTTATCTTTGCGCAGTGTGACCGTGGCTTTACATGTGTAGAACTACTTAGTGCTAAAGTTTTGGTTATCATTGAGTATTTTTGTAAAATACAAAACAACAGGTTCTCCGAATATCATAGACATTTTATTCCATGTTGCGACCACTTTGTAGTCATCATCAGAAATTATGCTGCAGTAATTTGAACATCAATATACAAAGAAAAGAGAACTGAGGGCTTCCTGTAATATATCATACACGAAAAGTAGTGTTACATCAGATATCGAAACATCAAGAAGTGAGTTGAAAAACGAGGCGATAGCCGAGTTTTTTTTTTAACCAACTTCGAGGTGATTGAATATGTGATGAAACATAACTTTCGAGTGTATGATATTATATCTCAAACGAATCCGTATTTATAGAGAAAATTGGGTTTAAAGTTGTCGAAATTTTGTGCTAATTAAGATTAGATATCCAAACTACGTCTCCGTACTGGTTTCCTTAGTGTTTTGCTCATGAACGGTTGATGAGTATGAGATGCAGCTATCTTAATCAGTAGAAAATGGCAATTTCTTTTCAATTTTAACCCTTTAACTGTCAGGCTGTCAGCCTCCTGCATACAGGACATGAAGAACAAAAGGACAAATGAAAGAACAATGTACTAAAGAAATCGCATTTAACCTTTAAAGGGGTTAAGTTCCGCGGTTGAATATCGGTTATTGTCGGTGAACTGCTAAGGTTTCTTTGTAAAGAAACAACGTCCAAAGTTTGGTTTTGTCTACTATTCTACAAATTTTGAAAACTGGTTGGGACAAAATGGTCGGTTGATTGAGATTATGTAAGTGAGATGATATAATTAGCACAGAATGCGAGTTCTAGAACTAATTACAGGAATTTCTGTGGTTATAAATTTCAGAGTTCTTATTGTAGGTATGTTCTTACGTTCTAATGTGGAGGCAGCGGTCTGTGTTCACGATATAAGAGGCATGGCGCAAAGGACATGTAAATTTCCATGTAGATCTCTGAATTTTGGTGATCTTTGGGGGTCGGGTCTTTTAGTGTTAAAATTGACTTGGTACCGGTGATGTCTCCGAGTGGAATAAACTTCGCAAGGTTTTTAAATACTCTTGTGGGGTTTTTTCTCCTACAAATATGGATAAGCTTGGTTCCTCTGTTTCCAGGAAAAAGTTGTTGGATCCAGATTCTCAGAAAGTCGTTCATTTCAGATTTGCTATTATTGGTCTTGTCACTCGTGTTGGTTTTTTTTTTTTGTGTAAAAATTCGGATGAATTTGTCAGTTAGCCAACGGGAAAAGCCATTCCAAGAAGTAAATTTTCTAATGTTTTGTATCAACTTTGTAACGCTTGTACAAAACATTAGAATGTTTATACAAAAGACATTAGCAAAGAAAGACTGATAACTGCCTCTGAACCAGAATGAAACAAGATGCCCAGAATAAGAATTGTGAAATTTATAACCACACAAATTCTTGTGGACATTTCGTATACTTCCAGTCTAAATATACCATCTAACTTACATGATCTCAATAAATTGGTCATTTTATCCCAACCAGTTTTCAAACATTATAAACTAGTAGACAAAACAAAACACTAGTCGTTGTTACTTTTCAAAGAAGGCTTCGCTATTCGTGGACAAAAACCGACACAACCAAAGAACTGAAACTTGAAAAGAACTTGTCATTTTCTGTTGATTAAGATAGATGCACGAAGTTCTCTTTTCCAGTTCTCTCTTTTTCGTACATAGACGATCAAATTACTGCAACCTCATTCCTGATGATGACTACAAGCTGGTCCAAACGTTTAAACGAATCATTCACGATTTTAGGAGAATTCATTATTTCATGCTAAGGGTTAACATGGGTAGAAATACGTGTGAGAAGTTAAAAGGATCAGGTAACTGACGAAACTTGGAGGAGAAAATATTGATATTTCCTCTCCCAAGTTTCAGCAGTTACCAGATCCTTTTAGGTTTTCACAGGTAGTTCATCCTTTTCAACATTCTACAATCCTGACCAAAAATATAGGGACAACGCTTTAAAATGAATACACTTTTTACCTTTCCCCTTCGACGTTGCGAGTTTTTGGTCAATTTTTCACTTTGCACGTGACCCAGCCAGCATCTGACGCGGTGGAAGGAAGCAACATTGATGGAGGGGGAAAAGGAGGGGAGAGCGAGCACTTTTCGCTGTTTTGTCTTTGGTACGATTGGTAGGGAGACATTCACTAAGCTGTTCCAAGTATTTTTGGCCAGGATTGTAGTTTGTTTATGTGTAGAAATATGGAGCCAACATGTGTGAACATGTAAAGGATAGAACTCGGACCGAAAATTGTCATCATGAAACTTGATGTTCAAGTTAAAACAAGAAACAGACAAGTTGGAAACGGTTATATTTCTGTTGTTTCAGAGTCATCATAAAACCAAATGATTTACTAAACTCGCCACGTTGTATGCATGCAATTACAAAGATGATATCATCGGTTATAATCTTTGTAATTGTATACATACAACGTAGCGATCTTTTGTAAATCATTTGTTTTGATGACGACTCTGAAGTTGAGCAGAAATATTACTGTATTCAGCTTGTCTGTTTCTTGTCTTAACTTGAATACCAAGTCTCAAGATGACATTTTTCAGTCTGTGTTGTGGTTTTTACATGTTGCATGTGTCAAGTAGTGTAGGTATATTCTGTGTATAATACTTTACCTGTCAAAAATTGTAAAAATATTCTAAGTGTCAACTTGTGTAGAAAATATTCTAAGTGTCAACCTATGTAAAAATATTCTAAGTGTTAATTTATGTAAAAATTTTCTAAGTCTCAACCTGTGTAAAAATATTCTAAGTGTCAACTTGTGTAAAAATATTCTAAATGTCAACCTATGTAAAAATATTCTAAGTGTCAACCCAATAAAATTTTTGGTCTCGATTTGTGTGAAAAACAAAAAGTCTCCACTCCAAAATAAAACGCTAAGTAGGTCATTAAAAGAGAGAGTGCAATTTTTAAAAATTTTTTCTCCCCTACTTTCTACCTCTTCCTTTCTCCTCGTTTTTTCCTACTTTTTCCTTACTCTCGCTCTCTCATATCTTCATTTCTCACCGTCTCTCTTGTGCCTTGTCCTCATTCCCTTGCTATATTTTACTTTTAAATTTAAGTGCTATATTTAAGTGTCATCATTTCTCTTAACTCAAGCAGCTCATGAATAATTTGGGATTTTTTGCATTGAAATAGCCGACGAACATCCATCAGAATTGAACCTCCGTACTCTCGCACGAACCGCGTCACCTTTACCAACACGCCATGTCGCATTTCATGTTAATTGAAAGTTGATACTAATATTTAACCAACTTTTTTACTATCTACCACTGAGAAAAATGTTCAACACCATATTAAATGTCGGAGTCGAACTCTCCTGCTGTCGCCTTACCAACTCAGCCATTTAGGACTTGACGCAGTCACCTTTACCAACACGCCACGTCGCATTTCATGTTACCTGAAAGTTGATACTAATGTTTAACCAATTTTTTTTTCTATCTACCACCTACAAAATGCTCAGCACCATATTAAAACGCGGATTCGAACCCCCAATGTGTCGCCTGAACTCACTCGCCTTACCGAATCAGCCATTTAGGACTTGACGTAGGACAACGTTTGATAGTTATATTTAATACAAAGTTTTCCATGTACCACTCTGTTAAAAAGGTGCTCCACCATATTAAAAGTCCAAATATTGCATGGAAGGAATCGACAGTCATCCCACCAGGCTCGAACCTGCACACTCTCGCAGGAAGTTTTTCCCCGCATCCAACGAGCCATTTTAGACTTGACGCAGGGCAACGTTTGATAGTTATATTTAATACAAAGTTTTCCATGTACCACTCTGTTAAAAAGGTGCTCCAGCATATTAAAAGTCGAAACATTGGATGGAAAGAATTGACAGTCATCTCACCAGGTTCGAATCTGCACACTCTCGCAGGAAGTCATTTTCCGTATCCAGTCGGCCATTTAGTACTTGACGCAGGACAACGTTTGATAGTTATACTTAATGCAAAGTTTTCCATGTACCACTCTGTTAAAAAGGTGCTCCAGCATATTAAAAGTCCAAATATTGCATGGAAGAAATCGACAGTCATTTCACCAGGCTCGAACCTGCACACTCTCGCAGGAAGTCTTTCCCCGCATCCAATGAGCCATTTAGGACTTGACACCGGACAGCGTTTGATAGTTATATATAATGCAAAGTTTTCCATGTACCACTCTGTTAAAAAGGCGCCCCAGCATATTAAAAGCCGAAACGTTGCATGGAAGGAATTGACAGTCATCCCACCAGGTTCGAACCCGCACACTAATAATAATAATAATAATAATAATAATAATAATAATGATAGTAAAATGAACATTTATACAGGATGGACAACACTTCAACAGTAAAATCTGCTGTTGTCAATGTGTGTCCTGTAAACAAGCAATAAATAAAAAGGTAAAGAAAAGGGGATATGTCACAATTAAAATAGAGTATAGAAATAAATCTGACTAGGGTTAATATTAAAATATTGTCAAAGTTCAGCGATCTCTAAAATGCTCACTTAACTGTTCCTCGAAATCCCTACAGCTCTCAGCTCTACGAATTTCTAGTGGACGTTCGTTATATGCCTTTGCTCCCATAAAAATAAAAAGGATCCATGTTATTGCAAAGTAAAATAATTCTTAAAATGATCACAAATATCTTTGCTTAAACATTTACGTACTATTTTACAGGCCCTAATTTTATTTACATTGATGGCTGACGGTAATTCATGGTCTTGATCTAAAATTCCATTTTTAAATACAACTTTCAGTGCTCGAGCGTGGAATGATGAGGGTTTATTTGAGTCTGCGTGAGCTTCAAATGTAAGATGCGACAGTACGTAAACGTTGGTAAAATCATCAAACGATAAATGGCGCTAGCTGCTGCTTGGTCAACATAGAATCTTAATTTTCCCAGGAGTCTCAGTCTTCCAGTTGCTCGCTTATAGCATCTATCGAAATCTGAATTTAGGTTCAGCAAACTACCCACGTATACACCCAGGTATTTGTATACTTTTGTTGTTGCAGTAACAGTGGGAGATGGACTTGATATGGATACTTTGAGAGGTTCACTATGCTTTGCAATCCTTTGTGCAGTTCCAAATAAAAGAGATTCTGTTTTCTCCTTCTTTAAATTGATTATCAACTCATTCTCTCTGAGCCAGTCCGCTAAACTATCCATATCCTTCGATAACTTGGTTTGAATAGATTGAATGTCCTTGCCCGCAATATACAGAACAGTGTCATCAGCATACTTAATAATACTGGAGTGCTCGATTGCCTCTATAGCATCATTAAAATATACCAAGAACAATAGCGGGCCCAAAATCGAGCCTTGTGGTACTCCAGAAAAAACGTTATGATCTTTAGATAAACATCCATTATATGAGACAACAGATTTACGACAGAAAAGATAGTCTTTGAACTATTCAAGTTCAGTTCCTTTTATTCCATACTGCGAGAGTTTTTTGAATAACGTAGCATGACTTAAAGTGTCAAACGCTTTAGTGAGGTCCACGAATACAGCTCCAACCAAATTACCTTTAACAACATTTTTTCTAACATCATCCAATAGGATAGTTGCTGCGTACTCTGTGGAAAGATTAGGCCTGAAGCCAAATTGGGACTGCGAAAGTAAATGGTTTTCATTGAGGAATGACATGACTTGGCGATGTGTAATCTTTTCAATAACTTTGGATAATACTGGTAAAATTGATATGGGTCGATAGTTATCAAAATTCGAAAATGGTCCAGATTTATGAATCGGCATGACTTTTGCTGCCTTCCAATCCGTTGGAAAGACGCCTGTCGTAAGTGATAAGTTTATCAAATATGTTCGTGGGGCAGATATTTGCTCAGCTGCATCCTTTAAAAGGCCTGGTGGTAGGTTGTCCAGTCCAGTTGCTTTCTTTCTTTTCATTGATTTTAGTTGACGCATGACATCCAACCTTGGTACTAAGTGGAACTTAAATTGTTGAGTAGTCCTCAGAGATGTACTTTTCGGTCTTCTTCAGGTAAAGCTACATAGCGGGACGGCCTTCTCTTTTAAGGTCGAAACAATACTGGTAATACACTCTCGCAGGAGGTCATTCCCCGTATCCAATGTGTTATTTAGGACTTGACGGAACAACTCCTTTGGTAACTACATTTAACCCAAAGCTTCCTAAGTGTCGCTCTATTAAAAAAAAGCCCAGCGGCATATTAAAACTCGTTATTTGACAAGGAAATAATCGATAGTAATCCCATCAGGTTCGAACTCTCCTACACTTGCATGAAGCCACTAGTCTTGTCCAATTAGCCATTTGAAGTGATGAGATCTTGCCACACGCTGTACTAATCAAGATACTGTGCGGTGCATTACACGAATGTGGCTTGAAACGTTTCTCCTCCCCAGCATGTGCCAGGTTCATGATTATTGCTCAAGCTTTGATCTTTTTTCTCATATTTCTTTCTGTTTCCTTCGCCTTTGAGGTTATCACCTTTATAAATAATCGTAGGAGTGATGTTATATATATATGGAAGATTGGTTGTTATATGATGTCCTTTATACGATGCTGTCAAGCTAAACTTTCAGCGCATCTCACCGGCGATTAGGTGATGGGTTCGATTCCCGTCAGGGACTCAGAAAGGCTTTCTGAGTAGAATAGCTTGAGTGCTGTAAAAATTCATCGGATTATAAAGTTCCTAGTTTAACCTGATAAATGATAAAATGTAATGGATTGCAATGCGTTATTGTTTTTAAATTATATTACTTTAAACTACACCCTTTTCCTTACAATCTGTGTGAAGAACTCATGGTTTTAAAAGCAGCCATTTTCGAAGTACCAAAAGATGGAAGACATGAAATTTTTCGAGAATTGGGGTGGGATTACTCAATAAAACTTATTTTATGTTATACAACGTTAATCTACACCTTTATTTTTACCATCTGGGCGAAGAATTCTTAGAAAACGTCTCAGGAAGTATAAAAAACCATGATTTCAAAACCCGTCATTTTCAAAATTCCCCAAACTTCCCAAAAATAAAACGTAACTGGCTTGGTGATCACAGAACACGAATACGTCAAATTCCTGCACATTACTCCATAGACCGCGTACTATAAACGTAACTACTGATTATCTGTGATTGGTTACATAGAAATTTAAAAAAATGGTTCTTAAAACTGTTATTTTCGATAGCAAAATGTGGTTACAGGGTCGTTTTTTTTAAAAAAATTAAACGTTAACGGCTTAGCGACAACGCGACGTGAATACGTCAAATTACTGCACGTTACTCTGCAGTGGGCTTTTATCGATTGTGCTAGCACACTTTTTGGCATAATTTGGGAAAACGAGCACATTTTTTGTGGAAGTAGCACTGCTAGCATAACCGACATATTTTTATCAGTTACAGGGCACATTACTAGGTCCATAACTCTCCAGTAAGTCACGTTTTGCTTATATTGAGTTAATTTATAAGCTTTGTTCAGTCTTGTTAAATTCCGAAATTTATATGTCAGATGTATGAGAGCTTGGAAATATCTTGAGATGATAGATGAACGATCGTCAAGCCCCATCCTGTCTCTTAGTGGGCCTTAATCTAGGTGCCTGTGGTTCACCGGAACTTTAGTTCCGATCCAGTCCACGCTCTCAAAGTCACAAAACGAAATGGTTAAATTTTACTGAACTGCTGTTATATGTTTTTTTCCAACCATTCTGTCGATTCAATGAATATTCTTTAACTTGAATGCTTGCAAACAAGTGTAATGCAGCAGGGAACCTTTTGAGGGCACTAACTATGATAGCAAGCCATCAGTGCAGTTTTGTGTTGTATTTAAAACATTTCAGGAGATAAGGAGCAATCTGTTAAAAGCTAGACAACGTTGGGAACAATGACATGTTTTGCTTTCTTTACCATATAAAAAACAAGTATTTAATTTCGAGCTTTTAAAGTTAATTTGTGAAAGTACAATTTCAGAAAATGAAGCATAATTTTGTAAAACGAGCATAACTTTGGCTAAAAACGAGCAGTGCTAGTAGCATAAAGTGCTATTTTTACAAGCACAATCGATGAAAACCTACTCTACAGACTCTCTACTGTAAATGTATTTACTGATCATCTAAGATTTTTCACATAAAACTTGAAAAAAGCTCTTCAACAAAGTATTATTTTAGATAGAAAAATTTGTAGTTGGAGTGTCATTAATTGTAGTTCATTAAAACATAAAAGAGATAAACGGCTTAGCGACCACGTTGCGGGAATACGTCAAATTACTGCACATTACTCTTTAGACTATGTAATATAAACGTAACTACTGATCATCTGAGATTATTTACATGTGACGTGAGAAAATCTGTCCGAAAAAGTGTTATTTTTGATGGAAAAATGTGCAATTGCTGGGTCTTTTTCCAAAAAATTTAACGCAAATAGCTTAGCGACCACGCCACGAAAATACATCATATTACTACAGATTATTCTTTAGACTGTGTAATATAAACGTAACTTCTGATCATCTAAGGTTCTCCACATTTAACTCGAGAAAATCTTTCTTGAAAATGAGTTACTTTCGATGCAAAAATGTGAAGTTACAGGATCTGTACACCAGAAAAGTTAAATGTAAAAGGTTCAGGAACCACGTCTGGTTATTCAAAGCAATACCAATGAACGTCTGTCCAACAAAGGAATATTACACATCATACAACCCACAAAGAAATCGTTTACCAACAGAAACTCCTGGAAGACGATTATGAAAAAAAAGCTGCTGGGTTGTGCCTCGACGTACAAGGAACTTCGACATCTTAAAACGCAGAGGATGGTCGTTAGAGAAGAACGAAACGGCCATCGAGTGAGCGTATATAAAATATTGTTTTTAAACTTTCAAAATCTTTAGTAATCATTGAATACTCTTTACTTTTTAGGCCGGAATTAGACCTCTGATTGAATATTCAAAAAAACTCATTAATAATCGCATGATTTCGAACTTTCAAAATCATCAAAAACCATGGGTTAATATAAAACAAAATTCGAAGAAAACCATCTTGGTACCCAAAATACGAGTATAAACACAAGATAAAATTGAGAAAGTAATATTTCGACTGTATCAGACAGCCATTGTCAAACCTAACCCATGGGTTAACCTCTTTACTGTATGGCAGAAGTAGTTCATTTAAAAAAATTTAAATGTCTCAAATAAGAGCCAAACTACCCTACTTTTTTCTAAATATTAACATGGCCACCTCATTTCGAACCTTCGAAACCACTGAAAGTTCGTCAGTAACTCATGGCTCAACCAACTTACTTTTATGCTCCAATTTTGACTTCTTAAACTCGTTAAAATTTATATCCAAATTGACTGAAAATACCGTAATACGATTTTAAATCGAATTCTTTCGTTAGATTACCTCACTCTACGCTAAATTTCTTAATTTTGAGTTCATCTTCAAAGTTTCAATGTTTGGGGGAGAAAAATCAGAGAAAACATCCATTGACGCTTTGATTTTTCACCAAAATTTTGGGCCTCTAGAAAACGTCTTAATAACGTAGTTTTACCGCATAAGAAAACTGACCAAATCATGGTACGTGGACGTCACCACCTTTTGCCCATCTGCGTGGAAGTGATTTCGCATTTACACAACTTGGTCTACACGCATATTACGCAAGGACCTTGTATATCGAAGACACTTGGACCGTTGATAAAATGTACCAGTATATCGCTTTACCCAACACTGTGGCAGATACTATTTGGCCGCACGCCATGTAGCTATTGCAATCTACCGTGACAGCTCTGGCACATCGCTTGGTGGTGGTGATGTGACCACGGGGAAGTGTGTTTGGTTGATTAATCACCAGGGATAACAGTATACGGATCATTCGTCCAGAAAACCTTAGGTTAGGATTTAGAGTTTTCGTGGGGCAGCTCTTGATGCCAGTTTTAACCGTTGACAGCCTGGTGTTAGAACGCGCACTTTACTGTAACGGTTTTAACGTTATTTAACGGCTTTATTTTGGTCTACACGCAGATTACACAGAGACCTTGTATATCGGACACTTGGACCCGTGATCAAATGCACAAGTTTATCGCTCTACCCGACGCTGTGGCGAGCACTATTTGGGCGCACGCCATGTGGCTATCGCAATCTATCACGACAGCTCCGATACATTGCTTGGTGGTGGTGATCACGGGGTAGTGTCTGGTCGATTAATCACCAGAGATAACAGTATACGATCATTCTTTCAGAAAACCCTAGGTTAGGATTTCGAGTTTTCGTAGGGCGGCTCTCGATGCCAGTTTTAATCGTCAACAGGCTGGTGCTAGAATGCGCACTTCATTTTACTGCTTAACGGTTTTATTTGTTAAGCGGATACGCCTCAGAACACGAAAGGGTTAAACTATGGGAAGAAAAACAAAAAAAAAACTCTTCCAAATTACCCCTCTCCTGCTCAAACAAGAATTTTTATTTCTTCGGAACGCTAGTCAGTCAGGCGAAACGTCTCGAACATGAAAGAGCTGAACATTTTTCAAAACCGACATAAAACGCGCGTCAAGGGAAAGTTTGAAAGGGACAGCAGAATTGGAAAGCGGAGACCGAATATACGACTATCCGTAAAACCAGTGAAAAGTAAAAATTCAAATGGTTTATAACATTAGGATGTTGAACTAACGATGGATGGGTAGAGCGATGAAAATGCTTTAACAAAGTTTAAAAAAAAAAAGTAGTGTTCTCTCAACGACATGGAAGAAACTTCTTCCTCGAAAGTTGTAACCACACATTCTAATCTTAATATAGAATGTGTGGTCCGAGGTCGCTCTGACCGACCTCATAGTTATAATACAGGTAAAGCCTCCCAGTAGAACATCAAAAATGCGATCTGGGTTCAGACTATCGGCGCGACCAGACGTTTTATCGCAAAAGTAAACGATTTATCCATCGTCAAGAGCATGTTAAGCAACGAACGTGAATCTCCATGGCAGTTGGTGCAAACGTAGAAGACAAGATACTTCATGTGATGGCCGAACCATCCATCGAATTGACCAGAAAGGCCGCCATCAATATGCCATTTCCTTCACGGAGATGAAGTTCAATGCACGGTTATTTCACCAAGTTATCCGCCACGTTAACCATTCATGAAGTCGAGACTTGACTCATGGCTGGGTGGTGGTTATAGCGCCACCAATCCGCTTTTCGGTAGTCAAATTCAGTGAGAACAGGGGGAACCACGTGAAGGTATCGACTTCCCTGGGACTACTCCTGGCACACTTGGGCTTTTTATGCCGGCCAGTAGACCTCCTGCCGCAGGAGCGGTACACAACCTGTTCGTCCCTTCTCCCCCCCTCAAAAAGGTGTGTATTTGCTTCCATGTGAATACACAAACACATGTATACGTATACCTGCCTACCAGTCTACCTACCTCTCAATCAAACTATTAATCTACCAGTCTATCAAAATATACGTATATATATGGGTGCGCAGCTACAATATCCGAAAGCAGAGGCAAGCAGATGCAAAAAAACAAAGCGAGCATATTGCGATAAAGCGCGCAGAAAAAAGCACAGGACACAATGTGCTGTCAGCAAACCTTTATGGCTTGCTACAGCATAGCGTGCTGCCAGTGAACCTTTATGGTTTCCTGACAGCACTAATTTACATCTTTACTTAAACCTAGCATATTTGTAGAAATATTCTGATACACTTTTTGCCGGAAAAACGACTTAATTATACTAATATAAGTGAAAAATTTAAAGAAAGTGTACGATTCTTATCCGGCGAACTGTTTCCTAATTTATGCGAAGATTCTTTGAAATTTCATCCTCCAGAGGTAACCACCTTTATTTGGCATCAACTGTTGTACCTTCGTTGATCAGAATTGACAATTTGAATTCAGTTCTCTTCTCAGTCAGGACCAAGGTAAAAGTCTGATCAGACCAGCTGATATAATCACTTGAGATAAATCTTCGACCCAAACTTTTGTTGTCTCAAAACTTAATATCCAGTGATGGTCGTAACCAGAAAACTGCAGGCGTCACATGCTTTTAAAGATTCTAAATGAAATAATCAAAAAAATTTCAACTTCGTATTGTTGTATGATCATAAACAGTGCGATGCTAATGCCAAAGAACACATCTTTTACCTGACGCTATCACTTACCATCAATATTTAACAATATTCAATGAGCCTGACGCAAATAATTGTTTTTGTGTTATTACACAGGTAATTATTTGAAAGTAGCCAACAAGCTGTTTTAAAAATTCCTTGGCAACGTTTTCAAAGGTAGCTGCCATTTTGCTTCGGCATCTTCAGTGTCACATTCATCTATAGGTGAATATCGAGAACTGACAGTTTTCGGGTCAATCACCACGCGGAATTTTCGATAATCATCTGTGTAATTATACTAACTCTGTTAGAACAAAGTTCAGTATGGAGTGCAGTTGAGTGTTCAATATATAGTGTACAGAAACATGCCGGCTCTGCAGTTGGCATCATAGGCCTCTTGCACCATCAGAAACATTGCAACAAACAAATTTTAACAAATTGAAAACAATCGATGTAATTGAAGAACCGGGCGGAAAACGTGTTCGAAGGATGAATTGAAAACAGTATTACGTGACTTAGTATCTCACCTTCTTTGATCGTCTTGTATGAACTTCGAGAATTTAGTCTGGGTAACATTTTCTCTCTGTCTGTTTTATTTGATTATCTTATTCTTTCTCATCATCACGTATTAGCCAAAACAACCTTGTCAAATGCCTTCCTCTTTTCTAAATAGAAATGCGCAAACTTAAGGTTACCGTAGCTTAACGTGCCTGCCAATGGAAATTCTTACCTTTTTTTCAAACGCTGAATTAATTTACAACTTATAAAAACAAAATTCAACCTCCTAGCTGAAACACGGATGATGATACTTGAATCAGAATAATGCAAACAGAGAACTCAAGGCCCAAATGTTTTCAGGCATAGCGATGGATTTTCCGGACGGAAAACATAGTCTAAGAAAGAATATTTAAAGGTCAGCTCAATATCTTGAGATGGGAACCCATGAATAGATGAGGCTAACGGCAAGTTTAAAAATAATTTTACTGAAGATGTTGCATGTAGCTACAAAACCTCAGTAAAATTAGTTCAAACTTGTCGCTTGCTTATTTACTCATTGGTTTCCATCTCACGATATTGAGCACGTTTTCCAGGCATTTTCCAGTTGAAATGGCATCATTCCTATTTTCCTCACTGTACACAGACACGAAAGATATTTTATATCAGTTTTGTTACATGAACAACAAGGGTTTTCATGAGCTTCTTGTGACGACGTCCGAGTTTACGTTAGCATCAACGATGTGTTAGTTTAACTCAACATATAATATTGCATTCATAGTGTACACTGTTGTTACAGAGCTACAATAAATATTAATATTAAGACATACACATGATAAATGTAGTGAGATAATATTTAAAAATACATAAGCAAATCAGCATTAACTCTCTTCCGGCAAAATAATGCTCCTATTAATTTACCCTGGCTAACACCAGACAGTTTTACTAGTCAGAGGAAGAGCTCCCGCCGGGAAAAAAATTAATTTCAATACTTCATACCAAACATGCACGACATGTCGTAATAGATAAAATTTGACAACATAATTTTCAACAACTTGGCATCTCACTTGCACTTCGCAGTCTCACACAAGCTTCAAAAATGTTGTTAGTATCACGTTTTCCACAAGCCTGGTGTCTCAAGTGCGTTTTGATTTGTGGGTGTTCCAAGAATGTTCTAAATCATATTTTCTACAGGCCTAAGTCACAATTTCCAAAAGGCCTGGCATCTTTAATACTTCATTTCACCATCTTTTACTTTTTCAGTTTTCTGTAGCTATATATATCAATGTAGTGATATGCCTTCCCTGTTCCTAAACAGATTAATTTCAATTTCATTGCTTGGAACTACACAGGCACAATGTGTTGTAACAGGTAAAATTTAACGTCATTTTCAGTGACTTGGCATCTCACCTTTATTTCATTGTATTGCATGTGTTCCAAGAATATCTTAACATCACATTCTCCATCAGCTTTTTGTTTCACAATTCATTTTGTCTTGTATGAGTTCCACAACTTTATTCTAGGTCACATTTTCCACAAGTCTGGCATGTCAAATAATTAATTTCACCATCTTTCACATTCTCTGTTTTCTGTAGCCATATATGTTAATGTAGTGATATGCCTTCCCTGTTCCTAAACAGAAATAATAAAATATTCTCAAGATTAACTTAAGAACTGCAAAACGTTTTGCAGGCAATAGTGACCACCAAATTCTGCATGAATTGACTAATTTGGAAGATGATTTGAGAATTGGAATTCAACCACACTGGTCAATCCTCAGTTACTAGGCAAATGGTTTATGAAAAGTCATCTGAACTTTTTCTAACAATCAAAACATGACATTGACTTTACTTCAATATAGGCACTTTTGGGTGTCTGTATGTATATATATATATGTATATTTTTCAACCCTTCAGTGCTCTTTCTGACTACACAGTATTCAAGATATGGCTGGTGGCTCACTTGGGATTGCTACACTTGCTAAGTGAATGATTGGAATGACCAAAGGCCTACATGATGCTTATACTGACTGAAATTTAATCTACCACATGTTGATAAAAATCTCACATCAAAGAAGAGCAAACCATGCATTGTTATAGTCCATTCTTTAATCAGTTTGTGAACGTATCATGAAAAGAAATATTTTTACATACCATTCACTAGATTTCTTCCATTCCTACCCAGCCATGATTTTCCTAGGTTTTGACATAGCCATATATCCAACTAAAGCCACCTCCTTGCATTCTGGGTGAACTTGGTATAAACTGCCTTCTTTAATGTAATATCTGTTGATCAGGTAACACAAAATTTCAAAGCTAATTTGTTGTCATGGGACCCCATGCTTCAATATACCAAACTTGGTTGTTGATGGAGTCAGCATTCATGACATATCAGGGAAGCTTGTTATTATATTTTTCTTCCACAATCCAGTTAATGGGCATGTCTTGCCTTACACTGTGTTCATTGTCATATTTCAAGGACATTTTATGTATACTTCATGGTATCAGTAGGTCTTTAATAATTTCTCTAGGAGCTAGATAGCACAATAATAAAATAATACAAATTATACATTTAATAATCAATGGATGTGAATTGTATATGCATTTAGAAAATTTATGAACTTTTTACTTTTTTATTCTAATGGCAGAGAATTTTCCTTTCATACAACACTTCACCAAATACAACCAAGGCAAGACTATTGTGCTGGGCAACCTGAACATTTATACATCATCATCATCATCATCATTGATAGCCAATCAAAGTATTACTTCTGAAGCAATAATCAGTGTTACCAAACCAATATAATAATTTATTGTATTACTGGGCATCCCACCTTCAAATCAACATGAAATTCAAGGGTATTTCAAGAGTTTTCAAAGACGTTTCTAGTAAATTCAAAGCCTGAAGCTCAGGTCTTTCACTTGCTTTTTAAAAGATGACAAACAATGTGAACTCTTTATTTCAGTAAATAATAAATTAATTATCCATAAAATAACTAAAATTTCTAAGTACAACATTGAAGTCTTATCAGCACTCACAAGTAGTTTCATTATTTGAAGTTGGTAGTTTTAAAGGAAAGGTTAAATTGTTGTTGGTGCAACAAGCATAAAACTTGAGGATTTCTTGAGGGCCTTTACTGACATTCATCAAATTTTAAGGGCCTTGATTTTTTTTTTTTTAAATTCAAGTTCTTTCGAGGATTTTCAAGGATCAAATTAATAAACCTTGCTAAACCCTAGTAATCACAGCTGCAGAATGCTTATAATCCCAAATGCAACAAGTACTATCACCAAACCAACAAACTCACAACACCATTGTTACAACAAATAATGTTATCACACAACAAGTTTCACTGATGTTGTACAGATATCTTTCATGGACATTAACCTGGTTTATGTCATGAAATTAGGTGGAGTTTCCACCATTTGTGCTTAGTTTTGTACTACACAAGTGATTGAAAACCTCACCTGTGAAATCTCAGTTGGTGGAGCTGGAACTGGATCAATGGAATCACTTGGCTATGTGGTTGCACTTTCTTGGCAAAATTCAAGGGATCAGGACACATGTATGAATGGAATTGTCATCTGGAGACTTGAAACCCCACTCTTTCAATCCTCATAGGGTGGCATTCGATCACACAGTACCCATCATAGATGGTGCACCATCACTTTGCCAGCCAAGGTCTACGGAGCATTAGGTCTCTGGTCAATGAATGTGATCTGGAAAGTCAAAAGGATTTTAGGAAACATTTGTGATGTGGTTTCAGTTTGTACGTGTTGTGTTTCGAAGCCACTCATTCAGATCCTTTTTAGGTGGACGTCTACGCATTGTGAGATGCACCCGATTGCCAACCGGTAAGGTCTTTTGGCCAAGCTTCTGTCTGCGTTAGTCTGTGTGTACACAGCAGATGACACGACATCAGTTAATTTTTAAAATTTGTTTGCATAGTTGAGCAATTGATCACAACTTCATCAGAGACAAAAATAGTCTCAACTTGGAGGAAAAACTCCAACAGGTTAAAATAAAAGACACCTCTAACTTTCTAGATATCTCTGATTTGATTCTTCTTAGAATTATCATTTAAAAGGTTTAAGTAAATCATTATCATCTTGCTTTTGTTAACATAATTTTCAGTGACTTGGCATCTCACCTTTGTTTTCTCTGTCTTGTATAAATTGAAGTTCATGTCATATTTCCCACAAGCCTTTCGTCTCACATACTTCATTTTACTGTCTTCTACGTGTTCCAAGACTTTGTTCTAGGTCATACTTTCAACAAGTTCTTTGTTACAAATATTTGCTTTTGTCATCTTCAAATCTTGTGCTTTCTATTACTGCTTACATTGATGTACTGATGTGCTTTTCTTGTTCCTAAACAGAAAAGAATAAACGTCCTCACAATCCTAAAATACCAAGACTCTTTCTGGTAATGGAAGAGTCTTGGTACTCTACAATTCACAGGTTCAGCTATTTTATCTCACAACCCTTCAGATTGTAGTTCAAAATTCTGAACTGTGACTCTAAAAAAACTTCCCAACAAAAGGTCAAGGCTATAATGACAAACTGGCAATACCAAGATATCATGAATGATGAGAAAGAATTGCCAGTTATTAGCAGCATCGCATGGTATAGCACATTCAGCCCAATTTCAGGTAAATTTACTGACAACAAAACTTGTGTCAGGATGGATAAAACTTTCAGAGATCACTATAGACAGACCACTGGCTTACCTAGGCAACAGCTTCACTACAGTAGTCATATGTTCCTGATATTCCTTTGACTCTCATATCAATTCTCATGCAAGTAGCATGTCAACAATTTCAAGTTTCTTTCTATAAGTAATACAGATGCCCCCAGATGTTAATAGTATATATTATTATTTTTTGAAAATAACATGGGTCATGTGTACACACAGATTGGATGAGCTTCTGTCAACTTCTCTCAGATTACAGAGACATGCTGATGTCATTTTCACTTTGTATTAGAGTACAGAGACATGGATGAAGTCACGAAAACTTGAAAAAAAAAACTTGATTATATTCTAAAACAAATAGAAAATAGCTTTTGTGTCTCGATACTGTGACAGAAGTATTCATGATGTCATTTCAACTGGAAAAATACCACAAAACAGTTGGCTAATCCTCACGTTTCCACTAGTTATCTTTCCAGTTGGAATGACATCTTGATTCTATCACAGCATAGAGACACTCCAAGCAATTTTTTTCGTTAAATACATTACATTATATTGTATATAAATTATGTCTTATGTGGACCACATTGCACATTTTACAGTCTTATATACATTTACCAGCCTGCTTTGAAATTTTGAGTCCCCACCAATACTTTCCTTCTTTTAGAAAATTTTACCAGCATTTTGTATTTACACCTTACAGCAAATAAACGTTTCTCAGGAGTAAAAAAAAAAAAGTAAACCAAGTATCCAAATAATTAGTTATATGTGTCCTTCAATGCAGTTGGCCTCATGATACAGCGAATGTGGGGCCAGTATCTTTTCTCCTTCAAACAAGAACATGACGAAGAGGTCTCTAGAGATACAGTTGACAATATTTATAAAAAATTGCAAGCTTTTTCGCCCCCAGAACGAAAATTGCTCACGCTGAATTTCCTGAGTAAGACTGGTCACTGCATGAATGTCCCTGGTCTTAATGGTCCCTAACTACAGCAACTAGGAAAAGAAAACTTACACGAGCCACGAACTCTCGAAAGGTAGCTTGAAACAGCAATGTCAAAATTCTTCTTTACACATCTTTTTGCCATGAAACGGAGGTTTGCGTCCGCACGTGTCCATGTTGGGTCAACTCGTGAACTTCCTTCAGAAGTCTCTCGCTTAGTTCTCCTGGTCCAACAATTCCTTCAGCTTTCTACACATAAACTAACAGCTGTCTCGTGTTATTGGTATACTGCAAGTTTACCATGGTCTTCTAATTTCATGTCAAAGTTTTTTTAAAAAAAAAACAAACACTTCAAACTTCAACCGTCTTCCACGCTCACGTGTATTAAAATTTGAAATTACAAAGCTTTTTCCTATTGGTCAAATAATGATCACGTGCGAAGAAGCTCGGAATACAAACAAGCAGCCCGGGACGAGTAACCATTTTCAAAATGGTGAACTTTTCTAGCTATTTCAGCACTTTTTCGGTAGACAAGATTTTCATGTTGTTCAAAGGATGGGAGAATAAATTATTTGTGTAAAATACTTTTGAGCAATCATCTGGAACCTTGACGCAGGTTGCGGAAAAATTATAACCATAATTTTCAGTAATACAGGCAATAATATTTTCCCAGTACATTTCCTCTGAGTGAAATGACAATGAATGGTTGGACAGTTTTTAAGTCAATAGGTAAGTGGAAAATAACAATTTGTTTTCGAAATAAAATTTTGTTTCGAAGGCAATTGAGCCCGCTATTTTTGCGTCAGCGCAGGGTACAAATCAAAATACTTTGCACAAAATGGTTTACAATGGTTTTTCACGACTCATGCGGTCCCCCTTTTCCAAAACGAGGTTTCTGCAACTCTTCGAAACTTCCCTCATCAAGTCAGCAAAGGCCAGAGGCTGCCAAATCCTGCTGTTTGCCGTTGATTCTGATTGTTTGCTTAAACAGTTTTACAAAATTAATAAATGACCATATATCATATTAATATTAACAGTCTTATATTATATTATATTATATTATATTATTATTTTAAATATTAATAGATTTGGTATAAGTTCTTGTATGTAAATACCATTATTATATATTGTTTCTTAACTAATGTTCGGCTCTTTGAAAACTAGGGAACTGAAGAAGTTACCGTGCTCAAAGAAATTTAAGTAAAGTAAACTTAAGTAAAGAGACATACTGAGGACTCTGCTCATGCTTATGTAATTGGAGACGTGACGTAACCAATGTTCATGCAACGTGGCGGCGGTGTCGGCCTTATTTACTACGATGAAGCAAGTTTTAGAGGCGCAGAATCCTATATTTTAAGATCCAGCCAAGATCAGTTGCGAAAAATACAACTCTTGAGCTTCTGACTGATCATCGAACACGAGACTCTTCAAATCCAGACCAGTTCGTGTGGACGACTGTAAATACCAAGAATTCTTTACGAGCAGTTTGACATTTCGGACTAGAATTCGCCATTCGGTATCAAGTTGGCATTTCTCGACAGTTTTACTATGCGAAAAAGCATGTTTTCGTAGGTAAGATGATAAATATGGACTCACAACCCTTGCCAGGTTGGCTAGGTGTACCTCTGTGTATTGTAACTGCCGGAAATTGAATGTAAACATGTCACGGCAATGAGGTAACGCGCATGAATATTTACATGCAAATTTTTAGACGCTTTGAGGGACATACAAAAGATAAAGATATTCAATTATTTTACAAATTTATTGGGAACCTCTTCGCAATCCTGCTAACTTTCCTAGAGAATGGTTGTATGGCCAACATGCCGCAGCTTGATAATCTAAAATCGCGCTAAAAGGTTTCCTCTAAGAAACAGAGCGTGAAATCCCGTCAACAAGGTTCTCTTCAGATGATTATAGGTTTAGCGAGAATAAAAGGTACAAGACGGCAATGGGAGTTTTTATGAGCATTAAACACATCAAAGACTTCATGTTACGTCAACAGTGATAAGTCTAACGATGAGTCATTTAAGATAGATGAATGATCGTCAAGCCGTATACTCAGAAATCGTTTTCTGAGTATAGGGCTTGACGATCATTCAGTGATTTAGTTACGGTAACTGTGCGTTGTTAACCTGCACGATATTGCTCTACAGTATGCTTGTTTAGAATTTCCATTACTGTATTTGTCACTGAGAAATGAATAATTAAGTTGCTCTTGCATCAACCAATCGAACAATTGTATTTTCTCAGGTCTTCAGTCGCTCTGATCGCTCAATCCGAATTCCGCTAGCCGGCAAAGCAGACGCTTTCCGCCATCTTGATGGATCACAGGGATATCACCAACAAACATGGTTTCAAAATTCACCAGTATTTTCACAGTGCTTGGAACTGTCATCCTCGTCTACTTCTTCCAACGTTTACAAGAGCTACAGAAATACATAGTTGCAAAACCTAGAGTCGTGGCTTTCGAACGGAGTTCTCATGAAGTACAGAATATTACGATAGCATCGCAGAATATTTGGCTACCTGAAATTCCCCTTCTCCGCAATAACCATGCTGTCTCTCAAAGAATCAAATCCTTTGCAGCAAGCGTGTCCTCGTGTGACATCGTCTTAGTTCAAGAGCTCTTTATCTTCAAAATGGGACCTTGGCAACGATCTGAAAATTATGTACAGCTAGCAGAACTTATGGTGGAGAAAGGATTTGCTTTTCACGCAACATCTGAGGATACAATTCCAAAGTATATGGGGCAAAATAGCGGCCTGGTGATATACAGTAAATATCCAATATTAAGATCAAGGAGTTGGATTTACAAAGATCGCAGTCTCCACGAGAAACCCAATAACAAAGGTTACATCATCGCTGAAATACTCGTTGGAAGAACTCTAGTTTATATAGCCACAACACACTTAGACGCAGGCGAAAAGCACGTCAGGCAAAAACAACTCGAAGAGTTAGTCCGGGTTTTGGGAAGGGAGATCGTTCGCTCACCGCCATTTGTTATATTGGCAGGAGACCTGAATGTGTTACGCAACGACGGGGAGTTTGAGAACGTTGAAAAATTTACCAAAAAGTTGGACCTGAAGGAAGTTTTTACGGACCATTTGGCGACCTACAAGGACGGGAGCACATTAGACCATATGTTTGTGAGCCGCAATTTTGCAATAGGTCATAAAGAAATACGTAAGTTTGTTACCAAGAACAATGAACCAGTATCAGACCACTATGCACTCTGGGCCAATCTTATATTTAATGTACAAGAATAAAATGGATATCTCAAAAGAGCTACAAAAGAATGCTTCACCTGCAGGTCTCCTAACTATGACATCATGAGGGTAAAAACGCAAAAATGCCACCGATCGTAAAGTAAACCCTAATTTGTAATTTGTAATTTGTAATTTAATCTTATTTAAAACACGGTAGCATTTCAGCGATGCTGATTTTCAAATGGCCGTGTATCACTAATAAAACTAACATGGCAGAATTTGCAATGCATGGCTGACTTTTCTCTTCAACGCAAAGCAAACGATAACGTCAGTCCCTTGCAGTTTCAACGCGAGTCTCTATTAACTGAAAACTTGCTACAGTATGGGTTGACAAGCCGAAACTTTGAGTGACTTTTGGTTTCGGTGGGGGGGGATACAAAAAGCTTTCGCGCCGTTGCTCGATTCTGCAATTCCCCTTTCACAATTTTAATATTTTACTTCTTTTTTTTTTAACTTTAAAGTATAAAATAAAGCATGCTCCAAATAATATAGACATCTCGAAAGTCAAGATCTGAGTTAAAGATGAAAATCGTGAGTTTCTAATATTTAGACAGTTTATTTCAGAGCCATCTTCAGGTAGCGATTTCAAAAGCATACAGATAGTGATTGACGATTATTTAAAATATCGAAAAGTATTTAAAATATCGAAAAGTATAAGAAATAAGTTTGAAATAGTTTCATATTATATAGAGCGATGTACAACCGTTTAAAATATCCAGAAATAACTTTTAAATACCATTGTGTCAGAATCAGTTACCGTCCTTAAAATTGCCTTAAAGTGTTAATACTCCGAACAATAATATCATCCTAATAACTCAAGATATGAGTTAAAATCAAAAGAATTACCATGAAATTGTGAAATTTCGTCTTTATTTCAATGTCATCATCAGACAGACTAATGACAAAAACATTGCTAGGATCTGTATATACAAGCGGTGCGATGACATCATCGCTGAGGAACAAGGAAACCTAGCGTCCATCCTGTGAATAGATATCCGATAAGTTTCCTTCTTCCTCAGCGATGTCATCACACCGCTTGCATGTATAGATCTTGGCAATGTTTTCGTAATTAGTCTGTCTGATGATGACATTGAAATAAATACGAAATATCACAATTTTACGGTAATTGTCTTGATTTTAACTCATATCTTGAGTTATCAGGATGTGCCATTATTGCTTGGAGTTTGTTTCTTCCAGTATTAATACTAACTTCCAGATAGTTCCCGGGATATAGGGATTTGAATCTTGTTAAAGTCTCGATTGCCAATTGTTATCGGACGCCAAACATTGAAGTCCCACCAAGAAAAACTACGATGTACTTCCTCGTCAGGCATTTCCATTTGTCTTACTTTCTTTTTTCCCGACTACAGGCAGGCTAGACAGCCTGCGAAAAGCTTTCTCCCCATACCCTTTCCACCAGAGGATGTAAGTCTTTTCGGCAGACGTCGTCGCCCGATAATAGAACGCCTTTGCCTTCATGTCATCCTTCGGAGTGCCTCGGCCATGCTCGTACATCTTCGCAATTCGATAAAGCCCGATGGTATAATCGTGGTGTTTCGCCACATCTCGTGAATATCTTTTCATGGACTGTTTGTAACAATAGTCTGCGTTCTTGGAATCGTTCAGTTGCTCGTGAAGCCGCGCCAACTGGTACTGACTTTCCGCGTACATGTGGACGCTTTCCAAGAGCGTTCTACCTCGTGACACGTCCTGCTCCACGCCCTGTCCACGCGCGTACATTTTCCCTAACTCCAAGCGCGCGTTCGGGAAATTTCGGTTCGCAGATTCTGTGAAGTAGCCCACAGCTTTCTCGAAATCCCTAGGGATTTCCGATAAACCATAGCGATATATTCTGCCCAAAACGCACAACGCTCTGCTGTTACTACGGCCGCTGTCCGTGTAGTCAACAGTGACCGCAGCTCGCCCAAGACATTGGATGGCTTGATTGACATCATTTTCAATAACCTCCCCATGCAAGTATTGGTGCGCAAGGTTAAGCCAGCCCTCCGCACTGCCATTGTCAGCGGCCTGCTTAAAGTACCGATATGCCTTCTCCTCGAATTTCTCATTACCAACGTGTCCTTCCGACCTCGCTAAGAAACGTTTGCCAAGTTCGATTTGAGCCATTAAGTGGTCATGGTCAGCGGCAACAGTCAAGTACTTTATAGCCAGAGGTTCGTTCGGAGGAAGCACCTTTCCAACGCCATTGAGATAAAGTTTGCCAATAGCGTAAGACGAATCATAATTTCCTAATTCGGAGGCTTGTTTAAACAATTCAATGACGTCATCATAGCTATCCCTTGAGGCTTCTAGGAAGATAGTCAGAAAGGCCAGCATGCCGAGTGATTCCGAGATTGAGGTCTCGTCAGTTTCAGTCGCAATCTTTCGCTCCATTTGAGTTTGTTTTCTCTTCAAAAAACTCAAAGCTGACTTCTCTTTGTCACAAAGTGACCTCAGACGAACCACCGCTTGCTTGTGTCCCTGCAACGCCGCCCTGAGCAACAGCCCCGCCCGGGCCTCTACACTTACGTTATTCTTTCCCCCGGCAGCTCCTTCGCTTCCATTGGATAAACGTTGATGTGCATGCTCAGCTAAGATAAACCCCCTTTGAGACGACTTCTCGTACCAGTAACAGGCTTCCTTCGTGTCTTTCTCGTACAAGCCAAAGCCATTTTCGTACGCTAACCCAACATAATATGCCCCGAACGCATCGCCCTCCGCTGCTCTGGCGTGGTAATAGCCCACAGTCTTCTCATACAGTGGATCAAGGATATGTCGGTAACTGTCGTCTCGTAAACAATCGCCCGACATAGACGAACTTGAGGAGCTAAGAGAGCTCCTTTTGGAAGAGAAGTTCAAGTCGAGAAGCGGAATCTGCTCTCTTCCATGACCGGAACTCGACTTCTTACTTCTGGAGTCTTTTTCAACTGGGATTTCTTCAATGGAAGTTTTCTTGAGTGCTCTTTCTCCGCTCTGGGATCCATCCTCGTGACAAACACTGTCGTAGCTAGGTTTAGACTTCTCTTGACCCATCTCGGCTAAATGCTAACGGAAGATAAATTACTTATCAGCTGGTGTACTAACATACAAAACAAACAACAATAAGAAAAAAACAATGCTAAATTAGACGTTCAACTAAAAACAGTTGGACATTAAAACTTTATCCTTGTTTAGCGTACTATTTATTGTTAAAGTGTGTCTGTATTTGTACTGCATAACACTGCCAACTTTTAGTTAACATGTGTGAAAGGAAGTGCTCTGTTTTTACCTGGGCTATTTTTTTATAGTTTCTCTCGGTGACTTTCCAAACTGGAGGTGTCCCTTCACAAGTAACATCGCGTGGTGTTAGCCACAGTAAAGTAGGAAGGTGTTCGTTCTTAGTCGCGAAAATGTCAACTGTTCTCTCCAGGGCCACCTCTTTGTCCTACAGCAATTACCTAAATTAACTAGATTTTACTGTAGACTAACCAGCTTTTAGTTTTAGTCTCAATTAATTAAAGTTTACTGTAGACAACGAACTTTAGTTTTAGTCTCAAAGTGTACTTTAGACTAACCAACTTTTAGTTTACCCTTTCGCAACTGGAGATCTCCCTTGATGAGTAAAATGTTGATGATGATGATGAACTTTATTTCACACGGAGTCTCCTCATAATATAATGCTCTTCCGGAGAGCCGTGTAACATATAGATACAAATTAAAAAGTAGTGTTTGTTTACAAAGCATGAAGAAATTAAAAATAACTATAAACATATCTACTAATTACAATAGTAAAAAATACTAAGAAGTTAGCTTATTTCTAAAAATTGCAATATTTTCTGATGCTCTCAACAAGTATGTAAAAGAAATCGTCTGACGTTAGCCACAGTATGCTGGATAAGTACTCGTCCTTAGTCACGAAAGCGTCAACTGTTCTCTCCAGAGGTCCAGCAGGGACTCTCCTCAGTCCAACAATAATTAACTTAATCAAAATAATTACAACCATTTCTGACAAAAAAAAAACAAAACAAAAAAGCCAAAACAAAACAATTTCACTTAGGCGAACTTTCGACTTACAATCTAGTCTCCGGCAGGTTATAAGTTTACAGTGGACTGGCAGTCGAAAGCTTTTTCAAAAAAAATTTTCTTTTCTTTTTGGTCAGAAAGCGTTGTAATTATTTTGATTATTTA
Source organism: Heliopora coerulea (assembly GCA_030142905.1). Taxonomy (NCBI): domain Eukaryota; kingdom Metazoa; phylum Cnidaria; class Anthozoa; order Scleralcyonacea; family Helioporidae; genus Heliopora; species Heliopora coerulea. Next base: position 362,098 of record JASJOG010000039.1, read on the forward strand.
TTATCCAGACCGAGCCTCCTCGATTTTTTTTCCCTACAATTAACTTGTTCTCCCAGGAGGTCACAGAAAACAGAGGCCCTCTTGAGAGAAATAATGGCCAGTTAAAATCATCCTTTTGTCTGGCAAGAACAAGCGGCAAAGAAGCAAAGAATAATGGGCATAGAAATCAAGGTTAGCATGGAAAATAATTTGTCGTTAACAGATAAGTTGGCCTGGTGAAGGTGACGAAATTCATATCAATTTGCGAATACAGTCCACTGGAACGACACAAGTAAAACAACAGGACGATCTATTTTTGAAGATCGTGCCGAGTGTATAATGCCAGCATGGAGAGATGAGACAGCAAACTTGGATGAAGAATCAGCTGTTTGCATGACGTTATTGAGAATGAAAAGCCCGCACTAATACCATAAATGAACACGAAAAGAGTGTAGAATATATTGAATCTAAGGTTGAGGTATCACATTTCGGCCTTAATCGAGATGAGTTCTTCTCAGCGTTCCCAATATGGGTTTCCTCGCTAATAATGGCGTCAACTGCACGATACCAACATCATCCACCATCTTTAATATTGCATTAGTTCATACGTGTGTTAATAAGGTGGGAGAATTCGGGGTCAATACCTGGTCATACCTCCATTAACAGGGTTTTATGTTGGTAGCAAATGGGTTACAAGGACTGGCAAAAAATGTGCCAGGTTATATGGGTACATAAGGTACATGTGTACATCAAATCACTGACTATATACACGTATATATAAATACATATGGCTTAGTTATCTAGTATGTGTATATAAGGCCACTGAGCAGTGTATGTATGTCTGGATAAGGTCAATGACTTACTAATGTGCTTCTAAACATAAAAGTCACACTATGCGATGATGCGCTAAATAACTTAAACATATTGTTTAAGTGGCAACAGTTCCGATGTTTTTACACTCAACTGGAGCTTCCGCTTCGCTCCTAAATCGATTAGTTTGCGAGCCAAGTTGCCAATTTAGCTAGTTTCACGTATCAACACCTGGTCCATGTTAGGTTAATGTTGGAGCTTGGATAATGTTAAGATTACGGTCAAGATTAGTTTACGTGCAGAATAATTATTCAAACTTCGAAATTACTTTAATCTTGTATAGGGAAACCGACGTTCGCTTAAACTCAAACGGATAACCAAAAATCTTTGTTTCTAGCTATCCAAGAAGTATATTACTTTATTCTAATTCGACACTTCCCGTTAAAATGAATTTATCCTAGCAGTCAGTGACACGTTAAACATGCTCATAAGATAAAATATCCTTTAGACCGTAATGGTGACTTTATCAAACTAAGAACTATACTAAAGTCCTTCAAACTTGAGGAAAGCATTTTAGTCCGGGATCCACCATTTCGAAGCCCCAGAACCAGGCTGACCGAGCTAGGTGAATGTCTGCAGAGTGCGAGGATTCCTTTCTGGTGAAGTCGAGCTAGATAGCACTCTTTTTAATGATAATTACCGTCAATTGTGGGGGAATGTGTCGAATAGCAAGAAAACCATGGACGATCTTCACAAGACATGTAGATAGGACATTACTAAAGGCACTAATGTTGAACTATGTAAGTTAATTGCTGTTAAGGTTGGAGATTATCTCAACGTAAAACAATCTTATCACCATCTAGACTGCAGTTCATTTTGTCCTACAAACTCTATCGTGAATAAACCTAAACGTAGTTCTCACTCACCAGATTATCTGGAAGTCGTTATCAACCATTAAAGCTTGAATCAAAAACTGTCTTTGAACTGTTAGAGGTACTGGCGACTTTTCGACTCGTTTCTTAATCGCTATAGTAGCCGACTCATTCAGAAAATCAAGATATATCAGCCTTGTCTCTCACGCTTCAACAGCTTTCCGCCACGCTAAAAATATCTCTTTCAACTAATTAAAATTGATCAAGACACGACAATAGACAGTTTAGTATTAAAATAACACAGCAGTTGCTTCGCAATATTTACGTCTCAAGCCATCTTTAAGCTGTGGATTTCATTCGCAGAAGACCAACTTGTTTGCGCTTGAGCGAAGTATGAGGGGCTTGAAACACAATATAAAGAGCGTTGAGTACCCCGCCAACTGGAATTCGCGATATTTGACATGCAAAAAAAATATCACGTTATGCGTTTATGTCACGAAAGAAAACTTATACAACAATACAGCTAAATATGAAAGGAATTAAATGTTAAGTAAAGTGATAAAAATAAAATAGGTTTGTGGAAAATGGGCAAGGAGGAATGAATATAAGATTCCTTTCACCACGTGGGAAACTATGATATGCTCAAGAGGTATTGTTAAGGAGTACGTCAAAGAGGAACTGGCTCAGTCCCATTCTCTTTGGCAGGAACTGTGGTTCTATTCTTGGGACGTAACCTATCGGAAAGATGAAGTGACAGCCACTTGTGTGGATAAATTTACAAAATAAACAATGTTGCCATGATTTTGAAACAATTTTCATTTTGAGATATATGTTTTGGAAATGTGGGAGCTTGGAGATATCTTGAATGATGGATGAACGTTCGTCAAGCTCTACCCTCAGAAAAAAGATTTCTGAGCCCCAGACGGAGATCGAACCCACAACCTTCTGATGACTAGTGAGACGCTCTAACCATTGATTTATCAAGACTCAGATGGTGAGCTAAGGTGCAAGTTTGACATATGTGCGACCTGAGCGGAAGCCACTATGTGTTAATAATGACTAATATAGAGGTATATTCCACGGTCTTAATGCACATGTAGTAAGTTCTCACTAGGCACACAACACAATTTCAATAGGCACGACACACGCTTTCAACAGGCATGCAGCACGTTCACAACAAGCTAGCATCACCTTCTCGCGTGTATCATAAAGAACGTCGAGAATAAGCTCGCAGCACGTCCATGTCAGGCGTGCAAGGGAGTTCGTTCTCATCACGCACGCACACGTGCTCAATTGGCGTGCAGCACATTCGCAACAGGAATGCAGCACGTTCGCAACAAACACAACGCGCGCTCCCATCAGGAGCAAGTTTTCTCACCAGGTGCGCGTGAAGCACGACCTAAGCAGGCATACTACGAGGCCTGAAGATACGAGCACCGCAAATTTGAATAGCAATTTATCCTAATCCACCATATACAACAGTCTTTACTAATTTAGCAATAAACGTCCATTTCAGTTCCTTTCTCCTACCACTTTTTGACCATAAAACAAAAATAAGCCGGCTGACCTTCGCATTCTGTTCCTTCAGTACAACGCATGGCTTTTCTTAAAATAATATCAACAGAACTCATGTCCACATTTGATATGTTTGTCCAGGCAGCTGTCCAGTGTTCAGTTAGATATTATTGGAAACTGAACATAAACATCATTAATATAACGGCGATCTTGCTATCCATGAGCCTCGCCTTCCTTGCCAGCAACCTTATGTAAATAAGACAATAGAGTCAATAAGAACAACAGAGGCAGAAATTGTGCACCTTAACGCAAGAAACATAAAAGTGAACACCGAGAATGCTCAGAATCCCAGTTTGGTTAGACACGTACATTGAACTTTAAAAAGATTGGAACGATACCTGCAAACTGTATTTTGAAGCCAACATGGAGGCTGACGTGTAGGTCAATTTGCAGGTCATCCCAGCCCCCTACGAGATAAAACACATAACCTACTGCGAAAAATTTAACCTAAATTTCGGATTTTTTGACAGTTTTCTTTTCTATGCTTAGTAAGTAGAGGACAATGTCAGTAAGATTGCATATTTGTCATAATTAACTGTCAGTGAAAAATAAAGACTCAATACAACTTTTTCCCACGCTTGTTTTTGATCCACATGGCTGCCCTCATGTCGGCTTCATTCAATCTTGAGGCCAGGCATAACGAGGTATCGTTCCAGTCTTTTTAGAGTTCAATGGACACGTAGGTCTCAGTACCCAGCCAACCTTGTACCCAGACTGAAAAATCCTGGCACCATCCCTGAAATTAAGCGCTCATTCACACGTCAAGGTTGAGGTATGCGATTGTCATTCTGACGTATTCGATTAACTGACCAGAGTCACCCTAACCCCTAACTCTAACCCCAACTCCCCTAACCCTACTAACCGTATCCCTGCTAACCCTAACTCTAACCCTAACTCTCACGTCAGTAAATTATTCCTAAACATGTCTACTCTGTTTTATCTTTATTGTTGAGGAATGTCTCTTTCTGTTAAAATTTTGAGCTGGGCTGTTATTTTCATACTATGACTTCACTTTCCCCCAGGTAAATCACTGGAAACTAACATCATCGTAATTATTATAATTATCATTATGATTATTATCATTAATATCCCTCTTACCCTTTTAAATTCACTCATGTTTGTAGTTTCCACAAGTGTCCCAATAAAACACAGTGTGTTAATAACGGTGGTCTCCTCTCCTCCCTGATTGTCATTCACAAACAGCTGTTCAAATAAAATACCACAGTTCAAAAACACTGGATCACTAATACTCCTAGGTGTACAGGCAAAGTTCACCAAGGGGGCCGGGATATTAATATTTAAATGGCAATGTTTACGGGCTATTTTGGAGTTTCAGTAAATTCATATATAGAAAATAGAAGGGAAAAGTTCACAATTCTAATTAGCATTCTGTATTGGATTTACAGTACACTACCGTATTTACTCGAACAAACGCCGCGGCGTTTATTGAAGTTTTTGCGCTGCGGCTGCGGCGTTTATTGCAAAGTTTATGCCAATAGAACTGGGGCGCTTCTTAAAGAACTTCCTAGACGCAAACGCTGACAACAAACTATTCACGAAGGTCACTGGAAAAAGGAAGAGAGAAGTTGGACTAGTACTACCGGCAAAATTCTCGGCTTTCACTACGGAACTGCGCATAGCTGAAGTTTTGGAGAGAGAGAGGTGAGTAGCAGAGCAGTGAAATATATAGCCACTTCGAACTGAAAAACATTGTATTCGAGAAGAATAAATTTCCGAGACTGGTTTAGATTAAGTTGTGCCGTACTTTCTTAAGTGTAGTACTCGAGTGTAATTCAGTTCATACTTTATTTAGTTAGTTAAGTAATATTTCAAGTACGAGTTGGTGTTCTTCCTCCGATTTCTAGATACCGAGAAACGAGTTGAAAAACGAGGCGAAGCCGAGTTTTTTTAACGAGTTTCGAGGTATCTAGAAATCGGAAGAAGAACACTAAACAAGTGTTTGAAATTACTTCTCAAACGAACCAGTATTTTAGGCAAAAATCCAGCCGAAAGTTGGAAAAATTCAGCTGTAATCTTCCTCTGATTTCTAAATACTGATTAATTATGTATTTCTTTTGTTTTTTCTTCGTGAATTATTAATGAGTTTGAGAAGAATGCTTAAATTAAACGCCGCATCGATGAGAATAAATGCGGCGTTCATTCGAGGGCGGCGTTTAATCGAGTAAATACGGTAATTAATGTATGTATGTATGTATGTGTGTGTGTATGTATGTATGTATGTATGTATGTATGTATGTATGTATGTGTACGTATGTATGTTCGTATGTATGTATGTCTGTATGTATGTCTGTATGTATGTACGTGTGTGTATGTATGTGTCTATGTATCTATGTAGGCAGGTCAGTAAGTATGTGTATGGAGGTATGGGTAAAATATAGGCATAGCAAGGGTAAAATAACAGAGCACTCATCGCTAGTCGCAATAGTATTAAACTTTCTATAATCACTGCAATTAAATATTTAAATTTTGTTTAATATCTGTTTAAATATTGTAATTAAACTTACACTGCAATAAAATCACTCAAAGTGAAGCTTATTTCAAATTATAAGGTATTCCTAAATCCTAATTAAAAATGTTATAATCTTCTTTCCCAGGCAGGCCTTCTAGGGTTTTTTTTTTCCCTGAAAGGTTTTTATGATACTTACTGTGACACTTTGGACATACTGAAATTTCACATATTTTAATGGTATTAAAGAGTCTTGGGTCACATCCTCAGGGGTCAATCTAAAGGAAATGAAAATCAAAAACTAAATAACTTTAACTCATCCAAGGGCAGGGCTCATGCCTTTGACAAGTAAAATTATCTGGTATAAGCCAGAGCAAAGTTATACTACAGTGCACCATTGCCTCTTGATAGATTAAGGAAAAAGTCTGCTAACTCATTAAGGAGCAGAGCAGATCCCTTGGATGAGTAAAATCATGTGGTATTGGCAAGGGTACAATGCTAAAGTGTGTCCTTGCTTCTTAATGGGTTAATATAAACAATAAAAAAAATCCTTCTCCTCAGAAGTTACAACAAGCTCTGGAATACATCAGCAACTGATCAGCAAGGGCAAGAAAACACTAAAGAAATTTATAAGTTAAATTAGTAAAATGTCTTTATTTATACTGGATAATCTTATCAGCTACCTGAGCTGCCTGACCTAGAGGTCCAGTAAAAGCCACCCCTTATGGGTCCAGTGTTACTAAAGAAGGAAACCAGAGTACCCAAAGAAAACCTGTAATACTTGGTAGAATCAAACTGGACAACACCCTTCTCACATGAAACTTTGTCTCAACTTTGTCTCATCAACAATAGTCACTTTGCCTTTGCCAAATAATTATTAATCAGTCATAAACATCTGATTACACAGATATGCCAGTTCCAGATGAAAGTATTATTTTGAAAATATCAAGATATCTTGTAGTAGATGGCATCCTGTAACATTATACCAGGTATTTATCAGATAGTGCTAGCTTTCCTGCAAGCAATAAATTTCAGCCAGAGAAAGGGTTTTGGAGTCTTTCAATAAGTATTTGATGCCACAGAATCTCAGAGAGTTATGGCGGAAGACCTTTTAAAATTTGGATATGAACCCATAATATAGGTTAACATTTTGTTCGAGTTTCACATATGTTATTCATCATTAATTTACAAATACAAAACACAAAACAATTGGAACATTTCTTTTTTAAAATTATCCTTTGTTGCTTTTCCTTTCTCCAGTGTTATAACTTGGAACTACATCTGGTATCCACTAGTCTACTGTACTATCCAATTAAATTTGGAACCTGACAGAATAGTATCTGGCACATCCGTATCTGACTGGTCAACCTCGTATTCAGAGATTCTTCCCAGCTCCTCCAGTAAAGTTTGTTTATCAACTGAAAAAACGATCAGTCAAAGGTGAAGCCAATTCAAAGTTGAAATATCAGCTAACACACAAACTCTATAATAAATCTCAGTCTACCGTAGTTGATCCTTAAGGTTAAATGTTTACCCCTTCAACACCCAGGGTTCATCCTTGTGGCAAGTAAAATCCTCTTGCATTTGCTAGAGTAAAATGCTAAAGTGCACTCTTGCCCTTTAATAAGTTAACCACCAAAAATGCCATATGCACCTCTACTCACATAAGTTCTTGCACAGCAGATGTTCTCTCAGCTTCGTCAAAGCCTATAGTTCGTATTAAGTTGCTGAATATCTTGACAGTTTTTGGTGCCTTTCCTTCAAGGGAACATGTAAAAATAGAATGATGATGATCTTTTCATCTGAATCTCATTAACAAATATGAAATTGCTTAAGTGGTAAATATATCAATGATTCATAACAAAGAGTTTTTAGTTTCTTTTTTGTTTTGGTTGTAGTGACATTATTTGAGTTTCTATCAAAGTACAGAGACATGGAATTTGTAGCCCAGAAACATGACATGAGTACAAAAAAAAATATTTGGTGAAAGAAAACGAGCACTTCTTGTGCTTCAGAACAACGTGCTTATTCATTTATTATGCATGTGAGAGATCAATAAATGTTCCATTAAAAAGATCTAACAAGCCACCATAATTACTTACCATCATCAGGTCCATGTAGTTTTAATGAATGAAGTTTTACTGGTTGGTTGAAGGATATTGATATCAGCAGCTAAAATGATATTAAGTGATGACAATTTCAACATATGGAAAATGGTCTTGTGCAAAATATAATCAATTACGGACAGTGGGGGCAGTCAACAAGTTCACACTGATAATCACTTAGGTGTTAATCATTTATGGGGAAGATAGGAAGGAAGAATAGAAGGACAGGAAGGAAGGAAAGAAAGGGAGGGAAAGAAGGAAGGAGGGAAGGAACAAAGGAAGGACTAAAAGAAGGAACAAAGGAAGGAAAGAAAGAAGGAAGAAAGGAGAGAAGGAAGGAAGGAAGGAAGGAAGGAAAGGGGGGAAGGAAGGGAGGGAGGGAGGAAGGAGGGAAAGAAAGAAGGAAGAAAGGAAAGAAGGAAAAAAGAAAAGAAGGAAGGAAGGAAGGAAGAAAGGAAGAGAAGGAAAGAAGGAGGGAAGGAAGGAAGGAAGGAAGAAAGGAAGGAAGGAAGGAAGGAAGGGAGGGAAAGAAGGAAGGAATGAAGGAAGGGAAGAAGGAAGGAAGAAAGGAAGGAATGAAGGAAGGGAAGAAGGAAGGAAGGAAGGAAGGAAGGAAAGAAGGAAGAAAGAAAGGAAGAGAAGGAAGGAAAGAAGGAAGGAAGAAAGGAAAGAAGGAAGAAAGGAAAGAAGGAAGAAAGGAAGGAACAAGGGAAGAAAGGAAAGAAGAAAGGAATGAAGGAAGGGAAGAAGGAAGGAAGAAAGGAAGGAATGAAGGAAGGAAGAAAGGAAGGAATGAAGGAAGGGAAGAAAGGAAGGACAGAAAGAAGATAAAATAATATACCACATCAAATACACATAAAAACACATTTACAGTACACAAATAGTGCCATTTCCATCAGTGCAAAACAAAATACAATTAGAAAGAGAAAATGAACAACTCAAAATCCCAGTACATCAGTCAAAATCAATATATGGATAATGAATCTTTAATATGTGGTTGTCTACACTACCTGTTCATCACAATCACTTTCTAAAAACAAAGACCTTTCACTTAGCAATGCATGGCTTAGTGGGTGGTCATCTCTTTCATTAAGGCATTCACAATGGGAATTGTTGATAAAAGGAGATAGATCCATCTAGCAAGTTGAGAAAGAAAGAATGCATTTGCATATTTTAAGTAAGAGATACTATATCCACTGACGTACTTTAACAAAAAACAATGCAAGGCACAACTGAAGTGGAACAGTTTAAAACGTCAAATTCTAAAGATAACAGAATAAGTAACATGCTGCAATCAAAAATAAATGTTTTCAAACCACTCCCTAACAGGTTAGGGTATCATCAAACCACTCCCTGACAGGTATATATATATATAAAAATTAAATATCTAAATTTGCAGATACGAAAAGCTGTTAGAAAATATCCTGGTGTTTTCAATAAATTTAGCACAACACCTGAAGATGTGATAAGTAAAATAATAAACCACAATGGATAGGTGGCAATTGATCACTGCTGCTGGGTAGCCAAGGTATTATGATAATTTTGTCTTTAACCCCCCCGAAATAGTCACCTTGGTAGACAACTGATGAGTCCTTTGTGGTTTGTTTTTGGCAAGTTGTGCTTACAAGTCAAAGTTTGCAACTATGGCATTATATATTATTAAATACACTTCATTTTTACCTCTTTCATTTTTTTTGTTTTTTTACGGGAATACAAAACAATTAAGGCAAAAATAATAGCAAATTGATAACCAGAAAAGTAGTCTCTCTGTTACACAGTTAATGAAAACAAGCAAGAAACAATTTCCTAAACATTAGGCTCCACCTCAAAGTTCTCAAATGAACAGAAAAGACCTGGAAAAAAAGGATTTGCCCTCCAGTTTATGCAAAATGGCTGCACTGAATTTGATCCAAATTTTTGGCCCCAATATCCCCTCTAGTTTTATCAGATTTCTATTATATTATCCTTACATATCCTTTTGGTGTTGCTCCTTTTTCTTCTTCCACATCTCCAACCCATTTTTTAATCTTCTCTTCCAAAGCTTTTATGTCAGCTCCTTGCATCTGATCTATTTTTAAGCCGGCACGAAACAGAATAAAAGTTGGTGTACCAGTGACAACATAGCGATTGCTTGTATCCTAAACATGAGAAGATACATTTTTTTAGCACTCCACTTTTTTAACATGTATTTTTAAGATGCATGAAAATAAGGTTTTGTCCAGGACCATCTGAATACCAGGTACTGACAAGCCTAGGTTCATATCCTCCCCTCCCCTCCAAGTCATCAGACAATCTGCTCTAATTTTGAATGGATATCATAATTCACCAAAAACCAGTGGGTAATTGTGTGTGCATTGTGGTGCTAAATTTTACCAAATAATGGTCAATAATATTGTTCAAGTGAAAAAAACAAAAAGATCACTAGAGGTTTTCTTATCACATATTTGATACTTTTAGTGTGTCAGGTGGAAGGGTCCACTTTGGAGTAAGTGCCTTGTGGCAGTGCTAGGTGCTGGGTGGCACCTCCCAGCAACACTTGCTAGGGGTAAAACCCTGGGACTTTAATACATAATTACAAATTATTATTATTAAATCTTGTGACTGTAAACTAGGAGCATGGTTAACCCACTCAAGGGCTGACATCCTACTCTGCTGGATAAAATCATCTTGCATTAGCCAGAATAAAATTCCAAAGAGCACGCTTAACCTTTAATGAGTGAACCAAATGAGCAGTTAACCCATTACAGGAAAAAAACCCCCTCATTTTTCTGGATAAAATCATGTGGTGTTAGCCAGAATAAAATTTTACAGAGCACCTTGGACCATGAATGGGTCAAACTAGTAGTTCAGCTGCCACCTTGGGTAACTTTTGAGTGATACATTGTTCTTATTAACCATTTCATCCTTGACGTACCCTTTTGTATCATCAATTGTTTTTCTACAGGTCAATACACATGTTACCATTAAAATGCCTACCTTACAAGCATCAACATCAACTTCCAGAAATATAGCTGATTTATATTTTAAACTTAGTTCTTGGAATTTGGGAGCTACTATCTGACAAGGACCACACCTTTAAAAATAAACAACGAGAGGTTTGCAACAGTTGGATGACATACGGCTATATGTCACGGCTATATTGGTCTGATGATGACTCTGAAATAGAGCCAAAATATTACTGTTTTCAACTTGTCTGTTTCTTGTTCCAACTTGAATATCAAGTCACAAGATGACAATTTTTGGTCTGTTTTATTCTTTGTATGGCTATTTCACCAGATAATTCATAAATACAGACAGTGGTATAAAAATGGGATACTGTGTAGGCAGTACAAAACAGCACAAAAAGTTAAAAGGTTGGTAGACTGCTAAATTTGTGATAATTTAGAATTCTTTATCATAAATTTGGTATTTATAATAATTTATAATTCTTTATCATAAATTTGACAGTCTACCAACCTTTTAACTTTTTGTGCAATTCATAAATACAACGGCTTTAAATTGTTCCATCATACTGGAAAAGTATGTGAATGTGGGACAATATTCTGCATTGTTTGAAAGTCTCCTCATAATTTTCAAGTGCCTAAAAGACATGTTAAATAATAACCCACCTCTTAAACTCATCACAAATATTGCAAAACTAATATAAAAAAGGTAGTTGTTACATGATTTTTTTTACTTTGTTAGGTCCTATAAGGCATATTCCATTATTCTTTATTGGCAATGAACCATGTATCAGCAAGGACACATGGGTGGTCACATTCTACAGTTGTTCCAATTTACTTAATGCTTTGAAGATTTTAAAATATGAAAATCTTGAATTTATCTCTCATATGCCAATTGCCTCCTGGATTGTAAGGTTTGTTGAGTGCATGGGAAAGGTAGCAGTGGCACAGCCAAGACTTTCTTTAGGGGGACCAATACCCAGCCACAATGGGCCAAATAGCCAACCTGTAAAGGCTGAAAGGCTAGTTAATTGGCACCACATTGGTCCATCTGGGTTAATTTTTGCGACCCATTCAAAAGGGAAGATTCCTTCTCACAAGTAATAATAAAAGCATCAATCTAGGATCTACATAAATTTCTTATGTAACATAACAGATGTGGGGGATCCATGGAACCATGAGTCCCTCTTTAAATGGGCCAGTGGAAGGTGGGAATTGAACAATCATAGGTTGGATGGACAAGCTGCAATATCAACAGTCTTGTGGTAAAAACCATGAGTGTTGTTATTCAATTTCACATACATGAAAATGGCAGTCTGTGCTTAGTAAACTATTGATATAGAATACCAGTAGGCGTAGGAATCCTTTATATTTTTCTTGCATATGTTGAGAACGTCGTCTGAGTACACCATGATAATGTACTTTTGCACGGTTTTTAATGCTCTTGGGCATGTTTTGCTTGGGTAAAGTTCGAACTAGTAAAAAGTGGGTGGGACATATATTCCTTGCACATAGCAAGCTTTACAACGTAGGTTGTTGAACAAAATTTTGAAAGAATGACAGTCGTGGCAAGCATTGAAGGAAACCTCACACTATGACAATGGAAGGGACTTTAAGACGCTACAGTGAAATTAGGAAGACTAGCAGTGCATCTGGCACAGCTCACAATACGACCTACCTAACAACAATATTCGATAACTGATAGAAATTTAGTAGATAGCAATAATTCACTATAACCATGACTCAGCTATTGCTTAATTATCCTTGGCAAATTTAACTCATATGGTGTAAAATATGACAGAATCCACACATAAAAGAGAGAAAGAACTCTACCATGATGCTTTAAAGTCGGCTATGACCAGTGCTCCTCGAGCATTTAGCAATTCACTACGAAATCTTGAATCACTTTCAATAACTCTTACACCACCTGAAGACGCCATCTTGGAGAATCACTCTAGTACCCAGGGCAGACACTGCAAACACGCGGTTTTCCTTTTTACTGTTGTCAGCTGTTTTGCTGCGCGGTGGGGTGCTTAAAAAAACTGTCAAATTTAAGACTGGTTTTCATCAGTAAAGGTTACAGATGGGTCAATCCGAGAAACTAACAATGTTTGAGGAAAAAACTGTGATCAGGAAATGGCAGGATAACCTGGTTCTGATGACCTGGACTCAACGTTGCATGCAGGGGGCAATTCCTCCCAGCCGCAACTGGTGGGACAAATTCTTTTGGCTAACAAAGTATTGCATATACTTTTAGATAAAATATTCCTTCCTCTCTCTCTCTCTCTCTCTATTTCAACCAGGAAATGCACTTTTGGAGCATTTTGGGAGTATTTTTTTCTTCTTTTGACTTTGCCCATTTTTCCCATCCCATTTCAGAAACCCTGGTATAGCACCTTTGTTTTGCTCTCATGTTATACAAGTACAATTTAAGGTTCACAACAGCACGATAAAGTTTTTGATATTGCCAAGTCTAACTAGTAAATGCTTTTCTGGCAGCTAGTTGTGTTTGTACAGCAAGATACAAGAAAGTTTATAAAAATCAAACTTTGAAAAATGTGGAAGTGTATCCAAATAATTTCTTTTTTGCCTTCAGAGTAAACAACAGGCCTCGCCATCTTCAAGAGACTTTCCATCCATCTCAATTACTGATATTTTCCCTTGTCTGTTTCCTGGAGGTAACAAGAAATATGGGTGAACACTTTGAAGTGGACTTTGGTAGGCTATGGTATTGCTCGGTTGACAATCTGGTTTCACTTTGACACATTTTGTTTCACAGTCCAGTTCGACTGTGACCATAGTAGAAAGTGCAAATCTTGTATGTTGCTTTTCCAGTGTGACACATAGACCAGGCATGTCCCTTCCTAAGCAAACTCCTATGCCCACACCAGCTCCAAGATTTTCAAGTTTTACTTTCCAAGAATGCTTTCCACCTCGAAAACCTGGAATTCCAATAACAGAACCAAATTCAGTACCTCGAGGTTGAACACTAAGTCCCTTGTTATCAATAAATACAAAACTGCCACGATTCTTTTGACAGAGTTTCCATAGAACAGGATGATTGCTGGTGTTTCTGGCAATGACTGCTGATCCACCACTGCTTGCCTCTCTCACAGGTATTGCCAGGGACGGACTAACCATACCAGCAGCACCCATACCAGAGCCTCTTTGTGCACCATTACTCACAGTAACTCTAACCTTTTTAGGTTGTAGTTGAGATCCTTCTTGGTGCATCTTTCCAGAGTTGTCAACCATTGTCTTAGTCTTTTCATCATGTTGTGTTTCCTGTGCTTTTTCCTCCTCAGCTTTATCTTTGTCAGATTTCACAACACTTCCGTAATTTGAAATAACATCCCTCAAAAGTGAATCATTTCCCTCAAACCTCACATTACTTATCTCAAGATGAGAGACCAGTTCTGGAAGTTCCAAGCCAAAAACTTTGTCTTTTGCTTCGCAGTACTTTTGGACAAACAAGGCAGGATTGTTGATTGTCAACATTTTTGAACAGAACTCAACAACATTTGCAAGCTTGGCTTGCTCCATTTGAACTCGATCTAATTCACCATGGAGACCTTCATTGTTTTGCCGCATAAATGTAAATACCACCTGGACTAATTCATTCTTTCTTTGTTTCAGACCTTCAATATGTGTATCAAAAGTATCTGCCATTCTCCCACAAACTTCAGCAACATTTGCCACTTGCTTTGCTTTGAGATCTTCAAGCAGTCCTAAATGTTGTTCAACAGTTGGAAGGAACTGTTCCCCTCTTTGAGAAAATTCCTTAACAGTTTTACGAAAGCCTTTTGCAATCTCTTGAACGTCCTGGTACAAATGTTCATGGCAATTTCCCCACTTTGCAATACACTGGTAACAGATTAACTTTGAACAATCTTGGCAATAAAGCTCACATTCTCTTTCTGAATGACTCGGGCAGTGAGGAGCACTGCATGGATCATTTGTAGTTGTAACATCATTAGTAAGGCTTACCACCTCTACCAAACTATTCATGAAGAAATTGGAACTAAGTTTGGAAACATTGCCATCTGGAACCTATAAGGATATTTAATATAATTTAATATAAAGAATAAAATAAGAAAAAGAGTTTCTGCAGATTTACCAGGTAGAAAGCATGCCTTGAAAATAACATGCCCAGGATAAAATCTTGAGAAAAGCCATTGAGTCATACTCAGGTAAATAAGATCATAATATTTACTAAGATTTAAGGTTTTATTGTTCATAATCTTGGCTATTGATTTTCCGGGCGGAAAGCAAAATTGTAATAAAAAGATCAGAGCCCAGCTCAGAATTCCTAAGTGTATCGCCATAGTGAAATAGGTAAGTCAAAAAGTTTTAAAACATGTTTACTGATGTTTTGTTGCGGTATGTAACATCTTCAGAGTATAGGTTTACAAGGATGAGAAAAAACTATATATATGAATCTAGATCCATATATATAGTTTTTTCTCATCCTGTAAACCTACACTCTGAAGATGTTGCACACCACAACGAAATGTCAGTAAACATGTTTTATTGTTCACATCACAACATCATCAGGGATAACTGGTGACAACAAATGACTAAGCTAATATTTATACAATAAAACTTGTCATTAATTAGCCATCTAAATATGTACGTTAACCTTTTCTCTCACTGGCTAATTATAAACAAGTTTTTTATATAAATATAGGCTTAGGCAGTTGTAATTAGTTATCTCTGATGATGCTGTTGTGTCAACAA
Organism: Heliopora coerulea; assembly: GCA_030142905.1. Classification (NCBI taxonomy): domain Eukaryota; kingdom Metazoa; phylum Cnidaria; class Anthozoa; order Scleralcyonacea; family Helioporidae; genus Heliopora; species Heliopora coerulea. The sequence goes on from JASJOG010000039.1 coordinate 377,585, forward strand.
TGAAACCTTAGATTCTTTTAGATATTATGTATTTACTCAACTGTGCATAACAAAATGGCTCTTCTTAAGATTTTGTGCTGAGCACTTATCTCCATTTTCAAGAATCAGATCCTCATAAAAAAAGGAATGTAGAAAGGTTGGAGAATAAAATATCAGCAGATGTAATAGTCATGATAAAATTTTCTTAGTGTGGCTGGTATTGATTTTGTGGTTGTTGATTTTCCAGGTAGAAAACATAGACATAATATAAAAATGAGAGCCCAGCTCAGGATTTTTATATGGAGAGCCATAACAACAGAAAAAACACAAAGTATTTAAAACAACTTTACTAACATTTCACTGCAGACATGCAACATCTTCAGAGTGACATTGTTGCACATCAGCAACAAAACGTTAGTAAAGTTGTTTTAATACTTTGTGTTTTTTTTCTGTTGTTATGGCTACCCATATAAAAATTTTGAGCTATGCTCTCATTTTTATGTTATGTCAATAATTGATTTTGTCTAATTTCTGCCTGAACCTGACATTTGTCATTCTTGTCATGTGTTGAGTTGAGATGTGACTGTGGCTCCACCTCTGTATGTGCCAATTCATTCATCTAGATAAAATGTGCTGTGAAATAAAAAAACTTTCTTTATTGTATACATGTTTCGGCAAAACTCATGCCATCTTCAGTACAAATGGTAATAGGATATTTACAAGCGATATTTATGTGACCTGATAAATATTACAAGCGTATGACTCATCTAATATGAATTCTCACACATGTGTCAGAAAGATTAATTACAAGGGTGCGACTGGTTAATGGAGGAAGTGGGCGTTGAAGGCGATATGTAGAAAGTTGATGACGTGTGGTAGACAAAAACAGTTCGGAAGAAGAAAGAAAATGAAATAAAATAAAATTAAATTAAAAAAAAAAAAAAAAAAGATTAAAAATTATATGTGTATATTGGAATTATAAGCTAAACATGGTGTTAAGATGATGGACTTGAACATTAAGTTCGGGTTTGAGTTTCTTAATATGTAGCGCTTCTTTGAGTTTAAGAGAAAGGACAGATTTATCGGAGTCTATGATTTTAAAGCATGAGGAGTTATATTGAAGTTTGCAAGCAGAGGATTTTTGAAGGTGTTTGAATATGTGGGAATGTTTGTCAGTATGTGTGTGCTCATTAATCCGAGTGGTGAGGTGACGAGTGGTTTCGCCAATGTAACGGGAATTACATCCCGCACAAGTAAACTGATATACCACATAAGATTTAAGCTCTCCAGGAATCGAGTCTTTAAAACTAAAAAGATTCTTAATTTTGTATGGTGAAAAAGCAAGTGTGATCTCGAGGTCGGTGCATAACCGTTGTACGAGTGACTTGAGTTTGCGTTGTGTTATTTTTGAGTAAAAGCCGGTGTATGGTAGTTTGAAGTAGCGTGTATTTCGTTTGTCGTCTTCTGTGTGTTTTGTTTGGTCAGACTGGCTTGGTTCCTCATTGTATTGACTGATGACTTTGTGTATTATGTGGAAAGGAAATGAGTTACGTTTAAGAGTAAAAATAAGTTTGTTGAGATCTTCTTTGAAGCCGGTTTCCGTGTTATTTATTTTACGGGTTCTATCAATTAGTGTTTTTATCAATCCGATCTTGTAATTCATGGGTGAGAAACTCAAAAAATTCATGAGCAGACCGGTGTATGTTTTTTTGTGAAAAGTAGTTGTAGTGCAGGTGTTTGTAGATTTGGTTACCAAAACATCTAAGAATGGAAGTTTACCATTTTTCTCCTTTTCAAAAGTAAATTTGATGTTAACATGTTGACGGTTTAAATAATCCTCCTCTTAGACCCATAGTATCTTCCATTAACGCTTACAACTACAAATTAGCCAAATATTTATGTTCCATTCTGTCACCTCTCATACCAGACAAACACACGACTAAGGATTCTTTTTCTTTTGTTGAAGAAATAACCAACTTAGACCTCAATAACAATTTTCTAATATCTTTCGATGTAGAAAGTCTTTTTACTAACATTCCCTTACAAGAAACCATTGACATTGCTATAAATTTAATTCTCGATAACAACCCTAACTTTCCTATCAACAGAAAAGATCTCAAACAGTTGTTTCTATTTGCTACATCACAGACGCATTTTTTATTTGATGGTTTATTTTATGATCAGGTTGACGGAGTAGCTATGGGTTCTCCTTTAGCGCCAGTACTAGCCAACCTTTTCATGGGTTACCATGAACAACTCTGGTTAGAAAATTACGACGAAACTCGTGTTTTATTTTATCGTAGATATGTTGACGACACCTTTTGCGTATTTCACAATGAGCACGACGCGATGCTCTTTCTCGATTATTTAAACCGTCAACATGTTAACATCAAATTTACTTTTGAAAAGGAGAAAAATGGTAAACTTCCATTCTTAGATGTTTTGGTAACCAAATCTACAAACACCTGCACTACAACTACTTTTCACAAAAAAACATACACCGGTCTGCTCATGAATTTTTTGAGTTTCTCACCCATGAATTACAAGATCGGATTGATAAAAACACTAATTGATAGAACCCGTAAAATAAATAACACGGAAACCGGCTTCAAAGAAGATCTCAACAAACTTATTTTTACTCTTAAACGTAACTCATTTCCTTTCCACATAATACACAAAGTCATCAGTCAATACAATGAGGAACCAAGCCAGTCTGACCAAACAAAACACACAGAAGACGACAAACGAAATACACGCTACTTCAAACTACCATACACCGGCTTTTACTCAAAAATAACACAACGCAAACTCAAGTCACTCGTACAACGGTTATGCACCGACCTCGAGATCACACTTGCTTTTTCACCATACAAAATTAAGAATCTTTTTAGTTTTAAAGACTCGATTCCTGGAGAGCTTAAATCTTATGTGGTATATCAGTTTACTTGTGCGGGATGTAATTCCCGTTACATTGGCGAAACCACTCGTCACCTCACCACTCGGATTAATGAGCACACACATACTGACAAACATTCCCACATATTCAAACACCTTCAAAAATCCTCTGCTTGCAAACTTCAATATAACTCCTCATGCTTTAAAATCATAGACTCCGATAAATCTGTCCTTTCTCTTAAACTCAAAGAAGCGCTACATATTAAGAAACTCAAACCCGAACTTAATGTTCAAGTCCATCATCTTAACACCATGTTTAGCTTATAATTCCAATATACACATATAATTTTTAATCTTTTTTTTTTTTTTTTTTTTTAATTTAATTTTATTTTATTTCATTTTCTTTCTTCTTCCGAACTGTTTTTGTCTACCACACGTCATCAACTTTCTACATATCGCCTTCAACGCCCACTTCCTCCATTAACCAGTCGCACCCTTGTAATTAATCTTTCTGACACATGTGTGAGAATTCATATTAGATGAGTCATACGCTTGTAATATTTATCAGGTCACATAAATATCGCTTGTAAATATCCTATTACCATTTGTACTGAAGATGGCATGAGTTTTGCCGAAACATGTATACAATAAAGAAATTTGTCGTTTACTTGAAGTCTCTATTAGCACTTGTGCTTCTACGATCTTATGGAAATAAAAAAACACTGGTATTATAGGTTCATGATGGATAAGAGATAATAAAGACAGCTCACCTCAACATCAATTCTGCATTGTGGACAGGTTATTGTCCCTTGTGGTGTTACAAGATGTTGAAGACAACCTTTGCAAAATGAATGAAGACAAGGCAAAGCTTTGGGATCTGTAAAGTCCTCTAGGCATATTGAACACGTTACAAGATCACGTAGACTTGTAGGGCTGGATGGTTTTGAAGCCATGATCTGCAGTTTAAAATACAGCACTGATTAATCACACAGAATATACTAACAGGAAATGATGTACCAACAGAGGATCATGACATGTTTGAGGAAGTTGATCGTCCAGGTTAATGTAGTCTTGAGAAAGACTGTTGGTTGAAGTGACTGACGTTTCGACAGCCTTAGCGGCGGTCATACTTTAACAGAAGATCAATTGGTCAAAGTTTGAGTAACTGGTTAAGTGGATAAATTCGCCCCCTGCTGGATGGTTATATATACGGACATTACGAATGAACAGCATTATCCAACTTCTGAGCAACCAAATCGGTACACTAGGTAAATTTTATCATTGAGTTAATGTCGAAAGGATATTGACCTTAGCAATGAATTGACAATCTTTGACCTTGATAGCACAGAAAATAGTAAAAAATGTACTAAAAAATGACATGGACTTATGCGATTTTATGAAAAGGATACGGAGAAGAGCCATTCACCATTACAGTGATATAAATATTTAATATAATCTGATGTTTCGCCCTATATATTACAGAGCGCTAATATTCTTGACAAGATAACGATTCCCGCCTGGTCAATCTGCTGTTATTTTTTCAAAAGAATACGCTCAGTCTCTAAACACAATCAAAATCATTAGATATACTTGTAGTTGGATTTGTTCAGCTAATTCTTCCTTTTATTTTGGCTTTTTGATGTCTTTAGTAACCACTTGTACAGCTCAACTTGTACAATCCGAGATTTAGTTTCCCCAAAACCTGTTGTGCCTGATCAGTTTCACGCCCTGACTATGGGGCTCCCGTTGACCACGGTTGTTGACCAGCGGTATTCACAAAATCAAGACGGCAATAAAGTGCTAGATCAAGGCAAGTTTCTTGGGAAAATATTTATCAAAATACAATTTCTTTTACCCTGAACCTTTGAACCAAGAGAAAAATCCGGTTAAATCAAGCAAAATTCTAACCTAAGACGTTTATTATAACAACAAAATCGAGCTGTTGAAAACTTTAGAGTAAAATGTTGCGGCCTGTAAAAAGCAATACGAATGACTGGGAACTAGGACCTGTGTAGACTTGGGCGTCTGTTCTCAATGCTTGGTTTGCAAACCTGGTTGGAAGTGTAGCTGGACAAACTTAAATCTGTTTTAATCTGAATTATATTACTTACTATTCAAAGTCAGAAAGGTATGTAAAGCATTCATGTAACCTTAAGTTGGTGAAACTACATGCATTTTTTGGATGGTGTTTTTGCGTAAACGAATATTTTACGCTAATCGTACTGTTGTTATTTTGGTATTAAATATGAAAAATTATTATTAGAAAGCCCCTTGTATTACTAATATGCTGTTAGATTGAGTGTTAATCAAATACCATTCTCAACGAAGAATAGCAATTTAGGTATTTCCAGTAGAGATGGGCTTCAGATGTAGCTAAAACTTATCAATCAAGACTAGCAAAACATGATGCCACTATAAATATTGTAATGCATACATAATCTTGTTTTTTTTTTTTTCTCATTCGGTACTTTTAACTTACAAGTAGCAATGGAAACTGTGCATTCTGTGTTAGTTTTTAATTTCCAATAAAACTCTCAGAAAATGACTTATCGACATAAAATTAAGTAGAAATGTCATTTCCCCAGAATTTGCTGACATGCTTATGAATTTTTAGGATTTTATGATGAGTCTTGTTCCTGGAAAAATAGTCCTAAAAAGCTCAACATCTAAGACATTAAGTGACCGGTAAGTTTCTCTGCCTTGGTCAAATGATAATCTCCAACATGAGTGAAAATGAAGAGAAAAGTGTTATGACCTTTCAATAGGGTGATCAAGAGAGTTCTATTCCTGTTATCCTTTGAGGGGTCTGCAAATGAGCACACACTCTTGAGATTAACATGTGCTTAATATCACATAGATAACCTTGCCGGTTTCATGATAAATATTTCATGTAAAAATCATAATACTTCTTGAAATGTTTTCTACATTGGCATCATCATTAAAGTATTATAACTACAATGAAAGGCAACAGGCAACTTGCGACAGAAGTATTGTCACTGAAGTGGATGTCTGAAGTTGCGGGTTCCATTTTTATTTCCATTACCTTCCCAGGTTCATGATATAAATGTTAAATGTAAAAATATAAATGCTTTTTAAAATATTTTCCACATTGGCATCATCATTAAAGTCTCAGAACTATGACAAACAGTGATAGTACACCTTGCTACAGAGGTAATATTACTTGACTGGACTTGTAGGATTGTGGGTTCAATTTTTGTTTTGGATTATTTAGGCCTCTGCTTATTATCGAATGACTTTAAACAGTCAAGGAAAACATACTGCTTTTGTTGTACATGGTATGACATTTTCATCTTGGGTGACAGTGTCAAATTGAAGATCATTGTTCTCTATATGACCAGCTGACCATAATTAGGTACTGTTGGCATTGTCATCATCGATTTCTTCTGGTTGCTTCCTTTCTCCTGTTAGAATTAACATTGTGCACACATCATTTTCATCATGAGGAGGAAAACTTCATATCAATTTTTATTTAAAATAATATGTAAGGAATCCTTAACAGAGGAAAATCTCCACAAATTGTTTATTTTGGAGAAAACACCACCATTTCTCTCTGACTAATTTGACCTCTCATTTGTAATCTCTTTATCTTTCTGGTCAGCTTTGGTGAAATAGCCAAAATGCCCCATGTGGAGGACATGAGAGCCAACCAACGTGAGGAGACTTATGCAAGCCTTAAGAACAGACGTCTTGCAGCTCACATGGCCAAACGCCTGAGCTCTCCTCAAGAGACTGTAACCCCTAAGAAAACTGTTAAGAGTCGTCTTAGTTTGCCAGTAACAAATCGCCTTGGTAACCGTAGAGGCAGACAAACACGTGGGCGAGGACAAGGAATTTCTCGGAAAACACGTGGTCAGCAGTCAACTGTTAGCGCTCGTGGATCAGGTAATGCTCCAGTTAGGTTTCGAATGGCAAACCAAGGACGTCGCGCTAGCCGCGGGCAAAACCGTGGTCGTGGTGGGTTGAACCAGGCTGGACGTGGAGGTGCCTCAAACCGAGGGGGTGGTACAAGAGGTGGTTTCAATCCAGGTGTTAAACGTGGTAAACCTGGTGTGCGAGGTGGACGAGGTCGTGGTAGAGGCGGCTCAAAGAAGCCAGTTACTCAAGAACAACTAGACAATGAGCTTGATAAGTATATGTCTAAAACAAAATCTGTTTTAAATGCTCAGTTGGATCAGTACATGAAGGCTGCTGGAGAATAGGAAATGTTTGCCTGACTGACCAAAGAGGTACCAAATACCAACTCCAGAAGTGCTGCCAGTTGCAGAACACACTAAAGATTTCTATCAGAAGACATTTTATTTGTATATACAAGCATTATTAGTGTTCCTACTCATTTATAGTCTCATCAACCTCACAGTCAGTTACATTGCATGCAGCAAATTGATGACAGACCTTTTCTCTAAAGTAGTGTTTGACTGGTTGATTCCAGAGATTCTTAGCAATAAAGCAACAGCCAATCATGTGATTGACAGCCCCTTATATGGTAAACTATGAACTTTCGCAAACATACACTAGTTGCTTCAAATATGGTTTAGAGGCTTAGAAATTCTCTCCATGTGGAATGTCAAGTTGTAAACTTTATAGTTAAGAGAGAACTGATGCAAACTAAAGTGCACTAATGAACTTCAGCCTAGAGTGTTGCAAGATGCTGTAATAACTGCTTTGTTTTGTGGAGTAGGGTTGTACTGATATTGCACAAATTTTACCCTTTTATCAAAGAAACTATGACATGTTTGAGGAAGTTGATCGTCCAGGTTAGTGTAGTCTTGAGAAAGACTGTTGGTTGAAGTGACTGACGTTTCGACAGCCTTAGCGGCGGTGACCGCCGCTAAGGCTGTCGCTAAGGCTAATGACCGCCGCTAAGGCTGTCGAAACGTCAGTCACTTCAACCAACAGTCTTTCTCAAGACTACACTAACCTGGACGATCAACTTCCTCAAACATGTCACGATTCTCCCAGGTTCAAACCATTTACTTCAAAGAAACTATGTCAACATACTAATTCTAAATCATGAAAATGATTAGAATCAAATACCATGTTGTCACAGGCATGAGCCTCTGGTGATAAAAACATCAGTTACCATATTCATTTAAGTTTGAAAACAACTGAGTAAATCTTAACAAATGAAATAGCTGTAAATTATCAAGGAAGTCACTGGTAAATTCACAAGAAGACATGGAGACATGTGACTACACTATGGGGTAAATACTCCCAAAATTTGTATCCAGTTTTCCTCTATTTTTGGGTCATTCCTATAATGACATGGTACATCTCTGATCTGCAAGAAATTATGGTTTTTGCCATCTATGATAAATAAGTGGTGTCACCATCTTACATGTATCCTGGCTTGGGTAGGCATTACAAAAGTGCAAGTTCAGTTAATGCATTCATTATGGATGACAAATTATTGCAAAGTACTGGAGATTCATCATCACTGTTTGCCTGGTTAATTGCCAAGTACTGATTATCTTTCTGGATGTTTAAGTTACACTGTTAATTCTGAGCAAAGTACTTTTTTGAAAATAATGGATGCTCTGTACTGCTGATAACATTTGAGATATCAAATCCACTGACTTTGGTGGGAATGTTGCTAAGTGAAATAAGAGCCATTTTTATGAACTCCAGCTCTGTTTTTACTTCATAGTAGATGTCCAGTACATGTATGTTTGATTTTGAGATTTGCATGTATAAAGTGGAGCTAATTAGAGGAGTGTCAATTGGTCTGACAGGAAAACATTCCTCAGCTTCAGATCAGTTGGAAAATATTTTCTGCATAAACATTGTAAGATTGAAAGCACCTGTGACAGTTGCCATGAAGGATACTCAATTCACTGTATATAAAGATAATTGCACTCTTTAATAGAGAGACACATGAAAAAGATCCTGCATTCATTTTGTTCAGTAAGCTTTTTTTAACTGCTCATTCTGCATTTGCATGGCATTCAGCTGACAGTTTCAATCTTCCAGTTTAAGTGTTGTGAGAAGTTTGATTAGAACCCTGAAGTCAATTTTTCAGTTTGGTTCAACTTTCATCTCACTTCAAAATTCCAAATGCTGTTCAACTTAAGTAATCTAACCTTTTAATGAACAGTTCCAATTACATTTGGACCCAAGTAAGGTAACGTTTTTCATAATATAACATTTAATGGCCTCACTTTATATCTGTTGTTACAAATAAAAGCTAAATGCATCTCTAGCTGTATTACAGGAAAATGTATAACTTTAATTTTTTATTAAATTACAAATTTAATGAATACTCTAACATTTTTAACAAATGAGTGATTAACAATAAATGTATAGACCCCTTGCACTGATTCCTTTGCTGGAGGAAAGATGCTTATAGACAATAGAATTTTCATTAATTATTTGCTTGTTTGAACATCAGAACTTTGAAGTTATCCTCCAGGGGGACTGTATTGACGTCATGTGCAAGGGGTCTATTGCCTGTTAGATAAAATAGACCAAGTTTGAAAAAGTGAATCACAGCCACTTTCTTTAGGGGTGGCATCTCCTGAATCTAAATATTTTGGATGTCAACCTCCATATCCCCCCCTGGAGAAAATCATGATTGTGTACTACAATTTCAGGACTGGAAATAAGTAATAACTGTTGACAATTATGCCAAATAATAATCCACAATCAAAATTTATTAAAATACATTGGCATACCATGTTTGTATAACAAATATAATTATAAAATTGTTTGTACAAGTAATAGCATGCTATTGAGTGCTGTTATCAGTTGAGGTCTTTGAAAAATTTACAAGTGCACATTTTCTTGCATGAGAAAACCATGCTATTACCAATAATTAATAGTATGAAAAAGATATTTCAGTACAAATCAGCACTACCTTTTCAGCCCTGCAATTCTTGAAATTGTGCTGGTCTCAGCCAATTAGAGTTAAGAAATTTTTTTGTGTATAATATTATTATTATTATATCATTTACACTATACCATATTTGTCCAGACTTGGTGGTCGTCTATTTAGACCCTTATATCCCAATTTGCATAGAAACAGTGCTGTTTTTTTAATTCATTACAATGATGATAGCTCCTTCAATACTACCTCCCAATATCTGGCCTATAACATAAAAAATAATGGCTAATAATTATTTGAACTCATTAAACTCTTGACAAAGTCAGATGAGTATGAACACTATGAACTGTAGCAGTTGGGAGCAGAAAGGAACTTCAGCACACACCAATTACTACCCAACTGTCGTGTAATTTTGGTTATAATTTGTACATTATCAGGTAATGGTCATGTTCATTAATCCTTTCATGCATACTGTTGTTATACAACAACAAACTACAATAACATAAGTCATAAAAGACCAAAGCAAACAACATCAAAGAACAAAAGGGGGGAAAATCTGGCATGAGAAGATTATGCTTTGTTGCAGCTAAAGTGTTTGCAACGGATATAATATGATTAGATAAACTGTATTAACGTTTTTTTATAATGGTGACCTGTTTGAATATTCTTCTATATGCATTTTAAATGGCCACACTAGCTTCATTTGGGCACAAAGAATCTTTTGAATTAAAAACACCAGAATGAAGCCAGCAAGGCTAATTTAAATGCTAATAAAAGAATGTTTTTAAACTGCTGCCATTATGAAAGTGGTTTAACTAGGTGAGCTGCAAATCCCATCCAGTTCAGATGCAAATGTTGTATATTATAATACTTGTGCATCTCGATCTCCATGTTTAGCCATTATTTTGGAGATGCAAGCCGTTTGAGTTGAGCAAGTTAACCCATAAAGAGCTAAGAACACATCTTGGGATATTATTCTGGTTAACACATGACAACTTTATTCAGCAGAGTGGACCACCAACTTGCCCTGGGTCATCTTAGACAAGTTTATAGTTAAAAGTTTTCTTAGACAAGTTTGAACACTGTAAATTTCATGTAATTAGCACCACAGACTTGATATTTCACTACAGACTGTCATGGACGTACAGTACCTTTAGTGATTCAAACTCTTGGTTGACAGAATTTTGCTGCCATTCTTGCATCTTTTTATCAAACACTTCTAAATCCTAATACAAAGAGACAACATATATAGACTGGCAAGATTTCTTTAGATACATCATTGAGTTGATGTATACCATAAATTTACCAGTAAAAGTTTTTCGTTCCTTTCTCGAGCGGCTTCTAAATCTTTTCGTCGGCGTTTCTTTTTTAACTCGTGATTCCTGAACCTGGTTTTATGTCTTGTCAGCAGTGCTTCTCGTTCAGCAAGTCTTGAGAAAGTGAGCAAAAATCAGATATCATTCACACAAATGCAGAACGAATGAAGAAGAATACTAATGTCTTACATAGCCTCGTGTCTTTGGTTGAGTTCAATCTCTGTCCTTAACCATTTATTACCAAGATTTTCCATTCCTCTGCAGGTACGAACACAAATCACAACCGAAACTCGTGTTGTATTTTATTTCGTTAATAAATTGGATTAAGTATGATTTGATGGAGATGTACATATTTAGGACTGGGAACGACTGTTAAAGAATTCAAAATGGCGTCGGTAAGCATGTTTTTTACAAATTTCGTTGAAATCGGTGTTTATTTCCCGAAACTGATTCACTTAACCTGCCATCCTTGTCTTTTTGGTAATTGGACTGATCATATACTCCTTTCAAAATACAGGGTGCTGATAAAAAGAGGAAGGAGAGTATTTTTGACTTGTCTAAATTTTTGGATAAACCAATACGTGTGAAGTTTCAAGGAGGAAGAGAAGGTAAGGATGAGATTACAGTGGAGGAATGATGCAAGAAGATAGAAATGAGTGAAATGTTTCAGTCTTTTTAGCGACCAATACGCGCAGAATTCACCAGTTAACAGTGACATTGCCTGGCACGTGGGGGAAGGGTTGGTGTGTTCTTTCGTTCTTACACCTTAGCACTTTGGGCCTTGCATAAATAAAGTTCATCCCTGGTAGCAGGGCCGCTGAGAGATTTAGCGGGGCCTGGGGCAAAACTTTTTCTGGGGCCCTATTTATGACGTCATAGGAATCATTTTATATGGTCAAAACCAACCCATGCTAAATCCTTCCAATTTTGGGGGCCCCTTTGAGATGTGGGCCCAGGGCAATTTGCCCCCTGCCCCCCCTTCTCGGTAGCCCTGCCTGACGGTTATCCTATCCCAGGTAAACTTTTACTGAGGGTTTATATGGAAAAAAGTTGTGAAGACCTCCCACTCCCCATGAGGACAATATCAAGCAAATAAAGTTCGAGGTGTAATGTAATCTTTGACTGGTACGAGTTGGTTACCCTTGAAGTCAGCAACATTTACTTAATAAAACTATTTCATCTTCACTTGTGATTTACTTTCCCCTTCATTCTTTTTCTCGTCAACTCAGCAACTGGTGTTTTGAAAGGATTTGATCCTTTACTCAATCTTGTATTGGATGGAACAACTGAATACTTACGAGGTACAGCATTTCAGTTTTCTTTTCCTTTTCTTTTCTATTCTTTAAGAAATTTGAAAGTTTATTCAGGCAGAATGCCCAAGTGTTTTTGGCAAACAATTTTGATGTCCTGGCAAAAAGTCTGAATACCTGTAAAATACTAATGGGTCATTTTCCTTTTATCTTAATCAAGATCCAGATGATCCATTTAAGTTATCAGATAATACCAGGCCCCTTGGTCTTGTTGTTTGTCGAGGTACTTCCGTGGTGTTAGTATGTCCTGTTGATGGAATGGAAGCTATTGCTAATCCATTTGTACAGCAAGAAGGATAAATGAAATCCTTTCACTGAATGAATAGACTGACTCAAAATCCTTGGCTATTAGGAGCATACCATAAGATTCAAAAATGTTGTGTTTCTCTGAAAGGATTAACCTAAGTTTGCAGACATGGACATTTTGGTGTGACTGCAATCTGCGATAATTACACATCAAGAAATACCCATGGCTGGAAATTTAGTGAAACCAAACCATGTCCTTCATTTAACTTTGTGAACAGGGACTGGAGTTTCACCACCTTTTTTTGAAGGCAAACAAAGTTAGACAAATGTTTTGGTTGGTTGATTAGGAACTCAAACAGCAACCTTCCAGGAAAATTTTTCAATTTAAAATCCCAGAAAATGACTCCAAAATGCATTTCCTTGTGGAAATTTTGCAAAAAAGACACAATTTCTTTGTAAAAATTGTAAGGTTTTGTTGGAACAAAGATCTTGACCATGTGGAACAAAGATCTTGACCATGTGGAACAATTGACTCCATAACTTCTTTTCATGTAAAAAGTCCTCTGATTTTCTTTGAAAATGAGATTGTGGCATGAGTGGACTCCTGATGTATGTGGAATGGACAAGAACTTGTTTTCAGTGCTGTAATGACTGTAAAAGACCTTGGGTGTATTTCTTGGAAATGTAATGTGGTTAAGGATGTATTAAAGTTTGTGGACAGTGCATTTCTTAGTTGGGTACAAGTTTCTTTGTTTAATTCTTCATTTTTATGCATAAAAGAGAAAAAGAATGAAAAGAAATATCACACTCAATTTATGAAATATAGGTCCCTGGCTCTAAATCTTTCAGTATTTTAAAACGCCTTGAACGTATTTAGCTTAGTCAAATACCATAACATTCAACACTCAAATATCGCAGCACCATGCGAAGATAAGGAAAACCCCAATATTGTATTTTTGAATAATTTCTAGGCCTTGTTATACTTTTAAAAGTAAATCTTACATTATCACACAAATTTATTGATTAGTATCTTTTTTCTAGAACTCTGTCAGGAGTTTCCTAGAATGACTTACGATCATCTGTAGTAATCACTAGTTTTTGAACTAATATTTATGTTTGAATATTTTTTCATTCTACTCGTGAGATAACTCGCTTTTCAAGTTTTTAAGCGTTTCCTTCGGTAGTTTGACGTTCCAAAGACGAAAGATGTGCTCAGGATTAACATCTTTTCCTAGATTGTGAGGAAGTTCATCATCTAAGTCGTTCATAGATAATCGTTTTTCGCCATGTCTTTTTCTGAAAAACAGTTTCCCGGAATCATCTGAACTAGTTGAATTCGTAGAAAAGTTGTGCAACGTCTCAGGCAAGCTCATTCTTCTGTTTCGAATGTATTTCCTGGAATCAAACTCCAGAGCACTTGCCTGGCTGGCACTGTCAGAATTTCTCCTTCCGAGTAAGGAATCAGACAAGTTACTGAACTTGTTATATTTCCCGGAACTTAAACCTGCTTCACCTCTTGTAACTTTGCAATTGTTGCTATTCAACTTCCCTGGACCAGAATTTCTTCTTGGAACTGAAGGCGCGGGGGATTTATCAAACATGCAGTTTGATGGTAGAGGAAGACTCATTCGTCGAGTGATTCTTTTCTGCTCCGGCTTCACCGAAAAACGTTGGCTTTGCCAGCTTGTTTGGCCGTTGGTTCCCGAAAAAATATCGGAAGCGACCCTCTTCGTTACGTTTCGCCGCTTCGGGACGTCTTCGTAATCCATTGTATTCCGATGCGATAGTAACTTGGTAAAAGTTGGTGTCGTGGGTGGCCTCTTAGAATGGCCAAGAGTTTCCGCTCGGACATCGCAGTTGGCTTCCTGGTCTTCACAAGTCTCGGTACATCCTTCCCATGCTCTTTCGTGAAGTGAATTATTTGTGCATTTTTCTTGTGTACTTCTTGAATTTACTTGTTTGAATTTACTTCCATCGTTCATTTCTGTTGAATTTGAACAGTCGTTACCACGTGTTAAGAGCTGCTGGTTTGACCTGATCCCTGTACTTGTTCGCCGTTTGTTCTTTTTCAGTGATAGATCTTGCAAAACACACGACAGACAACCTGGACTTGAATGGCGTCTTCTGGCATGGTACCTTGGATTTCTAAAGGAGCCAAATTGAGGCAGAGCTCCATCTTTACCCAATAAAGGACGTTCATGTTCTGCCTGAAGATCTTCTTGTGCTTCGTTCCACTTATTTGAATGGGTTAAAGAATCCTTAGCATCAGTTCTGTGGAACTCTATGTTCTTCCCGCGCACAACTTTTCCTTGAATTTGATTCTTTCCTGTCGAAAATCCCTTCAATGTTTCTCTTTCTGTCTTTATGAAAGTTTGGAGATGAATTCCGAACTCTTTCGCAACTGCTTCAAATTCAGGGCTTCCAGCAGTCGTTCCGTAACGAACTGGCATCAAAACACATTGGTCAGTCATTTTTCACGAGAATTTGCTTTTACCAACATCCCTGACTAACGCAGACCCTAGGTGCGTGCATGCTTTATACTCTGAGCTTTGCGGGAAACGAGAGTCTTAAAATGTCAATTAAGTTCAGTAAATTGTACTTATTGCGTCGAAGGAAAGCAAATAAGTGTAAACAAAGCGCAATGTTATTTATCAGTAAATCCTTGTATTGACATGACAAACCAAAGGTTAATTTAATGGTCATTGGAATGATTGAGAAAAAAGCAGATGCAGAGACAGGTGATCACTTGTACCCACGAAAAGAATAATGTATCGTAACATTTCGCGGATAACGATTTCGTCCACCGACTCTACATTCAGTCGACCGATTTAACGAATCCCATGACACACTTCTGTAGACCCAAGTCAGTTGAGTATCTGTTGATTTCGATTATTCCACAAACAATGGTTTTTAATTCTTTGTAACCTTGTTGGCACACTCATGACGCTATGTCAAGTAAGCTCAAATGTTCTCAAAAGTCTCTGGACATGATTACTAAACTAGGGCAGGATTCTCATATACTAGCGAGCCTCATCGCCGACATAACTTGATTCAACTTTGTAACCACGTTCGGCTGAAGAGTCGAATGGAAAAACCCCAGCATTGTATCACGGAATAACCATGCAGTAAAATAATAAAACTGAAAATCATAACCTGACAATAAGGAGTACTAAAGGATGAAACATAAACCGAAAAATGTCATCTTGATGGCTGATATTCAAGTTAAATTAAGTTATGTCAAAGTGTCTTATTTTGTTTTAAGTTGAATATTAACTATTTTATCTTAACTTGAATATCAAGTCTCAATACGACACTTGTCGGTTTAAGTTTCATTTTTTTATGCTAAAATTAATTTTCGTGATTTCACAATAAACTAAAAAGATTTACAAATATTGAAACTGGGATTATGTCTTTCAGGTTTCCCTTTTTAAAAATCTTTGCTATTGTTACAAGTATGACAGCCCGGATTAGACTAGTCGTTGCGTAAAATAAATGGCGTACCGTGGCCTTTTTAAGTTTGGCGGGAGGTGTATCCACTTGTCGTCTCCTCTGCCGCCCAATCAGTGGGGTTTCACTGACAGAAAGATTTATTTTTAACTACATTTTACCGACATATCTCAAACTCGTTAACAATTCACGAGAAAAACACAAAGACGAGTGGTCGTTTGGATATCTGATTTAAATTAGCGTAGAATTTCCACAGCTTTAAACCCGATTTTCCGTTTCAATACGAATTCGTTTGAGATGTAATATCATACACTCGAAAGTCGTGTTCCATCAGATATCATCGAATACCTCGAAGTTGGTTAAAAAACTCGGCTATCTCCTTGTTTATTTATCTCACTTCTCGATGTTTGGATATCTGATGAAACACTCCTTGTGTATGATACATTGCGTCTCGATTTTTCCTGCTGATTCTCGCTTTGACTCTGAGCTCGTCAAACTGTAATGATCTGCAAAAGTCACTGAATCTTTGACGGAAATCGAATCCACAAAATTTTAAGTCCGAATCCTGTGTGGAATTCAAACGTTTTCTCAGTATTGCAGATCGATAACCTTTCTCAATACTTAATTCGTGTTATTTACTTTAACAATAGCAGTTCTAATATTAGAACTCGTTTCAGTTGTAAGTGGGGTAGTAAATCCTCAATTTTAAATACGAATCATTAGCAAACACTGACGTAAATTGGGTTCTCAAATATTGGTTCACGTTTTGTGAGGCTTATTCTCAACAGCCAGCCTGTTTTCCATCAGAAGGATTTGTTCACAAGAAGCGAATTTTTCTTTGTTCTCTTCGGTTCTCGGCTGCAACTAATGAGAAATCTATTCCATTTATAAAAAAACAGATGTCGATTCGTGCGATGAAATTCGCCTCGTTAAAAACTGCTTTATCCGTCTTTTCAGACGGAGGTGGTCCCTTAATAGTTTTCTCTCGATAACGCCAGACGTTTTTACCCGTCAAGCGAAGAGTTACCAATGAAATCAGATGCAAAAGGTCCTCCTGTTATAAGCGCGCGAGTGTTATCTGGTCACTGACCTATACACATATAATGTATGTATATATTACATACATATATATATATTAAAACAGCGATTTTGTCGTGATAACAAATTTAAACACAGTTTTTAAATACGTAGATACCATGGTGAATGGTAATTTAAGATAAAGTAGGAGAAGATGAAGAGTGATATACGCTTAAAGAGGTATACACAGTTACCAAAGACTGTTGGATAGTTTAGTTCTTAACAGAACTGTTTGAAACTTAAAGAGGTAATATTCTAAATGCATCGTGCTTTTTTCTGATTCTTTAGGCGTATTCTTTACGTAGAATATTACCTCTTTAAGTTTCAAACAGTTCTGTTAAGAACTAAACTATCCAACAGTCTTTGGTAACTGTGTATACCTCTTTAAGCGTATATCACTCTTCATCTTCTCCTACTTTATCTTAAATTACCATTCAGCATGGTATCTACGTATTTAAAAACTGTGTTTAAATATATATATATATATGTGTATATATATATATATATATATATATATATACATATCAGACAACATATATATATATATATATATATATATATATATATATATGTTGTCTGATAAGCGTCCAAAGAGACGTGAAACTCTGAGTAACAACCAAGAATTTTAAGCTTATTCATTTCATTTATCTGCTCTATCTTACAAGATATTGAACACTCTACATAAAGTCAATATAGAAACTGATTGTATTGTATATATATACATATATGTAACAAGTTATGTTATATAGGTCTAGAGGTGTTGATTTGCCATTTTTCAAGAGGGTATCTCGGCGGTAAGAGTGTCACAGAGTGGCAGTAATGACAGATGAATGCCACCGTACAACTGGCATTTTCATTCCTTGAACAGACCTCCAACCCTTTTCTAGTGTGCTGTTATGGTGGGGTAATGTGGTGAACTGATTGCTCAAAGTTTCTTTGCTGTCAAAACGTTTACCAATGATTTACCAGGTGGAAATCTTAGTTGAATGATGAGTATAAGAATCCAGCTCAATATACAAAGATGAAAAGTCATCTTTTCAAAACATAGGCAAGCCACAAATTACAATTTATAGAGATTTATTATTTTTGAGAGGTTTTCTTTGACCTTTTATGACTCATGTATCTCTATAAATTGTATTTGTGGCTTGCCTATGTTTTGAAACGATGTCTTGTCTTTGCTAAAACGTTGCTAGATCTTCTGAAGGTTAAAAGTGCTATCGGTCAATCTACGTTCAAGTATTCCGGTGCGAAAGACTGGAACTCTTTACCATCTATTTTTAGAGAGATGACTTCTATTACGAGTTTTGAAAGTGCCATTTATATGTATCTCTTAGACAGTGACAAAGATTCTCATATTTGTAGTTAATAGATTAATTTAGGTTATTTATTCAATTTAGTTAATTTTATTCACTGTTCTCCCATTAATACCAGCTTTGCTGATGGGATTTTTAACAGTATAAATAAAGAATTTATTATTATTATTATTATGTTTGATGAAACAAAACGACAGCATTGAGTACAGAAAACACATGGAAAATGGTTGGGACATGAGGAAGTGTACATTTCATGAAGTAAATACAAGTAATTTATTGCAGTGTGCTTATAGATACCTATCTAAAATTAACTATCAAATATATACACGTATGGTGATAACACATTTTGTCCAAATGTGATACAGTTTTGGTGTGATTTGCAAATAAAAGCCACCTTAACCTTAAACTGACATTACAAAAATAAAAAAATGGATTTTTCCCAACTTTTTCTTAATAATTTACTACTAGAATTGTCAAAAATGAAGCTGTATCAGCAGTGGCAGCCAGTTTTAACTTGTTTTTCATTTGGCCACCACCAATGTGCATCAATTGGTATAGACGTAATGTAAGTTTAAGCAAATAAGAAACTGAGATGAAAGGTTGAGAGGTTTTCTTTGACTTACAATGACTTGCATATTCATTTGTCCATCACCTTAATGTAAGCTATTGGAAGTTGATGTAAATTGACTTACAGTGACTTGTATCCTTATTTATCCATGATCTCAATTTAAGTTACAGTAAGTTGATGTAAGTTAACTTACAGTAATTTATGTTCTTGTTTGCCCATGATCTCAATTTAAGTTACAGTTAGTTGATGTAAATTGACTTACAGTAACTTATGTTCTTGTTTGTTCATGGTCTCAGTGCAAGTTACCGTAAGTTGATGAAGGTTGGCTTGCTGTGACACTAATTCTGGCCAGAATTGAGAGTTTTTCTTTTTCAAGTTAGACACAAATTGGACAACTTATTTGAACTATTAGTTGCCTACACTGCAATTCATGCAACTTCAATTCCCATGACTTTCTAGATGAAGTCAATGGTTGACCAAGCATAAGCAACTTCATGCTATGGATGTGCTAGTTTCAGAAAGATAACAAAACACTTGTGCTTAAAATACAGTTGATGAATAGCAACAGTGGCACACCCATGGCAAGGGGCTACATGGCTCAGGCACCTCGCTCGTGCAAAGGAGAAAGACGTGGCACATGTTGACTAAACTGTCTGAACCAGTACATTTTAAAGAAAAAATAATACAAAATAAAGAAATCGTTCATAAATTAAATAAAACAAAAGTGTATGAATCAAATGCAATTTACCAATTTGTTTTCAAAGTCAATGAACTTAATTCCACCATAAAATGATATGACAGTTTTCAATGTTCAAATAATCTACAAAACCATCAGAGAAAGAGGTTTTGTTTTGGAGCTTTTTTGTTGTTGTTTTTTTTTTCAGATCTGATGGTTAAGAAGTATTTCCTAAGAAGGTATTGTTTTACAGCACATCTCAGACTCATCCTCATTTTGTGCTGCAGCAGAACCAAAAATTTGTATGGCCTTCATTGACTTTAAAAATTTAAAATTTCTTGGGGAAGTGTGCCCCCCAGGCAGGCCCCAAGCCTGCTACAGGAACACTTCTCTCTAGCATTTGAGTTCTCCTTTCATGTATATCTTGGGGATGCCACTGTGCTACTGTGCAAGATGTTCAAAGTATGACAGTTGGTGCCATGTATGCATGTAAACAATATTGTAAACATAAACACCAGACCTTAAAAAAGGCTCTAATGTTATGTGTACCATTTTCACAAAGCAGATCATGGACCAAATTACCAAAGATAAATTATTTTGAGATATCTAACCTCCATCACAATTTTTTGAAGGTTTAACCATATTGTGCATGTCCCTTTTGAAACCCAACAAATTCACTATCTTCTTGCCTCTCAGTTAAAAACCAGGGAAGTACAAATATTATTTACTAACTTCTAAATTATCAAATCTTTGTTGAAAACTTGAGAACTATAAATTGACTACCTTTTCCTAAATTCCCCAGATTCAACCAGTTCACTTCTTAAACTTAGCTTTTTAATTGTTTCATATCCCAAAGTAATTAGGAAGCTTGATGGAATCATTGCTGCAATCCTGGCAGAAAGTCCTTTGCTAATTCCAAGAATACCTTCCTCTCGGATCAGTTCTTTGAACACATAAATGACAGAGTTACCTCCTTCCACCTGTACACAATCAAAAAAGTGCAGATTACAGCAAATATTAGAGCAATAAAGGTAAGTTAACATTGAAATGTAGTTAACATGTTAGAAGTAATACCATGAAATGAGGTATATTAGATATTAAACCTCCTGCTCAGTGAGGGTCATTTAGTAAAATTCCTGAGAGCTGAAGGCCCAAGGAAATTTTACTAAACGACCCAAATTGAGCAGGAGGTTTAATAGTTAATACATCTCATTTCGTGGTATTACTTACTAATATCATGTTTGCCAGAATTCAATACTACCTCCAGTGATGTCAAACTGGGTCATGCTAGTCCTAATACTACCAGGTTTGACATCACCAGAGGTAGTATTAATACAAATGGATTTCAATGAGGTAAATTAGTTATTAATACCACCTGGAAAAACAAAAGAAATTGAGACAAACATGATATTACATGAATAAAAAGCCAAAAGGATGAGGGAACTACTGGAACAAAGAGATAAGGACACTTTGAACGAAAGCATTCCATTAGAGTGAAACATAATATCATACAAAAATGAGGTGATATTTTTATTGGTAAAAAGTCATGCAAAAATGATCAATGGAATTAAAAAGTCAACAACATACTAATGAATAAAACATAAATGATGAAAAGTCATTTGCTATTTTAAATATCAATCAACCAACTGCAAAAGGAAGGAACAGATAAATGACCTAAAGGGGATATTTCTCTGCCTGTCCCTTCCTTTTTTGGCCTTTTCATAGAAAGCATGTTACCTGCAGTCGTGTACGTAAAACATCCAATGGGTTTGTCACAGTAGCAGCTGTCAACCCTGCCAGAGGTCCAGATATACCTTGAACCACTATATGTGGTGTTCCATCTGGGACAATATTACCAACAATTCCCAGGTATGTGCCATAGGAAGCCCACCAAACACCACTGGTTGGGCCATATGTCATCAATGATATAAAGAAACCCTTATAAAATCCAGGCAGTCCTTGATTCACCATGGTCTCTCGTATGATGGTTCCAGCACTCTTGAGCTTGTAACTATGAGATTTGCCTTGCCCTTGAATCATCAATTTCTGGGAAATAATATCCACTGGGACGGTAACAGTCTGACCAACCAGTGAAGCACATGATCCCGCGAGAAATCCACGTAATGCGAGATTATACCTGGAGGTGCGCTGGCGAACCAACTCATAGGTTGTAATGTAAAATTGACCAGAAACGACAGAAAAACTGCTGACCAGAAAACCTTTGTATAAGCCACGAACTCCCTCAGATTTTAATATACTTGTAAAGGCGTCCAAAGTTCCTTTGTACAAAGCACGCTTCTTCTGAACTTGAAGCCGTGTTTTTATCAGATTTGGTGGGTAGAGAAGAGCTCGTATTCCAACAAACAATGTCGGACCAATGACGTAAAATTTCTTTTTGTCCAAGTGCTCCCATTCGATGATTTTCACTGGTTCCGGCATAGTTGAAAAAATTAAATATCAGGTAACCTTAATGCCAGGTTACTGTTCCCTGGAAACCTCAGTGGACTGTTTGTGTCCAAGGAATCCATTGCCTGATACGCCAGAACTGAAGAAGGCTGTATACTTAGCTTCTTGCTCCAGTTGGTTTGTTGTGTCCCACTAGGGGACTGGTACGAGTACTTTGGATCTTGCAAATTGTTTGTAATTTGTGTAACGGATTTTGAACTACTAATGAAGAATAATAGCATTGAAAATAACATTAAGCTATACTGAAAACTGCTTGAAAACTGCAATTAAAAGAGCAATTTACAAATGCTTCAGCAGCTTCCGTGCTTTGAAAAAAAGTACTCATTTTTTTCGGAAAGTGACGTAGGAAAACGAGAGTCTGAATAAAACATAGTTCTTTATAATTTCTGGGAAAATTCCAAGCATAATTTTGGACAACAAAGCTGTCGAATCACTGAAAATCAAGACGATTGAATAAATAGTTAATATTTGTTCTCAATGTGTAATTAGTTCACCGATGGATTGTTCATATGGATTGTCCGAATTATACCGAAATTTGAATGGTACTTTTGGTGGATGGTATCTTGTTCCCCTGGTCAACAAACATGGCTGCCAAATTGTTGTTGAAGTCTGCAGTAGCTGGTGGTTTGGTTTATGGTATATTGAATGTGAGTGATAGCATATGGATTACACCTAGTCATTCTCTGTCACAATATAGAGATCAAGGAAGCTTTATTTACCAACACAAGTCAAGAAATGAAGAGGTATTGATTTGTGTTCAAAATGGTTTATAACATGCATGTTGGTCACCATAATACCCTTGCTCACCCCCCCCCTCCCCTCATTGGTAATGTTTCCCCAATTTCAGAAGTTCAGGCAAAAGAATTCTTTTAACAGTTATACAGACATTGCTAGTAGTTATGAAATTTGCTGAGCACATTCTTGGGATGTTGAAATGGTTTGTTTTATGGCTAACCCACTAATGGACAGACACCCAACTCTCCCTAGTAAAACTGCCTGGTATTAACCAGAATATAATTCTGAAGTACACCCTTTCCCCGTAATGGGTTAAAGAAATAAAATATTTTTTCACATTTGTAGTTATGCCACAGCATTATTGTATATAACACAAAGATATATTAACATTTACAATAGCTTTCCTATACCTGTGTGGCTTGAGGGAATTAGCAGTCAAGTTTTCTCATTGCTGAGGGAAGATTTGTCAAAGGTTTTTGTTTGGTTTTTGGAAGGGCTGTACTCCTGAGGCAAAGGCACTCCGTAATACTATAATTCTGAAGTAAGATTTTGAGAAGTGTAAGCTGCATCGGGAAGGAAAAGTTGATGTCTTAATTCCCTACACAGCCTGTGCTTTTGAGAGAAAGAGATAGTGTCTGCTAGTTTTCCTAAATGTTATTCATGATGGAAATTTGGTTCAAGATAAAGGCAAAATTTTCCTTTTGCTTGAACAATAAGGGAAATTTGTGGTTTAGATGTCCTCAAAGAACAAAGGGGCCTGAAATCATGGTAGTTTTACATGCAGTTCTGTTCCATTTTTATGATGTTTAGATTTGCATTAATTTTATTCACTTCTAAAATAGCTATAGCAATGTCCATTATCAATTCACTCTGTCGTGATCTTTCAGGCATCTAACCCACAATTTTTCAAAGAAATGTGGAACCAAGGAGTTCAAAAATTATTCCATGGTCTTCTTGTTGCACCATATACAATAAAAGGATTATCAGACAATGCTCTGGCCCAAGTGAAGGATTTGTTTAAGAGAAGCAGTAAGTGATATTGGAAATCATGCGCAAAGACATTTCAGCTTTAAAACAAGGACAAAGCCTTATAAGGTGAAGAAATTGTTGATGTTTGCACAAAAACAGTGACGATTAACATCAATACATTATTCTGAATGTTTAACTTGATCAGGATAAGCATTTATTTTTAAATCTGTTAAACAGTACATGACTTAAATTTACTTACTGTATTACATTTATTGTGTACCCAAGACAATTTAACAATTATTATTTAGTATAACAGAACCTGAGTTTGATCACATTCGTTTTTGTGAGACAAGTGCTACTTGTGACCTTTTGAAAAACTCATAAGTACATACTTTTTCTAAATTGCACAAGATGCCATGCTATTTTTGTGACCAATTATTAACCTGTTAAGGGTAAGGACACACTTAGCTACTTTACTCTGGCTAACACCGGACAATTTTACTCATCAAAGGGATGAACCCTGCCCCTTGATGAGTTACTATACATGAAAAAAGTAGCACAGTCCCAAAAAAAAGGAATTTCATTGTTAGGAAAAGATAATTCTGTGCAAATAACTGTTACCTTTTTGTGCACCGCTCTAACCCAATAACCCAATCAGAATTGAGAATTTTTGTTCATATGTATAAAGTAGTACCTTGACGTACTAGTGCATTAACTTATGAGTTTTTTGAGGTACGAGCCATCACTCAGTCAATTTTTTGTTTTGAATTGCGAGCCAAACTCTGAGGTAGGAGCCAGTGAGCCAGCTTCAGAGTTAAGTTCAGTGAGTAAGTTAAGTTAAGTGATTAAGTGATAAGTGAAAAAAAATTGTAGCAATTAAGTTTATCAATAAAGTGTAGCATTAAGTGTGTAGCGAGTAAGTTAAGTTGAGCAATTTAAATGATAGTGTTCAATTAATTTCAATGGGAAAAATTGCTTTGACATAAGAGCAAATTGAGCTACGAGCTTGGTCACAGAACAAATTAAACTCGTATGTCAAGGTACTGCTGTAATTGAATTAGTAACAGTTAAACAGAGATATGTACACACAATGATACAGTTTGAACAGTATGAATGATTAGGCCAAGTAAAATAATGGTGTGGTTTCAGTTGCCTGACTGACCCTAGGTTAGCTCTGCCAACCTTGCATATTTTTGCCAGTGATTTCTGGGAATGAGTTTGAGATTGAGCAAGTGAAGGGCCTGGGAACAAGAATGTTGCTATGTAACACAAACTTGTTCCCAGTAGTCTTCTCACACAGTTGAGGAGTTGGCAGAAGAGAATTTACAGTTCCCTCTCCAGATGACTTCAAAGCAATTTCGGTCAGTTTCCATGCTGACCTAAATTGAAAAAATGAAAAAAGCTGACCTACCAACCCTAGTTTTTTTCAAGAGGTAACCAGAACCAAACAGTTTTTTTTATTTGGCCTCATAGCAGTGACAATACTTTTGTATGACCAATGACAATGTTCTTCGATGGCTGGTATTTGGTTGGAATACCCTCTGAATGTTCTGATGTGTTTTCTTGAGCTGATGGTGATGGTAACCTCAAGTATCGACAGTACTTTAACTCTTCTGATTCAACCTCCAAATTATGTCTATTCTTCATCTCACAGGTCTTATATTTTGATAGGAAGTCCAGAACTCGACTGGATTTAAATGTCTTTACGTCACACATACTACCTCTTCGTATTATCCCAAGGGTTGGTAAGGGCGATCCAGGTGTAGGTCTTCTACAATTGGGTCTGGTAGCTGTTGAGACAGGAGTACCTGGGATATCTGTGTCTGTCTTGTTGGGACCTTTCAAAGATGAGTTTCCCTTCTTGTATGAATCTTTCATTTTTTCAGCTGACTTTGACAGTATTTTCTCCAATCCTGATTCAGTTCCTTCACCTGGTCTTCTAGTATCAGTTGAACTGTCTGCATTAGTGGGTACTATACTTGGATTCCCCTCAATACTCTTCTGCTTGGTTGAAACATATGTTTATATGGTAAAGAAAAAGTGGTAGTTATTGTATCATCAATAAAATTTATTGATTCTTAACAACAATATCAAACTCCGTCCTATTACGCGAAATAGAGCCATTAAGCAAAGATGTTAAAATAAATTTTATTGAAACTGTCGTTCTGTTGTCACACGCAACGTCTTCAGAGATTAAGTGACTAATTGACAGGTTGACAAATATATGGGGATGGATTTCTAAGTATATCAGTTAAAACTAAAGAGAAGATTGGTGTTCTCTATTCTCAGTTCTCATCTCTCGCTCTTTTTTTTTCTTCTTTTCCCTGTATCCTTTGCCCGACCACTACTCCCCCCTTTATACGTAATTGTTATATTGAGAAATTCAACCCTATATATTTGCCAACCTCTCAACTGATCATTTAATCTCTGAAGGATTTGCGTG
This sequence comes from Heliopora coerulea, assembly GCA_030142905.1. NCBI lineage: Eukaryota > Metazoa > Cnidaria > Anthozoa > Scleralcyonacea > Helioporidae > Heliopora > Heliopora coerulea. The sequence goes on from JASJOG010000039.1 coordinate 403,863, forward strand.
TGGCAACGAAACGCCAGATTCAATAAAATATATTTTAACCTCTTAGCTTAATGACTCTATTTCACCTATTGTGCTGGGCTTTAATATTGTTAAGACTACGTTACCCGCCTGGTTCATCCATTGTTTACATTAATTAAAAAGTAAAATACGGAGTCTTCGAAGGTGAAGTAAATTCTCTGCATTACTCAGCCCTTGAAGTTTTCCTTTTGTCGAAGGCCTTCTGTAAATTCTGCCGGAAGACACCAGATAGCTGAAGTTTAATTTTTCACGTCGGCTATCCGTTGGCTTTTAAGGCAATGTTACATCCTGCAATTTTTCATGCAATTTATGTCGTGAAAAAACAAAAATAATGTCAAATTTGCACGAAGTGGTGTTGAACTGGTTGCAGTTGAGGTGATAGACATAACTTAGCCCTACGTTATCGAGCAATTTCTAGTTTTGAAAAACTAATTTGTTTAATAGGTGTTATACGGTGTAGTTTTTCGTGGAACTCCTCTTACTAATTTTTTTTCTACGACACAAGTTGAACTGTGTATTACGCTCTTATTCAACAATGCAAAATTCTTCTTTGCCTGTTGTACATGTACACAATGTAATCCTCAAATATTGGTATAGATATTGCAGAAAATTTTTTTGTTTACTAGTAAAATTGGCAATCGCGGTCAAAGTGCTAAAGACCGCAATTGTATGGGATCGCATGCAAAGTTTGCTATTGTAATATCAAGTGGTAAATATGGTTAAAGTAGGAACTGTATCGATTGTGGTAGAGGAGACATAATGCTTTTTCAAGTTTTGAAATTTTCATGTCTGAAAAGCTACATTTCCATTTCTACCAATACGGATGCGAACGCGCGATACAAATTTACATTCTCGTTACGGAAATGGTTTTTTTTTGTTTGTGTCTATTTGAGCGATCTTCATTCCGATTTTCCCGTCTTTTAAAAACAATTCATATCCAACCGCATACGAATCCGCCATACGACAATGGCAGAATCTTTGCATGAACTGATTCTTAAAATCGCGTCCGCAAGCCGTACCCGCATCCATATTCGCTTTTCCACCTATGGAAACACTTGTTATTTCTAGTTATCGCAATTTTTACCGCATCAGTATCGGTATCCGTATCCCTACAAATGGAAATGAAGCTTCATTCAGTGCGAGTAAACTCGAGTGAACAACTTCGCTCTTTTGTACAAAGTTCGTCTCATGAAACGTTTGACGTACGGAACGGTTTAATGATAGCAATTTAAGTGGTTTTAATGATGGAGTAGTACAAAAGAATAGTGATAATGGTTTCATCAATGGACACCAATCAACTTTGCCCGCAGATTTTTTTGGTATTATTTGAAATTGCTGGACATGAAATACCTGTGAAAAATGAAAAACCTCTGGTTCAACTTTCACCTCTTCTTCATCAATCCTCTCCCAATCTTTTCTTTGGCTGCCTCCATTTGTCACCAAATCATCGAGATCAACCTCAAAGGGGGGATTAACTCTCCCTGCACATTCTGCATCCTCAAGATCGTCAACAACATACTGTTTTGAACGAGCCACGTCCTTGAGATTGCTCCGTCCTCGCTCCAGTCGACTTTCAAATGGTATCTCTGAAGATGGATCACTTCTTGTCCTTTCTACTTTATCTCTTCTCTTGTTCACAGTCCTCAACGAATGTGTAGTTATCTGCTCTTTTCCAAACTCCAGATCCAAAGGTTTCCGCCGAATTGGAGTCTCCACATCTTTCCCAGTAGCTGGTGTAGCCAAGCCATAACTAGAACTATGGTTGGATCGTGGATCTCCTCCAGTAATATAAGGAAGGTTACTTTGACCGGAATACTTCGAATTTTCGTTCCCATTTTGTTTGCTTCTTAACTGCTGAAACTTGGCTTGCTTGTTCAAAATCAATCGTTTGTCGAACTGGGCGGATGACATAAACGACTTCTCCTCTAAGGTTATTTTCTCATGTGCTCGCCTTAGATTAGTTTTCCGGGTTGTAGACTGCATAAGGACTCGTTTTTCGGCCACATCGCCTTGGGTGTGAGGCATGTTGTCGGCTTGATAACCGTGATTCTCGTCCAGTGGCCTTCTGAACTACTTTCACAATTGTTTGCTGTTTAATTATTTATCGTACAGTGCGTTTGATTTATTATCCCGCGTTAATGATAGCGGCGTTTGTTTTATGTCAGTGCGAGTGCGTGGGTTGCATTAGGAAAAGCAAAAGGCCAAAGAAATGAAGAAGATGGAAACGAAGGGCCATTGCACGAAACTTTAGGATATTCTGTTTTCAGTTTCGGCAGTCCGTAAACCCTTCATTATTGACACTTAGTTTATAGCTAAGTTTTAACTCTTTCTTGGCTGTATCAGTCTTCTATTATAATTATTATTTTTTACTCTGGCTAGTGGCAAACGATTTTGCCATGACCAGCGGCAGACATCCTGCCAAGGAAGAGTTATAACTACCTTCTCAAACTTATTAGTAATTCATAAAGCAAAAACAAAAATACATAATCAGTAATTAAAAATCGGAGGAAGATTACTGCTGAATTTTGCCAACTTTCGCCTGGATTTTCGCCTGGATTTTCGCCTAAAATAGTGGTTCGTTTGAGAAGTAATGTCAAACACTCGTTGAGTGTTCTTCCTACGATTTTTCTAAATACCTCGAAACTTGTTAAAAAAGCTCATCTTTGAACACGTTTCTTCGTATTTAGAAATCGGAAGAAGAACACCAACTCGTGTTTGAAATATTACTCAACTAAGCTTCTCGACGTTTCGAGCGAAGGCCATGTATTCCATGCTACTAATCGCCGGACGAAGGGCCTTTGCTCGAAACGTCGAAAAGCTTGTTTTCTATATTTTAGATAGTGTAATAACCTCAAGAACGCCGCTGTTTTATTACTCAACTAACTCTTTCCCGGCTGGATGAGTGTTACTTTATATTATTCTGTCTAACATCAGTCGATTTTACTCATTAATCCCTTTTCTGCAGAAGCTCTCCCTTTGTCCAGTAAGAAAGTCTGTCCAGGGGTGGTGCCAGGAATTCCCTGATGCAGGGGCTAAACCAGATGGTCCAGGACCACACCCCTTCTATAATTTCCTTATTTGATGGTTGAAAAAATGCGGGTTTTTAAAAGAATAATCACAACAACTGCCTAGAAAGAGTTTGCTTTCAGATTTGGCATGAACAGAAGAGTATTATCTTTCTTGCCTAAACCAGTAACAATTATTCATATATAGATGTGCTATCATCATCGAAAATTCCCTGACAAAGTGTTAAATTTTCACTGACAGGGGCAGCTAAGGTTCCCTGACAGGGGGGGCCATAACCCCCTGTGTTGCCATCCCTGTATCTAGCATTAGCCAGAGTAAAAGAACAGAAGTCTTATTCCTGCTAGGAAAGGGTTAAGGATAGGGTAGACATCCTGATGTGAACTGCTAAGAGGCAGACATCACATTCAACTAAATAAAATCATGACATTTGCTGCTTAATGGGTCAAATGCAGTGGCATAACTAGGACATTTCCAGTGGGGGGGGGGGTCCTTGATTGGCCCTCAGCAAATTTGGATGGCCAACATGAAGTTCAGATTTTATTGAGTGCCTCTCAAACACACTAATTTGTCATCTTGCACACCTGCAATTGTAGAAATGTCCAACATTATAGAGGTTGGTTGTGACATTTCTCTACAAGTTGGGGTGGCCCAATAGATTTTTAGGCAGGCAGGGGCCCCCATGCCAGTCCTCTTGTCATGCCGGTCATGAAACAAGAAAAAAAGATGTAATTATGAACACCACCAGCCACTATTGCTTACCTGTCAGTACATGTATAGTGCACCACAAAACAAAACACGACCTGAAAATTGATATCTTGTAAAATACAGGATTTGGATTAAAAACAAGATGATTCAGTTCAATGATAGTATTTCATTTTATTTCATCAAAACATTGTCAGACCAATTGGGTCTTGTGGTTCTAATGTAGTTAGCTGTCACTGTAATTTCAAATCCCTGCCACTTCTCCTTTCGTTTTTATCCCTAGTATTCCTACTGAGGTTATTTGTTTGTTTTTCTTTTTGTTTGCTTCCATTTCAAATATTGTTCCAAAGCAATTAATTAAAAAAGTTAAAAAATTAAATGTGCATGTTCAAATGAATCTCTTGCTGAGAGTGAACAGAAAGCTTATGTCTTGCAATTGGATAACATAGGTTTTATAATGGTAGTTGTAGTGTGAATACAACTGATTGATTATTATTATATTATGGTAAATACATGATTCTCAATAAATAATTATGACTTTTTTTATCACATGGTTTTGTGCACACCCTAATTAAATAAGGTTGTGTTGATTTAGTTTTTTAATGAACATATTTACATGTATCCTTCAATAAATTATGACAATTTATACATTCATAGTTTTATGACTGTTAGGTCTATTAACTATTATTTTGATAATTAAAGTTATAACTCCAGGAAATAAAGTAATTAAGACCAGATATAACCAATATGGTATTGGTGGTGTACTACCAAATGGCCAGAACCATATGCCTCTTCTATAACCATCTCTAACATGATGTGAGATAAATGACAATGTTATCAGTAGAGATAGAGTCCATGATGAGGGGTAATATAGGGATACACAAGCTGTACAAAGGAGGATGGGGATCAAGATGGATGTTGAGTGTAGTGGTGGCCTGTGCTTCAAGGTCAGTGCATCCTGCAAGAAAAAATTAAGTATCAGTTGCAAAATAAGGAAAATCCAGATCACATGTCCAGGTTTATGTGAAAAGGAATTCAGGGAAAACATCTAAATGCTAATATTACACAATACATTGGTGATGGGTGATATTGAGATAACAAATATTTACTCATACCCTCTAACCAGCCAAATTTGATAATTTCTATTATGATTACTATCTGCATATAAGCTGGTCTGATGGTGTTCTTGAAATTGCTGTGAAGGTTCTTCAGCAAGATTAGTTTTTCAGTATTTCTAAGGCGTGGGAGAGTTTTTTTCGAGAAGCTTTTTTTCTATCCTTTAGATAGTGTATAACCTCAAGAACGCCGTTATTTTAGTTTTTCAGTGCTAATAGACTTATATCAACTTCATACACAGTATAAAACAATGTGAATATGAATGTAAATTGTTGAAAAACCAAAAACTGAATTAAAATTAGATACAAGGATGTGATGTTGATGTTCCTAGTCATTTTTCTTTTGTATCTGGGAGTCTTTTTTAGTCCATAATGTCTTCAGTTTTTTCAACATGTTTGGATAAAGATTGATGTGTTCTTTGTTTTTCCATAGTCCTGGATCTAACTCGTCGTACATTTGGATTAGCTAACTAGTTGTCTAGTTTTTAATGGTTCATACCACATGAGCTAAACCCTTGCAAAAAGTATAAAACTTTCAGGAGAAGAGAAATAAGAATAAAAACTAGTGAAAAATAAATACATTATTTACTTTTAGTGTAAATGCAGTCCCACAAGTACTGTTCCATTTGAATTTCATTCCAAGGACGAATGGCCATGAATAAATTCCACAAACTCTTCCATGGCTTCTGAGGACATTTAATCACTAAATAAATGCCTTTTGTGTCATGGTATTAGTTTGTAATACCTTGTTGCTTACCATGCAACTAAATTTAATATTGTATCATTTATTTTAATAAGGAAAAAAAATCAGAAATTTTCCCTATTTTCAGGAAATCTAGAAATTAAATTTCCTCTTGAGGAAATTAACACAAAAGGAGGTATAAAATGGAGTTAGGGATGGTAGTTTTTTAATTGAACATCACTCATCTCTCCTACAGCTTCTGGTTGTCATCAACCTAGGTGAGAATACCCATGGGATTTAACTGCATAATTAAGAACCTGGTCTGAGAGATCTCACACCAAGGTACTGATGCCTACCACGGATATTATATTTATAAACAGTTATTTTCTTTGGTAAATATAGATTTATACAGTTAAGACACTAGTATAGTTGCTTGGTATCGATTTAGATATTGTACAAGCCGTATTACCTTTAATTTGAATGATTTTGCTGCTACAAAATGATCCAAGTCTATCGCACAGGCTATTATTCCGCATAAAACCATCTCTGCGACATCTCTTCTCTTCGTATCACTCACACCAGTTACTGCAGACCAGCTAACGAAAGCAATTATACCATGACCGGTATTGTCAACAATGGAGCGTAATACATCGTTTTTCATGATAAAGGATACCTTCAGGGCTTCGTCAAATGATAGACATGTCAGTGGAAGCAATATATAAGGTAAACTATCAGAAATATTCATCGCTATTCAAAAGATACCTCTTAAAATTTAAAATACTCTTTCTACTCTTCATTGTTCCAAGAATCCTGAGGGCAAAAACCCGACAATTCGTGTAGAGCCCCGTACGGAGACTGCGCCCAGGTTACGTAACCGCCACAGGATGACGAATGAGTGAAACCATGGCGAAACACAAGTTATGCAGCAGTTTTGCTAAAAGCAACTTGGCCTGTCAAGAACATGAGTTTTACACAGGTTTTTAATACTTTTTAATACCTATCAAAAGTTAAAATGCCTGCTAGGGCTCGCTAGACGTCTTTTCTACGCAAACAATACAACTTCGCGTTCAACCAATTAGAACTCGTTCTGAGGTGTCAATCAAAATTTCAAAATAGTAGGGAACCAATGAAATTCATCTACAAGTTAACTGATTTTTCATAGCAAACCGTCTGGAAGCACCAACCAATGTGGGCAAGTGAGATTATCTAAAAGGGGCAATTAAAACGAAGATTATGACCCCTGAATAATTTACAAATTCTAACTACTATCTGGAAAAGAAAACCACCAAAGCGGCTCAACCCCCGAAGGAAAAAACAATTCCAGTGATAATATGGGAAAGACTTCACAGGCGAGAGGAGACAACGTTGTTTTCAAATACCTTCCGTCAATTTGGCGATGAAACAATATCGTGATTCAAAGGTTGTTCTCTCTTTTTTTTGCTTTGAGTTGACTAAGAAACTTGGCTAATTGAACTGTTTAGGGTAACATATCTTTTAGAACGAGGACTGGAACACTTAAAGTTAATTTTTTTGTCCATTTGTTATAGAATATCAACAAGGATCAAGTCCGCTAACAACGGCTGCATGCCAGCAGCCCGACACGACCCCATGGACTTGTTCAGTAAAGGTAAATATGAGACAAATTTTTTATTTTCTTGTATTTAAGAACCATTCAGAAGTTTTGCTAAAGTTTTTTACAGTTTTTCACCCTATTTCAACAAGTTTTCCGAAGTACAACTTTTCCCGCCGATTTGTGTGGTCTTGCGTATCAGTTCTTTGTCTTTAGCAGGGGCCAGCGAGTTAGCTTTAAGGCACATAAGTGTTTTTTTTTGGCTAATTTTTTCTTCTTATTCTTTTATAGTGTTTTTTTTTTGGGGAACAAAGCAGCCCCAACATGGAGGCGGACACGTAAGTCAAAGACAGAGATATGGAAGTGCGAAATGAGGTGAAAGAACATTCAAATAGCGCTGACACACAACCTAATTGAGGTTGATAAAATGTCAAAGTGAGGTGATAACAAAAACCCGTACAACGAGATGATAAACAATGAAATATGTGGGTTGAGACAGAAGCCAAAAAGGACAGTTGTGGCCAAAGTCAATGGAATACTCAAGCTGACCAACAAGCAAATAGGGAATAAATGGAAAAAATGAAAAGAAAGCCATGAAACAACAGCAAAACTGAGGTAAGGGATTAAAGCTGAAACGTTTAGTGATCAGGGAAATGAAAGAGCAGCACCTGGGCTGACTTGAAGGGTTTCACTCTTCACTTTTTATCAGGGGTGGTGGCGTACCAAGGGGGGGTCTACTGGGGCACTTAATCGGAGGGCGAAATTTTTAGGGTGACAATTTCATAAACAAAATCTCAACTTTTTTGGTCTTTTTTGTAAACTCAAAAAGTATTTTGCCAACCTCAACAAAACAGTAAATCCATATCTCAACCTGTCATCATTAATTGATGACTTTGTATCTGACAAAGCTTGGAAGCACCTGTTTCAAATTCTCAATTACATTTTCAGTAACAAAATTAGAAAGCACCAAAAAAACACTTATTTCCACAGAAGTACCTCATTTATTCACCTACTGGTAGTACAGGTGTCCAATTATTATCATACAAGGAGCTTGGGGTGAGATTAAAGAATGTCAAGGGGGGGCACCTTTGACAGGATTTGTCTGTTGAAGTACCACGTAGGTAAGGCTCCACTCAGGGGTCACTTTCAAAACTATTCAACATAGAAGGAAGATCCAAAAGCCTTGAATTTTTTGGTGTTCAAGACCTGTTACTAAGTGTGGATAAACTAGCTCAGTAATCATAAGTTACTAACAGTATTTAAGCAAGTAATTACCTGCCAACAAGGCAGTCAATGTGCCAGCTTGGCATTTATGAAACTAACAAAGTCATGGGAATTCCAATGGTGATGACAAGATGAGATAAAACAAAGAATAAAAAAAAGGCCAAAAATTTGAACATAAAGGTAAAATAATCTAAGTAAAGAAACAAGACAACAAAGCCATAGCTGTAGGAATTGTGGGGTCACAGGGCCCCCTCCCCTAACTTTTGTGAGCAAGCATAAAATTAGATTAGTGAAAAAATAGCCTGAATAAAACTTTGTCATTTCTATAACTTTTCCCTGAATTACCATTGAAAATTTGTTTGAAGACCATGTCCAATCTTGTCCTCTGAAATAAACAATGTTATCTAAATGGCTGAAAGTCCTGATGTGTCTGCAGGTTGTGCCAGCAAAAAGACAAAAACAAAATACACAGTTACTGGATGTTGCACTGCCTTCTTTAAATTTTTGAGAAACTATATGCTGCTGTTGTTCTAGCTCCAAAACCTGGCCCTGCAATCTGCCTCATGCTTAGGGGTTGAACTCACAAAGAAACAAGGGCACATTTTGGTATCATACTCTGGCTTATGCCAGATAATTTTACTTGTCAAGGAGATGAGTCCTGCCCCTTGACAAGTCAAAGTATGATCATGAAGCTAGTGCCAGACTCTTTAATTTGTGCCTCACAGTTACTTAAACCTTCCTAAACCTATGAAAGCTATGTTTTCTTCTCTCCATCATCAAGGAGAAGAGTTTATTCAGTAGTTACTGGTCATAGATTAGATTGTTAGTTAAGATTAAAGCTTGGCCACTTTTGAACTAAATTTTAGTGTGAGTTGAATTTCACAAAGTACTTACTTACATGCAGCAGACATTAAAGGATTATTGCAGTTTTTCAGTGCAATTTGCTAGCTTAAACCAACAACTCAACAGCAAACTTGTCAAAAAATCAAGAAGACAGAAAATGATAGTACAATAATTACTATTAAGCAAAATGAAATATAATTTAGGGTACAAGAATATTATATGTTATTTTCCTTTTTCATACTTGTATGTTTTTAAAAGAAATATTTCTATTTGTTCATTAACCAAAATATGCTTAATGGAACTTCTGTTAAGCAATTGTTTTTGTCACTTTTACTTACTATGTTTTTCTCTTTAAAAGTAAAACAATTATAAATATAGAATTAAGCTAAATAAAAATTAAAAATCGCGGTCAAAATTTGATATAATCATAATAAGTTAAACTAAACTTAAAGGACAACAAAACAAGGTAAATGGTTATACACTATCTTTTAGATAGTGTATAACGTCAAGAACGCCGCTGTTTTATTGAAGCTATCTACACTGGACCCCCGCGCCCTAAATGGTAACAAAATGAATGGTGATCTATGCAAGGAGTTTATTGAGGTACCAAGTCATATTTTTCAAGTAATTCAATTAAGGGGCAGGTCCAGAAATCACTCTAAGGCAATTGTTACATAACAAGGGGTCAGTTACCCTTAAGTACCAAAATAGCAGGGTGTCAAATAGTGACATTGTAAAAAAAATTAAAATCATAAACATTAAAAATATATAAAAACATAACAAAGGCCATTACCTTCGACCATGGAATTACTGTGGTAAGCAACTTTTCACGTTTGACATACTTGATCGTTCCAAGTTAACCATCGTCACCTCCCGACCATCGTGCTCTGTCATTGAACATCCTGAACAAGGCTTTTTGTTCATGAGGTAATTTGATGGTGAATCTAAGATTCAATTCTTTTATTGCATATTTCGGTTTACCTTCCTTCCAGCTTGAGCTCAATTTTTAAAGTATTCATTCACCTTTTTAAATTTATATATAATTTCTCTCCTGGGCAATTTCAAATTTCCCACCCACCAGCCTCTAGAAAGGGGGTGTGGTGGTAAGTTGATACCAGGCTTCAACTGGAGAGAAGTTGATAATTGAAGATGGCGACCTACAAGGCAGTTGGCGTGTCTAAAGTGGTCTTGAGAAAGCTTTTTGGTAATGGTTTTCGCATCCGTAAAGCTGATTTTTCCTGGTTTTGATGAGAAAAGCGATTCGTAAAGGTAAGAGTACTTCTTATTACGTTTTGAATGCCATTCTACTTTGCTAATGCAAGAATTTTTGCTTTACTAAAGTAAGTTTGTCAGAGTATGTTGCTTACCCTATTACTAACGTGCATTCGGAGGAAATCTGAGGGAAGGACGTCTAAAATTAAAGATTGTCTTGCTGGAAAAATCTTGTTTTTATATGAATACTAAGATGACGGGAATGATGTTAAAACATTGAGAATTTCTACATAGCAGGAGACCAGTGTCACAGGGATTTCACCCACAAAGGATATCGTTCCACGTGGGAATTTTACCCCTCCCAATAAATTTTGAGACAATTTAAAATATATTTCAGAGAAGGCAAACCAAAATGATTATTTGATAAGCATTGTAAAAAAGTGGATGAAAAAAGTTATAAAAGTGTTATGTATGAAAAAGTGTAAAAGTATGAGCTGTTGTTGCTTTGTTAACAACTGCCACTTTACCAAACTAACAATGCATAAAAGATAGCACTGAGTTGTGGAAAATAAGTACTTTTCTTTGGGCATCAAGTAATGTGCTGTTTATTGTCAGCTTAAAAAAAATCATGAACAAAACACTCAGAAGATGCACTTGAGGATGCTAGCAGAGTCAAGAAGAAAAGGGGGTAAAACCCCCAATGAGGGGTGACGATGGGAGGTGAAACTTCTGGGGATTTTGTCCTGAGAGGAACAAAATCCTTGTGACACTGGGTGATCTTGCTGAAAAGTGGGAGTCTCCCTAACTGTAGTAGTTCCACATTTTTCTTAATTTATTAATATTTATATATTAATTTTATTACATTTCTCAAGAAGGATTTATCCACTGAGCTATTTTGGCTTTTTTCTACTAACCTCAGGGAGTTCATTGGTTCCAACCATTGTTATAAATATATTTAAACATACTAGTGAAGGCATACATTATTTTTAGTGCTGTAACATAACTTTCCTTTTTTTCATTTTCAGACAATGTATATCAGAAATGAAGAAGAGTCAGAGAAAAGAAGAGGAAAAGACCTCTACATTTGTGGCTTCATGACCAGTATGTGTCTTTGATCCTGTCTAATGTAAGTTAATGCAGATGCTAGATAGCACAAGCTCATAAATAAGTTGCTGAAAACAATGCAAAATAAGTATTTGCCATCAATAAGAAACTAATGTGTAAAGATCCACTATGCTAATCTAGGAACACTCCATGAAGGTCATATCAATGTTAGTAAAGTGATCTGCAGGTTGTTATGAAAACAATGAGAACCCATAACAGCTGATAATTATCATTTAACCTTGATTAATTGCAATGAAATCAGGAGAGCCTATTGTTTTTTACCCCATTAAACTTTCATGTATATACGAGCAGTTAATTAGAAGATCTTAACAAGACTTCTCTTAGGGCAAGAACTTTTGTCAAAGCATAAGTGGTTTATTTCCATAAGATCATAAAAGTGCAAATGTTAATATAAACTTCAACTTATATTATGACTTTGCTTTCCATCTGGTAAATTGCTGGTTACTAATTTGTAAACTTCAACTAAATGACAAATTTCTTTATTACATACATGTTTCAGCAAAACTCGTGCCATCTTCAGTGCAAATGATAATAGGTTATTTACAAGCAATATTTATGTGACCTGATAAACATTACAAGTGTATGACTCATCTAATGGAAATTCTCACACACGTCTGTCAGAATGATTAATTAAATACAAAGGTGTGACTAATTAATGGAGGTGGTAGGCATTGAAAGCAAGATGTAGAATTGTTCATGAAGTGTAGTGGACAAGAACAGTTAAGAAGAAGAATGAAAAAAAAAAAAAATATATATATATATATATATATATAACTACAGATGGAACCATTTCAGCCTACTGGGCCTCATCAGTGTAGTGCTGATGAGCAGGATGGAGAAGCCTATATTATATAGGCAACTCAAATGTCCCACACTTGTGGTACATCTATATATATGTATATATATATAAACCAAATAAATGTAATGAAAGTGTCACAGGTATGGCATGGATGTATAGAGTGCTCAATACCGTAATAGGCAGAGCAAAAATGCAAAACAAAGGCAAATTTTTGTTTGCTGTTGCTACTCTGAGTTTCACATGCTTAGGTGATCATCAGGCTACGGTCAGTATATATATATATATATATGTATGTATGTATAATACATATATAAATAATTTTTAATTAATCATTCTTACACACATGTGTGAGAATTTCTATTAGATGAGTCATACACTTGTAATGTTTATCAGGTCACATATAAATATTGCTTGTAAATAACCTATTATCATTTGCACCGAAGATGGCATGAGTTTAGTCAAAACATGTATGTAATAAAGAAATTTGTCGTTTACTTGAAGTTTATATAAGTGGTTTACACATGGATTTTGACAGTTTTGGCTTATTTTTCTTGCAATACCTGATCTGTCACTGTATGTGTAGCAATCTCATAGAAAAATCACTTCCAGCTATCAAGTCAATCCCATTACAAAGCAGTGGCACTACTAAATTGGATTTTTTTTTGAGTAGAGGGACAGTTTATTTTGATGAAGAAAGTGGGAATTCCAACCTGATGTGACTTGTCAAAGTTCTTTACTGATACAACAGTGTAACCTCAAAAAGAAAATACATGACCTCATTTTGTGACAATTTCTTGTTTTTTAATGTGGGAGGATATTCTGAAATTCGTCAATTGGTGTACTTTCCACTCAGTAAGGTTAAAATGAGATACATGAGTAGTAAGTGGTAAGCAGATGGTAAAACCAGCAAAAAGTGAAGAGGAACAAAAAGTGGATTTCAAATAAAATTTGACAATCTTCATGAGTTTCTTACTGTGGCAAATACTATTAGCAACATGGAACTCTCCTTTAACTACTTCTATTTAGCAACTAATTTTCATCAAGGGCCAGATGTTCAAAAGGTTATTTGGTTGATGAGCTTTGACTGTGCAGGGTCCTGCCTATGGTGGGCAGTACTGGGCGGTAGCGTCTGGCACTTATGCCAAAGTGGACCCTTCTGCCTGGCACTTAATAAGTGTCAAATCTGTGATAAGGAAACCTCCAGTGATCCTCCTTGTTTTTGTTTAAACAATATTATTGATCATCATTTGGTAAAATTTAACACTGCAATGTGCACACTTACCTACCAGAGATTCATTGAAATGTAATATCTATTCAAAACCAGAACGGATTGTCTGATGACTTTGGGGGTATGACTCTGGGGGCCTGCATGTACCTGACACTGAGATGGTCCTGGGCAGAACCCTGACTGTCAGTAGTTAAAATTATGTGGACCACCACCTGAAAATCATGCCTGAGAAGAATATCTTTTGATAAAAAACTTACCATAAACAGTGTTTCCCATGATGCAAAATGCCAGTCAACTGCGATCAAAGGTTTGCACACAAACCTTTTGAGCAAATGGCCCACTCAGGTTTCTTTTGATGGTGTAATCTTTTAAGAAGTATTTTTGCTTTCCAATTTGTGGTAGTATTCATGTAGTTGAAAGTATTACTTAATGTGGTTTGGTACAGTTTCTTCAAATGTGAAAAAGTGCAAGTTTTGCCCTAAAAACCTATGCATTAGTATTTTGGAAACAAAAACTGAATCGTGTTCTATTTGTTGGAAGAGTTCTTCTGAGAGAGAGACAGTTGGGGCAACACAGATGACTTCAAATTGATAAAATCTTTTAAAACTTTCTATGTTTAACGTCATGGGAGAAGTCAACCACATACGCTGTATCAAGCAGGGCTCGAAGTAGAAAAAAATTATGGCCTGACATTTCAATATTTGAACTGCCAAAAATGGAACCAATTAGCATCAAACAAATGAGTGTGATGAGAGATCAACCAAACCATTATGTGGACCTGACATGAAGTCGCTGGTGGTTACTGTAAGAGTAGACCGCTGGATTTTTACACGTACGCGCCTGCACTCGGAATGGCGAAAAGAAAAAAGCGAGAAACACAAACACATGCACAAACACCCGTAAAATCGTAGGAAATTGTCGTTCATAATAATCTTCAATGTGTTTTCCACAGTTATTATCGACTCAGGTCATATGTTAAGAAGAGGAGCAATAAATAAAGAAATAAGATAAGCATATAAACAAAAACAACTGAACTCTATACGATTTCGCCTGCCATTATATTTTTGATTTGGCAGTTCAAAGAAATTTTTGTCTGCCATTCCTCAAATTTGACCTTCATTTGGCCATTTGCAGCCCGCTATTTCGAGCCCTGTCAAGTGAAGTTGATCAATTTCAATATTCCAAAGGAAATCATGAATATCTTTGAGATTATTTAATTAAGTTGTTCGAAACTTTCTTTGTTTCATGCCTGGGAGGAATACGACCACGATTATATTGAGATCTTTCGGACATATTAAATATTAGTATAAACCACACAAGTGAATACTAGTTTTCTCGCGCTATTATTGGCTCCTGTTTCTCGGAATATTCGAGAATGGCCTCCGGGAAAAAAAAATTGACACTCGTTTTGCTTCAGCTAAGCGAAAGAGGATTTTTTTGGAGAAGGTTTCTGAACCACGATAAAGGCAGCAAAATTTGGTGTTTCATTAATCACAAGTCAAACGAATGAAGTTGTCCTTCAGTTGCATCTTGTAGTTGGAGCGGAGAAATCGAATGAGACCAGTCACCACTGTGAATATAACTCTTTATTAAAATATTAAAAAGTTAAAAAGGTATTCGTCTTAGCTTTCGTCGTACAACGACATTGTCAGAGACAAAGAAAGATAAGAGATAACAGCTTAATGCAGGTGTTGGATATGCTAAAATGTTAAAATATATATGTTAAAATATGTAAAACTAATATAATTTTAAATATATGGATTTATAAATAGTCTAAAACAGTAAGTCGGATAGTTCATTGCATCCCTGTCGAGAATTGATTTGTGGTTTTTTCTTTTTTAATATGGAAAGCTTCTTTTAAACGTAAATTTATTGGGTCAGTGTCCCTGGCAATACTTTTCACGCTTAATCAGTCACTTTATTTGGATATGAGCTTTCTGTAAGTTTGATGTCTGGAGTATAGTAGGTAGATGTATATTCTCAACAGTGGGAGGAAAGACATTAAACGTCGAGCATTGGCGGAGAAAGTTTGGTTGCTGTTTCCTCTTCGCTGTTTTAGACTGTTTATAAATCCATATATTTAAATTTATATTAGTTTTACATATTTTAACATATATATTTTAACATTTTAGCATATCCAACACCTACATTATTATCCTTCTTTGTCTCTGACGATGTCGTTGTACGACGAAAGCTAAGACGAATACCTTTTTAACTTTTTAATATTTTAATAAAGAGTTATATTCACAGTAGTGACTGGCCTCATTCGATTTCTCCGATCTAATTAATCGCAACTGTTTTGTTTTTCTTTCGTAAAAAATGCACCAAAACTTTGTCCAAACATTTTTATGAAGAATCATTCAACTGGGTATGAATTCCACTGACTTTTTCCCTTTGTCAGAAGACAACAAAAAAAAATAATAGAAATTTGAGCATGCTTTTTCGCTTGTGTGGTTTATATAAAATTAAACAATTATTCACCGTAGAGTCAATGGATAGTTCAAATATTTAGTCGATCGCATTGTTACTTGTTGCGTATCTACCCGCAATCCACCTCCACTTTGACGTTCAGTTTTAATCTCCTCCGAAATATTTTGGGCATAGTTTTGAGGGTAAGTTTCCATTTTTCATATTTGAAGTAACTTTTCCAAACCACCATAGATAGAGTATACATCGTACCCGCTCCCAGTCTCATCGCGGAATGCTCCTTCCCAAAACTCTCCGGTCACAAAACCTAGAATCTCCTCGAGTAATTCGACGAGTGGAAATTGGCGCTAAGTTTAAGATGATAAAACGTGGCGGTTTGCCCAAGTGTAACGTTTCTTGTCTGTATTATAACCAATCACCGCTGAGATTCCAGAATTGGTGTATCTCACAAAAAATTTACACAGATATAGATTTTGATCAGCTATTGGCCAAGATGAAACAGTGTGAAAAGCAATTTTGCACGAGGGTAGACATGCGCTCAAGAGGAAGCATTCCGTGGTCACACCATTGAACTCTAAAAGGACTGGAATGATACCTGCAAACTGTATTTTGAAGCAAACATGGAGGTCAAATTTCAGGTCATCCCAGTCCCCTAAGAGTTAAAACACGCAACCTATAGAGAAAATACAGAACAATGGTGACTCCGAAGATTGATATCATTTTTATTTTGAACGTTTCGACTATCTTGAAGTCATCATCAGGAATGCTGTAGGTGCAGTGGGACGAAGTAAACTAGTAGACAAAACAAAACACTGGTCGTTGTTACTTTTCAAAGAAGGCTTCGCTATTCGTGGACAAAAACCGACACACAACCACAGAACTGAAACTTGAAAAGAACTTGTCATTTTCTGTTGATTAAGGTAGATACACGAAGTTCTCTTTTCCAATTCTCTTTTTTTCGTAAATAGACGATCAAATTACTGCAACCTCATTCCTGATGATGACTACAAGCTGGTCCAAACGTTGAATAACGAATATTTGAACGAATCATTTACGATTTTCGGAGAATCCGTTGTTTCATGCTAAGGGTTAACATGGGTAGAAATACGTGTGAGAAGTTAAAAGGATCAGGTAACTGACGAAACTTGGAGGAGAAAATATTGATATTTCCTCTCCCAAGTTTCAGCAGTTACCAGATCGTTTTAGGTTTTCACAGGTAGTTCATCCTTTTCAACATTCTACAATCCTGACCAAAAATATAGGGACAACGCTTTAAAATGAATACACTTTTTACCTTCCCCCTTCGACGTTGCGAGTTTTTGGTCAATTTTTCACTTTGCATGTGACCCAGCCAGCATCTGACGCGGTGGAAGGAAGCAACATTGATGGAGGGGGAAAAGGACGGGAGAGCAAGCACTTTTCGCTCTTTCGTTTTTGA
Organism: Heliopora coerulea; assembly: GCA_030142905.1. Taxonomy (NCBI): domain Eukaryota; kingdom Metazoa; phylum Cnidaria; class Anthozoa; order Scleralcyonacea; family Helioporidae; genus Heliopora; species Heliopora coerulea. The sequence goes on from JASJOG010000039.1 coordinate 421,273, forward strand.
TGCGATTGGTAGGGAGACATTCGCTACGCTGTCCCAAGTATTTTCGGCCAGGATTGTAGTTTGTTTATGTGTAGAAATATGGAGCCAACATGTGTGAACATGTAAAGGATAGAACTTGGACCGAAAACTGTCATCTTGAAACTTGATATTCAAGTTAAAACAAGAAACAGACAAGTTGAAAACGGTAATATTTCTGTTCTGTTTCAGAGTCATCACAAAACCAAATGATTTACAGAATTCGCCACGTTGTATGTATACAATTACAAAGATATCATCGGTTATAATCTTTGTAATTGTATACATACAACGTAGCGATCTTTTGTAAATCATTTTTTTTGATGACGACTCTGAAGTTGAGCAGAAATATTACTGTATTCAGCTTGTCTGTTTCTTGTCTTAACTTGAAGACCAAGTCTCAAGATGACATTTTTCAGTCTGTGTTGTGGTTTTTACATGCTGCATGTGTCAAGTAGTGTAGGTATATTCTATGTGTATAATACATTACCTGTCAACTTGTGTAAAAATGTTCTAAGTGTCAACTTGCGTAGAAAATATTCTAAGTGTCAACCTGTGTAAAAATATTCTAAGTGTCAACCTATGTAAAAATATTCTAAATGTCAACCTGTGTAAAAATATTAAGTGTCAACCCAATAAAATTTTTGAAAGTCTCGATTTGTAAAATCGAAAGTAAAATGCTAAGTAGGTCATTAAAAGAGATAGTGCAATTTTTAAAAATTTTTCCTCCCCTACCTTCCACCTCTTCCTTTCCTCCCTCCTCGCTCTTTCAAGTGCCTTGTTCTCATTTCTTACTAGTATTATTCCTCTTAACTCAAGCAGCTCATGAATAATTTCGGATTTTTTGCATTGAAATAGCCGACGATCATCCATCAGAATTGAACCCTCGTACTCTCGCACGAACTGAGTCGCCTTTACCAATACGCCATGTCGCATTTCATATTAACTGAAATTTGATACTAATATTTAACCAATTTTTTTTGCTATCTGCCACTAACAAAAATGCTCAGCACCATATTAAATGTCGGAGTCAAACTCTCCTACTGTGACCTTAGCGACTCAGCCATTTAGTACTTGACGCAGGGTAATGTTTGATAGTTATACTTAATGCAAAGTTTTCCATGTCCCACTCTGTTAAAAAGGCGTTCCACCATATTAAAAGTCCAAATATTGCATGGAAGTAATCGACAGTCATCCGACCAGGCTCGAACCTGCACACTCTCGCAGGAAGTCATTCCCCGTATCCAATGAGCCACTTAAAGTCTCCACTCCATAATAAAATGCTAAGTAGGTCGTTAAAAGAAATAGTGCAATTTTTAAGAATTTTCCCTCCTCTACCTTCTACCATCCTTCCTTCTTGTCCCTTACTCTTGCTTATCTAATGTCTTCATTTCTCACCATTTTTCTTATGCCTTGTTTTCATTCTTTCGTATTCCATGTGTCGTTATTCCTCGAATCGCGTGCAGTTCATGAATAACTTGCAAATTTTGCCATTGAAATACACGAGTCCAGCATTCGAACCCTCGAGCTGTCGCACCAACGTAGTCGCTTTTACTGACGAGCCATTAAAGTTTGCATACTAACTCTGATTTGATGCCCATATTTAACCCTTTTTTTCTATATCAATCTGACAAAAACGTTCAGCACCTGATTAAAATTCGAGGTTCGAACACCAACACTCGCACGAACGTAGTCGCTTTTGCCAACGAGCCATTTACGTCTTCATACTAATTCTAAATTGACACCCATATTTAACTTTTTTTTTCTGTATCACTTTGACAAAATTGTTCAGCACCTTATTAAAAGTCGACGTTCGAACACCAACACACTTGCACGAACATAAAATAAATTAGTAGAAACGTGGTCGAGTACTATTGCAAATGCTGCATTCTGATTGGCTACGCTACTCGCTATCTATTCGTCGATAGATAGCGAGTAGCGAAAATGGCTTCCACCTCTCGTTTTTGTGAAGTTTCTGAAGACGAAATAGATTGCCTACTTGAAAGTGCAATCCCAGAGAAGACGAAAAATGTTCTTTGCTAAGTGTTTCTACTAAAACAATTAGATTATTCGCTCTCGATTTCTATGACGTGATAGTTGACGAGGGCGAAGCCCTCGTCAACTATCGCCTCATAGAAATCGAGAGCGAATTATCTCATTGTTAAATAGAGTACTGCGTAGGCACTGTTGAAATCGAAGTGAAATAATCGAAAAGGTCTGAGTAATGCCGAAATGTAAAGAGTAGTTTTCTAACGTTTCGAGCGAAGGCTCTTCGTCAGAGAGAAGTCGTTTTCTCTCTGACGAAGGGCCTTCGCTCGAAACGTTAGAAAACTACTCTTTACATTTCGGCATTACTCATACCTTTCCGATTATTGCACGAACATAGTCGCTTTTACCGACGAGCCATTTACGTTATACTAATTCTAATTCGATACCTATATTTAACCGGTTTTTTCCATATCACTCTGACAAAAAAGCACAACACCATATTAACGTATTGCAATGTAGTGTGAATCTGCAGACTTTCCTCCACAAACTACTGAATATCTATGCGAAACATATTCACGAAATCAATAAGAAACGATTGATCAAATGCAGGCTTCTCAAAGTAAAAGACAAAACATATTCCGAAAAACAGTGTCATCTTGTAAACTCAAGATTCGAGTTATATAAGAGACGAAAGTGAAATGGTCTCTTATATAACTCGAATCTTGAGTTTACAAGATGACACTGTTTTTCGGAATATGTTTTGTCTTTTACTTTTTGAAACTGTCGGCTGGTCGTGGGTTCAGGCTTCTCAAACATGGCTTTTTGGGGAGGTAATGTTTACAAATCGCACCGTTAGCACTGGCTACCCACTTCAGGATAAACACTATTTCTGGACGTTCAAAATTTACTAAGAGCCAAAGAAAAACGCGAAAAAGGAAGGAAGCATACAGTTACAAACTCCGTGAAAAATTAATTATATCAATTGCACAAATACAGTGGATAAAAGTAACTGGTTCAGCAAAGTATGGTAATATGGCTGAAAAATTAATAAAGTGTTCAAGAGTGAACAACGATTACTGGCCTCAGTGGCCTGTTCAGTCAATTCATCTAAAAGTTAATTGCTCATTTACCACTACTGAACAAGCTTCTTTTAAAGTCACAGCATATATATGTTCTTATATATGTTCTTTACATGAAAGATGAGTGTATAATTAACTACACGAACGATATAGCCCATATTTGCCTACGAAAAGTTTGTGCTTCTCATAAGTACTGAACACTAAGTATAAAAGGGTCTAGCTAAAGATGGCCTCCCTTTGATCATGAACACATTTATCCTCAAAACTATTGTTGTTAACGATAACTTCAATTATCTTTAAGATGGCGTTATTTATTATCCATGGTAATAAAAATGAATTGTATTACAGCCAAGGAAATTCATGAGTGATATAAAACGACAAACTCATAGGATTTCTTTTTTGTGTGTGTATATTTAAAAAAAGAATAGATCTCGCACATGCACAATGCCACTCTGTAATTATAAGGCCAAGCTACTTCAAAACGCAAAATTACTTTAACTAAATAAGCCACCTCTGAAAGATAATCCAATGAAAAAAAAACCCTTGTAACATGTAAGCCAAGGGTTTATTTTCAGAAGTTTATGGCATTTCATATAATAATTAGTCCTTCGCTCTTCTGACATTATGAGTTAACCAATACTCTAAAAGAACTTACTCGAGGAGATGGCTTATAGTCTACCAAAACTTAAAAACAGCAAAGACAGTAAGAAGGCTGAACAGCAAACAACTCAAGATTCTTCCTTTTACGATTCCAATTGCGTGGTTGCAAAAGTCAGAAGTGCAACAGCCGACATTGCACTCCATGTAAGCATATTCTGGATCATCAAGGTCTTCACAAGCAGCATCATAACGTTCACAGTACCACTCATCAGCACAGAATTTGGTGTAACGATATCCACCAGTAATGGCTTCTTTTTGCATGCTAAAGCATTTGTTCATCCCATAGCCACAGGTTTGGTTGGATTGCATGCATTCCCCAATTTCCTTGTTGAGGCATGTGTAACACCTCAGAGAAAAGGCTGAAAATGATTAAAGGATGGCATGTGCAACATCAATATGGTAGCTATACTGGTAGCTGTACTCAGCTGATGTAATAAGTGGAACTGGCTATTAATCATTTAGTAGAAATGATTGGATTCAGTCTGAGTTAATTTCCATAAAACAACCTTTGCATTTTCAAACTGTCAGACCTCAATCACAATCTTCACAACCTTTTCCCCTTCCCATTAATCAAGTTGAGTTTTAGAACTAATAATGAACAAATCACAATGCTGCTGAATACACGTAAGTTGAGCTTACCTCCACCAATCAACAGGCAGATAATTATTCCTGCTAGAAGCTTCATTTCAGAATGAAAAAGACCTGGCAAAACAAATAAATATAAGTTGCAAGTATTTTATGCCACCCTATACTGTTTCCCGATAATTAAATACCTTAACCATGCTGCTTCTAGTTGTCTACAAGAATGTTTTAATCAATGATGTAATTGTGGTAGCTTGGTAATCATAATGTTCTTGATTAATTTTGAGACACGTTCTCTGACTAAATTTATTAAATATACAAGCTTTTGACTACCTAACTGTTAAATATACAAATATACAAGCTTTTGACTACTCTTGCCTGTTGAAGACTACAGTTAGGTAGTCAAAAGCTTGTATATTTAATAAATTTAGTCAGAGAATGTGTCTCAAAATTAATTGTCTCAACCTGGCTGCGCAATCTCCATATTTTCTCATAATGTTCTTGACATGCACACTCTCAAGCTACTCTCTCAGAAAAACTTTCTGAGTCCCTGATGGGAATTGAATATGTCTTACATCAATACGAGTCAGTACATAAATGTAACCTTTGCTCACCATCTGAGTCTGTGTGGCTCAATAGTTAGAGCATCTCACTGGCAATTATAATGTAATTTTCAGGCAAATCACCATGCAGGATTTTTGATAATCACCTGAGCAATTGTACTAATTTACAATAATGTACTGGTCTGATGTTAATCCAGACCAATAAGTTATGGAGGGGAAATCTTTGAGTTGATTGTTATGAAATTCAAGGGGAATTATGCACCTACAACAAAAAATTCCCAATAGCAAAATTGTGCTGCATCACTGTTACTCCTTATATTCAATGGTAAATGTACAAAAGTATGACAAATAAATGATTAACTGGTGGAAACAATAAAAAGCAAGAAGAACAAGTTACAAGGTAAGGTAAACAGCAATATCTGACCACAAATAACCGTTACAAATGGGAAAGAAAAATCAGCCAAGAGTGACGATCAGTCTGTAAAGAAGTTGGCATCAGTTGCTTTAGGAACCACCGAAAGTGAAAAATTCAGTAACAAATAAAACTTTCTTTTCAAATGAGTCATATTTCATTTGTTGAGGTGTGTGTTCTTTTGAAACATAAAGAAATAGATCGCGAGAAATTGTACTCAGAAACAACCTTCAAATGTTTCGAAAAATTACAAGTGAAAATAAACTGAACATAAGTGAATGTTCTGTTGACGTCTGTGTCAAAAAGAACGCCCCCTAATCTTTGGAGAAGACGGCAACGAAAAGATCCAATATTTGTTCTTATTGATAGACAAACTAGAATTCCTCATGATTGTAAACTGACCGGAAAGATTTGACATGGTAAGATTACATGTGTAGGTAACTTTAGAGGTACGTTATTAAAACAAAGGAGACGGGTTAATTGACCACTAACGATTTTGAAACGGCTGAATTGATTCTTACGTTTAAACACTTGAACTAACAGTGCCATTGCACGTAACCTAACATACCTAGAGATGCCCAATTTTGGGACCGCCACATTGATCAAAGTGCTAAAAAAGGTTCAACGATAGACCAAAGAGGTAAGGATCGCTAAGAAATCTGTCGAAATTTGTTTTACATTGAAGCAAAATGGTGGAACTGCATGTTTCAATGTCAGAATAACTGCACATTCCTGTTTCGGTACTTGAATATTACGTGTGAAATGAAAATACCGATTTTACTCTATTGGGGTAAATATTCGGCATACTCGAACGGACGTTATCATCTTCACCACCTATTTATCAGCGGAAAACAAACTGTTGAAAAGAGAAGCTAACCAGGCATTTCTTCACCTTTCTTGTTTAATATTACGTGTGAAGACTGTAAACAGTTATCAGGCCCTCCATATCTTTATTGGCTAACACTTCTCAAAATATCGCTCCTTACTGATACGTCACCGGTCATTTTGCCAAAATTTAAACTTACCCTTACAATTCTTCGCCAACTTGCGAGCTGTTGCACTGCATGAACAAAATAACCCAACGACAATAAACAAGATCCTCAAAATTATTCCGAACTTGAGTATGGCAAAATCACAAATGGAATGTCCATGGTGCCCGCGCAACCTTGTTAGCGGTAAGTACCATTAGCCATAAATTATCATAAGTGTCATAATTATTATATACATGTTAATAGTCTCGAGTCGCACTGGTGTAAATGGGTGAATCTGTTGTATATTCAGTATGTTTACAACACATTCTATACACCCAAGACACCCAATATGCACGGACTATATACAACGCTCAAATGATGATAATGTTGATTTAATATTTGATTGGACCTCTCAAAAACCTCATTAATAACCGTAATAATTCGTTCTTTGATTAAATATCCCAAGAAAACTGCTTAATAATGGCATGATCCGATCTTTGATCAACATTCAAAAAAAACTTCTTATATAATGTCATTATCCGAACTTTGATTGACATTCCAAAAAAACTCTTTAATAATGCCATGATCCGAACTTTGATTGATATTCCAAAACAACTCTTTAATAATAATGTCGTGATCCGACTTTAAATTAGAATTCCAAAACGGCTCATTAATAATGTCGTGATCTGACCTTAAATTAGAATTCCAAAACGGCTCATTAAAAATGTCGTGATCCGACCTTAAATCAGAATTCCAAAACGGCTCCGACCTTCATTTAGAATTCCAAAACGGCTCCGACCTTAAATAAGGCCGACCTTCGGTCGGTTCAAAAAGGAAATTCCGTTTTGGAATTCTAAATGAAGGTCGGAGCCGTTTTGGAATTCTAATTTAAGGTCGGATCACGACATTATTAATGAGCCGTTTTGGAATTCTAATTTAAGGTCGGATCACGACATTTTTAAAGAGCCGTTTTGGGGATCACGACATTATTAATAAGCAAATTTATCAACTGAAATGCAAACAATCACATATGGGAGTCTTGTTAAGTGCGGATGCTTATGCACTTAGAAAAAAAAAAGATATCCATTTATGCCATCCATCTCTTGTTGGGTTAAAGAAGCCACTTAAGACGGGAAAAAGAATTTTCCAGGGGCGCATTTATAAGTGGGTCGAAGAGGGCGTGTCCCCCCTTTTTCGGAAATTAATTAGTTAATAGACGAACAGTTAACTCCATTCTTATTGACAAAAATGTTATATTTATGATCCAAAATAAACTTAATTAAAGCAAATCAAATACAGAACAGGTTTAAATGTGACTACACAAAACACAAGTCAAGACTGTCCTATAGGTCGGATGGTTGACTTTTTAAATCGATTTTTCTTCTTCCTAAAGATGAAATGTCCTCACGAAAGCATTAAAAATGCTAAGCTTTCGAACTGCACGTTCATTATCAGATTTACGAAGGTGGAAAATGAATAAGATCGAAAGCAATGGCATCGAAATAGCACTGATATTACTGCATTTTTAGTGCTATCATAACGTAATTGTTTTGAGTATATCATATAAAGCTATCACTCGTTCCACCTCGACCTGGGCCCGGTTGTTCAAAAGGCGATTAGCTTAATTCAGGATAAACGAAAATTTTAAGGATAACTTTCCAAAAATGTTGCTGAGAAAAACTGGAATTTTCTTTAACAGATTTCAGGTGCTTCATAAAGTTTTTGAATTGTGAAATTTGAACTAAATTTTCCCACAAAAATAAACGAAACCAAAACAACAGACTAACTGGTCATCGTAGATTAGTGCTAATCGTGCTTTAAACAACCGGTCCCTGGGCTTTTTAACCGTTATAACAAACGTGTTCTTCGATAGCTCGCTTCTTTTTTGCTCATATTTTTTAAAGGCCTGCAACCTGAGATTTCAAAATCCCGAGATGAAAACAGCCATGAAAACTGAGAGTTAAAAAAGCCAACCTGGACTTGGAAGCCTTCTGTCCTGACCTGATCGTTTTTCATGCCTCACTAATCATGATCAGTGGTCATGATCAGTTATGCTTGGTGTCCTAGTTTGACGAGAGATATTGAGACGTTTGTTTTGCGGCTTCAAATGTGGTCCTTTATGTCCTTCTTGCGCTGGTGATGGTTTCCCACGAGTACCAGTTGCGGCTCGTGTGGTTGTGCGTGCTGCACGTGGGATCATCGCGTGGGTTGCCTTCATCTTTGCTTCCATTTCAAGGATGTGTCGAGGAAATAAGTTCTTCTCGTCGTAACGCATGCTGACAGCTGAATAGAAATGAAAGATCGTCATTGTTATAACGCCCTAACGAAAAGTTTTCAGAGAACAAGGCGTAACGAAAGGACGGTATAGTAGATGAGAAAATATGGGAAAGTCTAAAAGGGAAGAACCGGTAAATAAGGATTTCTGGGTGTGTGTGTGGAAAGATAATCTTGTAAATCAAGGGAATAGAAAAAAAAGGAGAAGATACAAGATTGTTAAACCACAGATCTTAAGGGAAAAGTGCCCAAAAGAAGTAACATGTATGGGAAAGAGAAAAATGGATTGATAAAAGGAAGTAAATCATGAAGAGTGAAAGCAAATGGTTTGAGACCACGTTTAAGGTAGTAATGACGGTTTATTTTAGAAAAAGGATTGGTGAATGAAAGAGATGCAAGAGTATTATCACTTTACTCTAAAATGCCTCAGTAATCAGTACAGCCATGTATCCCTGCTTATCAACCATTCAGTTATAGAATTCGTGATACTTACTTTGACATATAGGTGGGATGTGAATGATCTTTGGAAGTTCACTGGTGTCGGGTCGTTCATCACGAAAATACTTGTCAGGATTACTGACAAAATCTGGTTTATGGAGACCGCCGACTGATGTCAGTTCTTTCGTGGCTAATGACTAAAGAAGAAAGGAAGATAAATAACCATTTGGATTGTACTGAAAATTCAAAATTGAAATCTTAACGTCACCCCAATCCAAAAACGACGTCACAAGATTCAACCCAACGTAAACACGAATCCAAACGGTTCAAGTCTTGTTCAACCTCAAATTTGGAGTATGGAGCCGCGTCCGGAGTGGGTTGCACAGGTTTAATTTTAATTTTCTTACACTGTATGTTCCAATCAAAACACGAGCATTTTTCTCTAGACTGTGTTGATCGGTGTTGTTTAGTTTTGTTGCTGGTTGACGACGTTGGGGTTTTTGTCTACGAGATTCACTGTAAGCTTTACCTAGAATAGGAATAAACTGAGAAATATAAATTGAGATAGATCATGAAACAATCAGGATGACAGTTTGCGTCATCGGATAAGTAAAACGTAAAATGCATGGAAAAAGTTGTTCGGCGTAACAGCACAACACAATTCACTGTTTGCAGCACAGAGTTGTTGAAAAGGTGCAGCACAACATTGTTCACAGTGTACGGGTCAGCGTTGTGAACAGGGTGCAACACAAGATTGTTCACAACGCGCATTGTAACCGAGTTCTGAAGGTACATCACGTATAATTCACAGTGTACAGCAGAACAACGTTCATATTGTGCATCACAACGTTGTTAAAAACTGTTCAACCCAACATTTTTCACAATGCGCAGCACAAGTTTGTTCGCAGTGAACAGCACAACATAATTCTGAGTATACATCACATAGTTTACGGTGGACAGCAGAACGTTGTTTATACTGTGCACCATAACGTTGTTAAGACTGTACAACACAATATTTTTCACAATGTGCAGAATAACATTTTTAACAGTGTGCATCACGACATTGCTCTTAATGTGTAACAAGTCCTTCGCCTGTTAACATTCAAATCATGGATCTCTTACAATGACTAGTGATGTATTCTACATCGTATACGCTCACCCAGTATACTGTGGTCCCACGTTGACACACGGAAGTCCGGGTCAAATGGTTCGTTGGAGATGTTTATATCAACAGCGTAATGTTCTTCACTGGCAACATTCTCGCTCATTTTTTCTTCATGGAGATGAACGTCATCCTACAAGTTAAGAAAATTCAAGAACGCGAAGGAAGTTTTTGAGTACATTTTGGTTGTAAACTGTAGTGAATTAGGAATTAAAAAAAAAACAGAAATGACCTCATTATCTTCAGCCTCTTCATCATCATTCGATGGTTGTTCCATTGAGATGTTTTCAATTTTCCAGTGCTCTTCCTAGAAAATTAAATAGCGATAACGGGAATGAGTGAATGAATGGAAGAACGAATGAACGAACGTGGGAATAAACAGAGGGATGAAAGAAATCATTAAATAAATCACTGAATAAATGAATGATTAGAAAAATGATAAAAAAAGAACGAACGTTGGAATCAAGAAAGGAACAACCAGTACTACCATGTAACCAACCTGACCAAACACACCCAGTTGTCTACCATGAATATCCCACACTGCAACGGAGCAATCGCTGGATGACGTCAACAAAAGCAACCGATCAAATCTTTCGAAAATCTCGATACTGGTAATGGAGTCGAGATGAGGTTGAAACTGTTTATGCAATGCTGAAAGAAAGTGAGAAAAGATTAGTATCAGAAAACGCCGGAAATGTTGGTGAGTTTGTTCCTAAAAGGGGCTCGAAAGGTGGGTAAGAGGAACAAGGGGTATGTTTCTTCCAACAAACAGTGAGGATCCCCCGCCCATATTTGTAGCGTAGTTGGCTAGGATTGAAGCATGAAAGTACTTCTTTTGTTTGAGCTAGACGAGAACCAATCTATTTATGGGGAAACGTGTTTAAAGACATTTTTATCGTGCACACTGGGAACAAAAAGCTGTAGTGGATGTGTGTGAAACAGATTTTCGAGAGATCGGAAAAATATCAGGAATGGATAGGAGTAGGTATTTCCTTATAGTCTTGGAAAGATATATGGAGGAATGCTCCCGAGCAACAAGTCTTGATGCATCTTAGGTATTGCCATAATGATCAACTTGTTATTAAGAAATTGATATCAAAGACCGAAATTTGTTCATGTCACAATTTCACGGGAGATTGTTTCTGGAAACTATTTACACTTTCTTTACACCTCTTACGCGACGTTCTAGTTTTTTACATTTGACTGACATGTGACGTGACAAGATTTTGCAAAAATAGTAAGAAAACAATGCTAAATTAAATCTCTTACGTGGCATTTCGGTCACTGGTGGCTCGTCGCTCATTTGTGTACAATATTCGGAAATGTTCCACACTTTAACTAACCCATCGCCATCACCAGTTGCTAGGTAACGACAGAGCTGGTCAACTGCCATTGTAATTGCTCCAGCTGTAAGAGATTAAATAAATATTGCAGCACTGTTACCTACTGTCTCTACGCTTTCTTTGCGAGAGCTCTCCCCTTGATGAATAGAATCGTCTGGGGTTAGCCAGAGTAAAATAATACAAGTACTATCCCGCCAGGAGAGAGTTAAGGAAAGAGAGAGTTACGACATCATAACTATAATATATACAATAAGATGGCCCTGCCTGTACGAAATCTCTATACCACCTTGCGATCAAGCTGTATGGGAACCTGACTCATACAAAGAGAGTGGCCGATATCAATGGTATCTCTTTACTACTCTGTGACCAAACTGTATGGGAATCTACACTGTTTACTACGCTTTGTTCACAGACTATATTGGACATATCGGCCAGTTTAGATAAGAAATCGCAGCAAAGTTTAAAAAAAACAGGGTTATTCGGTATCAGATCAAAAACTGTCCCTTCTGTTCCTTCTTCGCAAATAATTTATGACAATTATATGGACAAATGAGCACGTGCCGCTATAACTGCAATGACAAATTAAGTAATGTTATTGCTGTAACAAAGCCTATGTGACGTCATAACTATATCAGTCAATGGATATGTTACGTCATTACTGAAATTACTTTTGATATACGACATACCATGGGCATGTGCAACAAATTCACCAAGACAAACGTTGTGATCTGTATCCCAGAAACGAACCTAGATGTAAAACAAATTCTGTCAGCACTGTTAGACAGTGACAAGGTTAGCAAATGAAAAAGTGAGAGGAAAACTAGAAGGATAAACGATCAGAAAATTGGGATATAGCAAAGTAGGAAAGAATGAAGTATAGTAAAGTACTATTATATTATAGTAGTGGTAAAGTAAGAAAGCAATGAAGGAAGGAGACAGACTTTAGTAAAAAGGAATGACCGAAAGAAACGAAAAAATTATGGAACAATTGAACCAGGTAGGATGGAACGAAGGAAGGTCTTCAGAATAAAAGTTAAAGATACAACAGTAAACACAACTATTGGACCCACCCAGCCACTTGCTCCACAACAGACCAGGTTTGCAGCATTAGAGGTTGCGGGACCAGAGCGGTCGTTTAAAAAGATGAGTTTACTAACAAAACAGCCCATATCAGCTTCATTTTCACCCTAAAAAACCCCGCAAAATTCGACAAGACATTAAAAACGAAGTATGCAACATGTGGAACTCTGCTAAAGTATCTAAGTATCAAACGTGTGGAAATCTGTTTCAAATCGGGCGCAACAATCAGAATCAACGCCAAACAGCAGGATTTGGCAGCCTTTGGCCTTTGCTGACTTGATGAAGGAAGTTTCGAAGAGTTGCGGAAACCTCGTTTTGCAAACAGGGGACTACATGAGTCATGTGGTCTCCTGTTTGCTATCGGGCCAAATTTCGACGTGTGGATATCTCGTGCAAATCGAGTGGCAAACAATCGGAATCAACACCAAACAGGATTCGGCAGCTTCTGGCCTTTGCTGACATGATGAGGGAAGTTTTCAAGACTTGCAGAAACCTCGTTTTGCAAAGGGAAGACCACATGAGCCATGTGGTTCCCCCTTTACTATCGGGCCAAATTTCGACTTGTGGATATCTGCTGAACATCGAGTGGGAAACAATCGGAATCAACGCAAAACAGCAGGATTTGGGAGCCTCTGGCCTTTCCTAACATTACCAGGGACATTTTGAAGAGTTGGAGATACCTCGTTTTGTAAAGGGAGAACCACATTGCTGATGTGGTCACCCGTTTGCTATTGGGCCGCATTGGGCCGGGATTCAACAAGATCAGATGGAACTTTTGGAAGGTTTTCTTTGGAATATGCGTTCAAAGACTTTATAGCACTAACACACTTTCAAGAATTACTGATAGTATTTCAAGGAATCTTCAGTTACCTGGCTGTCGTCGAATCCTGTGCAGATTGTTGATACGTCATCTCCAATAATCTCGCTAATTGGTGGAGGAGCAAGGCGTTCATCATGTGATCTCGACAACGCACTACCAGATTGTTCCTGAAAAAAAACAAGATAATTGAAAAAAGGGAGATTTTGATTTTCAATAAAGAATTGTCTAGAGAAGTTTTCTGTGCGGTTGAACTGGCACGCTTTCTGATAAAACAAATTACAGCCTAGGATATAGAATCTAATCAACAATCCTGAAAAAATTGTCCAGTGGTCACACAGGCTGAGATATAAAAGCCTCTACCCTAGCGCTTCCAACAGGGATTAACTCTGCATCATTTTCCCAGATAAAAAATTGGTCTGACACAAGTCGTGAACGTGAGAGTTCAGAAATATCTTAAATGATCAATAAACGTTCGTCCCTAACCCCAAAAAACAAGGATTTCATTTCACATATGTCGAACTTGCACCTGTGCTCGCCATCTGAGTTTTGGTAGCGCAGTGGTCAGAACGTCTCACCTGTCATCATAAGGATACAGTTTCTATTCCTGTCTGGGGCTCGGAGATCGTTTTTCTGGAGTTATGGCTTGACGAACGTTCATCGGCCATTTAACAGTTGATCACACTTTGTTTAGAATTGATTATTTAACAACACTTAGGGTACATCTTTTGAAGAACTGGCATTAAATTAGCATTCTTTAGAAAAAACATAGCTACTTACAAGTTTTCTCAACCGCCTGTTTGTGCGGGTTGTTTTACGAGCCTTACAACCGAGGTGCCTGAATGCCTGTTCAGAGTTTGTATTCCACAACACGAGCTCTCCATCGTAACTAGCTGATGCCAAAGTATGAGGAGCGTTAAATGACATACACTGAATGTCATCTTGGTGTTCCTTAAAAAGAACGAACGCTACACGTAGTTCAAATATTGTAGCAAACCACATGCCAGGCGGGAATCTTAATCTTAGAATAAATATAAATTCCAAGCACAATACCCTGAATTAAGCCATTAATTTAAAAATGCATTCGTTCATAACCATGTTCGTTTGTTCAATTGTTCATTCCATCATTCGTTCGCTCGTTCGTTTGCTCGTTCTTTCGTTCGTTCCTTCGCTCGTTCGTTCACTGTATCGTTCGTTCGTTCGTTCCCTCATTCGTTCCCTCATTCGTTCGTTGACTCGTTCGTTCTTTCGTTCGTTCGCTCAGTCGGTCTTCTTCTTCTGACTTTATTTAAACACGGCGCTATTTCACTAAATAATTGCAAATACAAGGAAAAAAAAAAAATATATATATATATAGTGTGTTCTTCCAATAGTCCGGGTAGATTATAATTATAGACTATTTACATCCTACGTTTACTGATTAAAAATCGATTAATTGTTCGACAGTTCGTTCGTTTGTTCGTTCCGTCATTCATTCCTTCGTCCATCCGTCCGTTCATTTGCTCGTTCGTCGGTCAGTCCGTTCGCCGATCTGTTCGTCCACCCGCCCGTCCATTCGTTCTTACGTTCGTTATACCGTTCGTTAAACACTTCCTTTGACCACTACTTCATTCGTCTGTACGCCCATTTGTACAACTACTGATTTGTTTGTTTGTTTGTTTGTTTGTTCGTTTGCCATTCCATTCGTTGATTCGTTCAGTCGGTCACTTGTTAATCATGATGACTACCGTAGAATGTTGTCTTGTTGTTCTACAGCAGCAACAAACGCCACACGAGTTTGGAACATGTTATCATATCTTTAAAAATATTAGCTGATAACGTTTTTATGTACACGTTCTGGATTTAATGAAAGTATAGTCCATTTTACCTGGCGACCCTTCCAGTCTGAAGGATGGACGTAATAAGACGTTAGCTGACTATCTCGAAACACACACAATGTCCTAAAACATTAACACGTGTAATGTATCTTAATTTACTAATAAATAGATGGATAACTGGAACAATAAATTTACTGATCAATTGATGGATCGATCTATCGACCAATCAATAAATGAATTAACCACGTGACTCTGTGATAGCCAGACCGACCAACCGTCAGTCTATTCACTCGTTAGTGTATTCTTTCGCTCGTTCCCTAATTCTCTTATTCATTTACTCATTCACTTATTCATTCGCTCACTCACACATTCATTCACTCATTCACCTATTCATTCATTCCATCCTCTCTTTGGTTTCACCCTTACCTCCTAATCGTTTCATTACTTCCAGCTACTTTCTGTAAGGCCAGAGAATTTCTTTGACTTAGCCTTAATGGTCACACCCTTGATAATCCAATATTTCTATGTACTCTCTTGTTCGCCGATTGAGGCTTCAGTCACACTTCCTACAGTTTCTTATCTCTTTTATCACTTGTCTTCCAACACTCCTATACATCACAGTCCTAGACCGACCATCATCCTCACCTGTCCCATCCCACCACCAGGATCATTCTTTTGAGCGGTAAAACTTCAGTGATGTCACAAGGATTTCCATCACCAGCAACCAAGATGTGATGACAATGACCATTAAAATCCCAAATCTGATGGGAAACAAACAATAGATTGGATCAGTTGAGCATTCAAAACTTCGAGAGTTTCGTATCAGCATTTTTGGCTCAAAGGAGGACTTAGAAATTACGGAATTACGTCTGTGAATATTTTCCTACCTTAACTGTACCATCAGCACTACCAGTGAAAAGTCTCGTCTCGCTGGCATCTTGTGTTATTGTCGTGATCTCTGAACTGCCATGAGCATTGGTGAACTAACAATTAAAACATAAAAAGAACAATGGTAGAGAATATCGGGCTGTTACTTACGTCGAAAACTAAACTAAAATTCGAAATAACTGTTTTTATAATTTGTTAGCAAACACAAATAACACAAGCTGAGATAATGTCGGTTAGCAATATATTAAAAATGCCTCCGCATCCCAGACTGTAACATAAGGTTAGACCTAATCGCACCTGACGTCACATAAATTAAACCTCATCACACCACACATCACGTAAATTGAAACTTTCCTCACTATGCATTACATTATTTAACCTCGCGAGAACGCGATCACAATAACATCTCGTCCCACCAAACATGACATGGATTAGGCCTCGTCACACCATACATCACACCACAGAAAATTAGATCTCATCACACCATACGTAAAACCACATATCACCTCACCGTATCACAACCCCAGGTCACCTAAGATCAAATCACATCACATTTCTATAGCACCCAAACCCACAATATTAGATTCGATCACACCTCATTACATTATTTTAGCATCACTGAGCCAAACCACACCCCTTCCCGTCCCCAGATCCCGTGGAGACACAGACGCCGGATAATGAAGTGATTGGCTGATTGAATACAATAAACTGAATAAGAGGTGTACAGGCACGCTTGGATTAGTAAAAATCAGATGTGCTAATATTTAGGACGTCTGGTGGTCTGTGTCTACAGAACCGCAAAACTTTTCGTGCGACCGAGCTAAACGGCCGAGGTCTTATGCATTAGATTCAGACAAAAATGAACCACATCACTCGACATTAAACCACGCCGTGACAATTTTCCCTTTCGTAAACGGTTGATGCCATCTTGATGTTCTCGTCATCCCCAAGTGTATCCTTAGCACCCTAACTCAATTAAGTCGCATCAACTAGAAACACACTCAAAATCTTTCACCTTTCTTTGTTTATTTTTAAATTCAACGACAGATTATCTTGGTCGCCTTACCCAAACCGAAACCCTAACCTAACCGTTCTCAGTCGCGGGTTTCCTTCCTCGCTTATACCCTAACTTGACCACTAGTAGTTTTATTCTAACTTTAACATTTTGACTGTACGAAAGCTCGAAGAAAATAAAACGCTGCAGAGTGAAAAAATCCCGACTTTGATCGTACAAACAAAATAAGATACAGTAAGTAGAAAAACAACGCGATTTTGCCACGGATTCGGACCCACTCTCTGCCAATCGCTCTCAGTTGCACTACCAGCTACACTAGGTTTGTAGGCTCGGTTGACTCTAGTTAAAATTGGAAATCCAAATAACATCTCATCATTTAGTGAGGGTTATAAGGGTACACTTGGGAAACCAAAAACATTAGGACGGCATCGACCGTTATAAATGGCAAAGACCGTTTACGAAAAGGAAAATAGCCACGTCGTTCACAGCACATGATAACACACCATATCAAAAGCTATCACTCAACAAAATGTAACCAACTGGTGCAACTCACTTGTTTAAGTTTTTGACCAGTATCTACCATCCACATGGTCACCACGGAACCCAAACATGCACTGATCACCTGAATAAGGATAATTAAGATTATCTACGAATGACTGGGGATATGAGTGGATGTGAATGCATGTCAAGGGTAAATGAAGCACTAAAGTATAACAGTCAAGGTCAATCGTACTACTGTAATAAAGCATTCTTATCTGACTCGCATAATAAGATTTACCACAACTCAATCAG
Source organism: Heliopora coerulea (assembly GCA_030142905.1). Classification (NCBI taxonomy): domain Eukaryota; kingdom Metazoa; phylum Cnidaria; class Anthozoa; order Scleralcyonacea; family Helioporidae; genus Heliopora; species Heliopora coerulea. The sequence goes on from JASJOG010000039.1 coordinate 439,170, forward strand.
AACTCGGGTGTCAAATTGTCCCCATTTCGAGTTACTCAGGTTCCGACTTCAACCAGTTTCTAACGAACAGTATTATATATTCTCAGTAAGATTCCTGTTACCTGGTTGAACTTCCTGTTGTAAATTGCTCCAATTACCGGATGTTCGTGGCTTATGATACGGTCCTTCACTTCCGGTTTCATCACCATGACCGAGAGCTGAGGAACAATAATGAGTCAGATGTCAGATAGGAGGATAGCAATAGAACGGAATATAACACAACACAAAATCGTACAGCACAGCTCAGCGCGGCGCGGCACTGCACTGCACTGCACTGCACTGCACTGCACTGCACTGCACTGCACTGCACGGCACTACATAGAGGAGATTTTGAGATACGTTTTTAAAATAAATACAAGTCCTTCCTTAACAATGCACAGCAGATCACACATGACTGAGAACAGGCATGTTTGACGTAAGACGCTTAAATGTTTACATTATCAAAAGAAATGAGGACGTATTTCGTCTCTAGGCAACTGGTCACGAACGACTGCTAATTTTTCATTAATTTCAAAGTTATGCAACGTTTCTCAGCACAACCTCAGCCCTAGCTCTAACTAAAATTTTAGTGTAACCATTTTTAACGAAGTTGTGAAAGTTTTATGTAATTTGCATCAACAGTACCAAATCACAGGAAAAGTTGGTACCTCAGTCAAGTTCTTTTTTGAACATGTTTACGATCAATGTACAGTTATTTTCTTCAACTAACTACAGTTATTTAGAATACTTCCTATAACTGCACGATTTCGCAAAAGAGGCATAGGCTACTAATATAGAACAAAAAGCTTACCCTGTGGTTAAAAGCGGTCAGCAATTTGCTTCTTTCCTCGTCAAAGTACATCACAGTGGAGACTTCTGGTCCTTTAGGAAACATGCCAGAAAGGCGCTGAAGACAAACTTGTAAATGAGTATCCCAGATACGAAGAACCTGTGAGCATTAAAAAAGAGAGAATGGTAAAGTACTTACTAACTAAGAGCGAGGTCCGTACGGGAAAGTATTTGTCTGAGGTTTTCGTAGAGACCGAGTGACGAAGGAGCGAGGTATGGGCTAACAATAATATTGTTCTCAATGTCCTCAAAAGGAGGCAAAAGGAAACAAAAGATGAAGTAAACACGAAAGGAAAATAAGACAAAGGGAAAGCGAAGACAAGGCAAAGACGAAACGAAGATGAACCGAAGAAGAAACAGAGATGAGTGGTGCATTAGAGAAAGACGAAGCAAAGATAAACTAAAGTGAATGGGAGATAAAAAGAAGATAAGGTAAATATGAAGCACAATGAGGAAATAATTAAAAAAAGATGAGGCGAAGATGAGGCAAAGATGAAGCACAAATGAGATTAAGATTTAGTTTAGTAGAATGAATTTCAAAATGACGAAACTAAGACACGTTTTAGGTTCAACAGATATATTACTGTATTTACCTTGTCTTTTGAAAGACTGATGGTTTGTCCGCGTGTTTGAATGAACTTCACGGAAACAACACTTTGCATGTGACCGCGCAAGATCTATAAAGGTTTTGATTTCGGAGAAAGTGAAATTCATTCCCCTTCATTTGAAGTTAATTATAAATTTTGAAATTATAAAATTATATAAATCATAAAATTAGAACTTTTCCCTCTTTTGAGGAAAAATTAGTAAAAGTATGCATGCTGAGGGAAATTAGGAATTAAATCACCACTTGAGAACAATAGAAACGGAGGTCATCATGGTGTTATAAAATGTAAACAGCACTCACCCCAACTGGTTTGGAAATGACGTACGGGTTCCAGAGAAGCACATGGTGATTCACGCCCGCAGTGGCTGACGAAAAAAGAGTTGATTTTTTTCAAGCTATCATTTAATGAGGCTCGCCAGGGTAATTTTTATTTGGGGACTGGTAACTAAATATGGCTAGGCACGCATGCGCAGATAGTTATCTGGTCGGATTGTTATTTTACTTCGACTGCACCGTGCACGTCATTGCAAATGTTAAATTTTTTGAATATTTACGGAGGTGAATTTATCCAAAACTTGATGAATAAAGCAAACGGAATTCGTATAACATCATACCTAAAATATTATGACACCGCAATTTTTAAGATTCATCCAGTTTATTGCGATCGGTAATAAAGAGACAGAATTACACAGTTGGGTACTTTATAAAGCAATATACTGTTAAACAAGGGGAGATGTAGTCCGTTGACAACTAGTCCGAAGCAAATTAAAGTAGCAAAAGATATGTAGTAACCAGATAAATTTTTCAAACGTGCCATTAGACAAGCGCGAGTTATCTATTTCAGCACAAGAGACCAAGCATATTACAGCAGGAATATGGTAAGTTAAAGTACTAAGCGACTGAAACTTTCACGTTTCTAAGGGTTGAGTGCGGAAAACTCACTTCTCAAACTCATTAATAATTCATAAAGCAAAAACAAAAGAAATACATAATTAATCAGTATTTAGAAATTGGAGGAAGATTACGGCTGAATTTTTCCAACTTTCGGCTGGCTTTTCGCCTAAAGTACTGGTTCGTTTGAGAAGTAATTTCAAACACTCGTTTAGTGTTCTTCCTCCGATTTCTGGATACCTCGAAACTCGTTAAAAAAATTCGGCTTTGCCTCGTTTTTCAACACCTTTTTCGATATCTAGAAATCGGAGGAAGAGCACCAACTCGTGTTTGAAATATTACATCAGTAGCGGATCCATGAGGAGGGTTCAGGGATTTAAACTCCCCGTTTCAGCCAGCAAACAATGTGGAGATTCCTCCCCATAGTCTCCATATTTACTTAATAAACTTTATATGCATCTTTCTTCGTTAATTGTGCACCCCATTTGAGTGATAAAGGAGCTACCACTCCATTGAAAACTTAGAACAACCATTGGCCTGATTAACCATCCCCCTTCTCAAAAACTTAGAACCACACCTGGTCTGACAAACCCCCCTTCTGTAAAATGCTAGATCCGCCCCTGCACATCAACGAACTTTACCTATGAGATTCATCTTCTCGTTATAGTCGAACGCGTTGACACCTTGTGAGATTCTAAACGTAGTTCTAAAACAACAGAAACCTTATTTTAAAAAGGGAGATCTTAATAGAAAGCACAAGCATTGATAAACAACAGAAGACGCCTAATGACCATTGAGACGGACAAATTGCGTCTTCGTTGCACGTCTTCAATTTTAAATTAAAGATTAATTTAATTTTAAATTAAACCCTCGACCTTTGGTCTCGGGAGTACACACCAGATTTCGAGTTCTCTCAATCTGCTCCTTCCGCTAGCATCAGGCTATATAAGCACGGCAAAACAGTTTCTATTTCATAAAAACAATAAAAAATACTCACGTTCTCATGTTACTTTTGGTCTTTTCCATCCATCCCAAAACTACAGCATTCTTGTAATTTGTGGCGCAGGAAATAAAACAGTCCAGAAGACTGGTGTACATCACTACAAACATGACAGAGAGCTATAATTTTATTTACAATTCCATTAACTCTTTCGAGGCGGGAGCTCCCTTTTACACAAGTAAAATCGTCTGGCGTTAGCCCGAGTAAAAGAATAGAAGTCTTACGCCGTCGGGAAAGAGTTAAACTCGATTTTTCTTGATTTTGACGAGGTGTCGTACCGGAATCGGAGTCTGATCATAAACGTTATAGCCCAACAAATAATTTTGATGAAAACCTTCGCTGACCAATTCAAACAACTCAAATTTCACTATAGCTCAAACTCGAGTAGCTTGAATTGTTCAACGATGGTTTTCATCAAAGTTATTTGCTGAGCTGTATTATTGATAAAGCCAAAAAAACAAAAAACAAAACAAAAAAGAAAAAAACCTGGGTTTCCTATTTCTTGTTGCAAAAACGTAGGTAGGGTAGGTCGGATTTCTTTCTTTTTTTTTTAACTTCTTTTTTTTAGTGTCCATGCGTGGTAGTAATATTCGTTCAAGCTTATTTTCAGCACGCTTCCATCGACCGCCATGATTGTTATCCCAAGATGTAAATCATGCTGCAACTTAGGCCCTGACTCCTTGGAAAATTCGATAAAAAGATTAAGGTAGGCAATTTCGGTGACCAAGAACTAGGTAAGGTCGGGAAACCGAAACCCAGGGGTTTTTTTTTGTTTTGTTTTGTTTTTTTTTTCTAACCAGACCAAGAAACTTGTAGAAAAACGAGGTGATTACAGTTTTCTTTTAGTTACTTTCGAGATGCTCAGGAAGACTCGACGAAAAATGATTGTAGCGCTTGAGAAATTCGTGCAACACTTACATGGTTTCATGACAACTTCACGAATTACGCAAATGGTGGTGTTTCATCAGTTTTCTCGAACGGTTTTTCCTTACTTTGAAAATAACCTCGTATATTCATTAACACATCTACCAGCACCTCAATTCTGTTTATGACCAACAGTTGCCGAGAGAACATGTCAATAGTAACCTCAGGATTTTGTTTAAAAAAAACAGACTTTGTAAAACACATATTGAAATTGATAAACAATAAGCCCACAAAAAGACATAAAAAGACAGAAAAACCCAAATAAACCCCCAAAAAACAAAACAAAACAAAAAAAAACCCCCAAGACAACAGACAATATTAATCACGTACTTACAAAAAGTAACAAAAATCAAAACTAACTGCCGATAAATTAACTGACAGGCAGACACACAGATGGACAAATATTTCAAAAACAAACTAAAAGACAGACTAGCGAACAATAAGCCAATAAACCGACAAACAAACAAGCAAATAAACTAAGTAACCAGCTAACCAACCAACCAACCAACCAGGCAAACAGCCAGTCAGGCGCGGAACTAGATGGGGGCTTAAGGGGCGTACGCCCCCCGTTTTGCGCATACGTGTCAGTTTACATACTTTAGACGCCGACAGTTTTCTGTAATGATAATGGAAATAGTTACCTAACCTCAGTTACTAACACACGATTTTTGCAATCGCACCTGGGAATGTTCTCCGGCAGGTAAAGACAGATCAATGAGAATTGTGAAAATATAAAGGTGATTGTTGTGATGCATTGATAATCATTGTCTGTGGCCAAAATAACATTCTGCTCAGAGATATATACTATAAAGATATTGAGTTGTGCTTCATTTTTCGAGAAGAATTGTATTGTTTATGACTCGGTATTTTCTTAAAATCCCGCTTAAAATTACCCCTAAATTGCTAGAAATAGCGTTTCAGATCCCAAGAAATTCAAAATTTCTCGGGGGAGCATGCTTCCAGACCCCCTAGAAGTTTCTCGCGCTTTCGGCGCTCGTCTTTACGCCCCTCGTTTCTGAAATCCTGGATCCGCCCCTGGTCAGCCTTCAAGCCTGTCAACCAACCAAACAACCAGCTAGTCAATCAGCTGGTCAGTCAATATATAACTTAAAAATCAAGCATACAAACTAAAAAAACAACACCAGTTATCTACCTTGTCTTGTCCATTCCGTATGTCCGTGGTGGTAGACGTAACGGCAATTCTGATAACGACCCTTGGCAATATCCGAGAGTTCCACAATTGACGTCACATCTAAAGTTAGAAATTGGAATGAAGAGGCCCACGTCACATAAGGTCACCTCTAATCACAGCACACATCTCAAAAATTAAATCATGTGGCGTGAATTCTTGATGCCATTATTTTACAAAATGTTGTAAATATTGTAAAAAAGGCTAATTCGTAGCCGACCAGCGTTAATCATTTTAGTTATGACGGTATGTGATTACAAACTTTAAGCTTAAGATTTCCGCATTTTTTTTTGCAAACTACTAATCCCGGAAGAAACTTTTGGATAAAGAAATCGCTTTCAAACGCTCTAGAATAAGGATTATGTAAATTCAAGTGTCCAACGTCTGCTCTGAACTGTCTTCGCGAACCTGAATGAATGACCGTATCCAAATAAAATCTATTTCCGACAAAGAAAATCATATAATGGGATTCCGTTAGACTTAGAGTAGTCATAGATCAGTAGAGTTTTTATTTCGACAATGAAGGAACACGGTAAATTTTTCATTTAATATCGTAGCAGTAGCCGGTTCCCCTTAATGTGTCAACTGAATACAACTACCAGAACAGTAACTGAAAAATGTTGACTCGAACGGGATTTGAACTCGCACCTTCGGGATACCGGTCCGCCGCTCTACCTGTTGAGCTATCGAGTCCACAGGGATTGGAGGCGAGTTTTATCCAATTTTAAGTGCACGAGATATTCTCGCGACAACTTAACGCTATCCATGAGGATGGATGTGCAGTGTTTCAATTCCATTTCAGAATCACCCTCAGGGTATTATGAAACGAAAACTTCACAATAGTTGTGGTTAATTGTGAAGTTTTCGTTTCATAATACCCTGAGGATGGTTCTGAAATAGAACAGTAACACTTTGCGGTCATTTCATTTTCATGCAAACATTGAATTCCTGAAGCAAATGGAAAGACAACTGCTCCGATTACCACTACAAGGTTTCGAAACGCATTTTGGTAGTTGTATTCAGCATATACATGAGAGGAACCGGCAAATGATAAACCAGGCGGGAACTATTATCGTGTTGGAAATATTAGTGCCCAGTAAATGATTTTCATAAGCGCCATGGGGAACAAAATATTTCTTTGCTAATTTTCTCCATGTATTTCAATCACTACGGCACTTCCCAAAATAATTTGCTGGACATTGTTTCTAAAAAAAGCATTTCCTTTCTATATTTCGAAAAAACGTCAGATGTGTCCTCACCTTGTTGATTGGTGTGACTTTGTGCAGGACGGTCAAACAAAGAGATCGTGGATGCACAAAATATCAAAGCGTTTACTTTGCCAGAAACGTCTCCAAATACAAGGATAGACTCGTTCGGGTTTTCAGGATTCGCCCTAGAAAATTTCAAGAAGTTTGAATAGACGGTACCAGCAAGCATGGGCGTCCGCAGGGGTGGGCAAGGGCGGAGGGCACTTGTCCCCTAGGAATGCGGGCGCGAGGAATGTTTCTTGGTAACTAAGAGGTGATTACATACAATTATACATGAAGTGACAATTGTTGGTTATACGAATGAGAATCATTTACCATTAAGAGTTTTGGACTTCTTTTCTAAAGCTTCTTTCATGCTTCACCTCATAATAAATATGTCAAAAACCCCGTTTACACTATTAACATTTCGGGCACGGCACGGCTAAAATTTTGCCACGGAGGCCTCTATTTTTGGGAACGGCACTGGTGGTTTTCACAGGGTAAACGGTGCGGACTTCCTAAAATTTCAAACCTGTGCCGGCATGACGTCAACCGGTGATAAGTTCACCACATAACTTGGCTATCCCACTTGACCCCACCCCCTCGAGAAAGAATCCTGCGGAGGCCCATGCCAGCAAGTGTGGTGAAAGGGCCATCACATTTGACCGTCGCGTCTAAGACCCGGGCGGGTTTAAATCCCTGGTCAGGCCCAGATTCATGGTCTTCTGGAGGAAGGACAGCGAAATGGTCGAGGTAAAACAAGGGTAGGGAGTCCGGGGGGATTAATGTCGACCACAGACGGAGAAACGGCTAGGTCTTGAAAAATTCTTAGTCTTAGACTATTTAATTTTCCACTAACTTTTCTCCAGAAAGCTTTTTAGCCCTTTTCAGACGATAGTGCGATTTCACCATTTGAATGAAAAATGAAGGCAATTCTTTGTCTTACAATACATTTGGTCTGAACTTTCCTTGTAAATGGTTTTTAGTGACTTTACCAGGTCGTCGTAGGACTCTGGAGAGAAAATTTTATGAATTGACCGGCACGGCTAGAGTCAACTAGAAAACTCGACAAGAGCGGGATTCAAACTCGCATCTTCGGGCTTCCGGACCGCTGCTCTGCCAATTGAGCTATCGAGTCAACTGGGAAAAGTATGCCCGTTTTATCCACTATAAGTACACAAGAGATTCTCGCGACAACTTAACGCTCTGTATCCGTGAGGATATGCAGTGTTTCGACTCTATTTCAGAATCATCCTCAGGGTAACATAAACAGAAAATTTCCTGAATTGACCAGTGTAGGACTCTGATATTACAAGGACGACTGTAACTCCCGGGCTTAGACACATTCTCTTCATATCTGAGCAAATCTTTGAGCGCTAAAGACAACCCCAGCAAACTATTTTATTTTATGTGTTGTTTTAAATCTCAGTTAAAATATTAACTAATTATTGACTAAGTGCAAAGTCCGCACGGGAAAGTATTTGTCTGAGGTTTTCGCAGAAAATAAGCGACGAAGGAGCGAAGTCTGTGGAAAAAAAACATAGGCAAATATTTTTCAGTACTCACCGAGCAAACGAGGTAAAAATAAGGAATTTACTACACGGCTTTTGGTTTGTTTTCTTTACAATTTTTAACCTGCGTTTTCGTTGTAGAATCAGTGCTGTTAACCTTACCTTGTAAGTTGTTCCACCGTTGTTCGTCTTGGTTCTCAATTGTCTCCACCAGCTAAACGTTCATTTATCGTAGTTTTACACATTAAACTTTCAGCAGAAGCAGTAATGGTGTCCCAACACATACTGTTGTTCGGAATTTTTCATTTTAGACGCTAAACTCTCCTTAAATTTCATTTAAAACAGCTCGAAGATTTTCCCGCCTAAACTTACCGCTCCGGAGTAAAAACCATATCGGACCGGTCCGACATCGTACAACGTCGGAACACTCAGTAACCAATCAGCATGCGTAATTTTGTGCACGAACCGATACGAGCTCCGTCAATATGAAGTCACTTTATTGGACATAATACCAGCCGACGGTATAGTAAAATATAAAACAAAACATAATCCGAATAATGGAATCTTGAAAACAGAAGGTTCGAGCTGAACCAAGACGATTGATTCAGTTTATATAGAGTGGATGACTCTGTTAAAGACTTTCGACTGGAGATTCCAGGATCGACTTCCATTTCATGTTGAATGATTAATTATAATTTCCTAGATAAGTGATGTAAATCAAAACATACCAAGAATTCAAGGAAATGGGAGTTGACTTCAAACCACGTATCCGATATTGACAAAGAAATTCTGACTTGGAACTCAAATCATAAATAGCTAAAATTTTAACAGGAAAATAATAATGTAAGAAAACACAGGTTAAAACAAACAAAGTGAGGGAGGACCAATCTGTATTTTACAATAGCGGAGGATCAATGGCGCTCCCGGCCTCCGTAGAGAGATAAGACCTAGGAAACAACACAAATTCAAGTGCACAAACATTTAGGGGATGTCCTGTCCAGGTGAGAATCTGTGTCTTACTGATTGTAATGTGAGAAGACTTAGAAAACAACAGTATTTGAGGCAACTAATTTCTTCTGAGGAGTGCAGTGTGTGAAGACTTGGGAAACAACATAAGTTGATATGACCAACATCAAAGGAATGTACCATCCAGAAAGAGGTCTGGCTTTACTTTGGTTTTCAAGAATTATGTACAGTAGGGGTGCACCGGATCTCGGTTCCGGCCGGTTAGTTCCGGCCGGAACCCCAATTTTTCAGAGATCCGGTTCCGGCCGGAACTGTTGAAAAAAGCATGGCCGGAACCGGAACTCTCGTTTTCAGAGAGAAAGAACATCAAATAGACTGAACAGATCACATTTCATATTTCTACTCCGTTGCTAAGAAGATAAATAATTAAAATGTGAACTAAAGTACATAAATAATATGATACAACATGATGTTCAGTGAAGGTATCGATTAGAAAGTTTGAAAATTGGTTTAAAAACAAGTAATGCTATGTGCACTGTTTAGAGCTTTCATATGATTGTAAGGAAGAAACTATACAAGGATACATGCATTTGTATACTAATATATGAACACTTTATGAAGACGTTTACGTTGCTCAATCTTTTAATTTATTCCAGTCAGGGAAGTACCAGTCAGGTACTGGCATCAGACAAAATCAAATATTACCATATATGGCCTAAATAACTCAGTTCCGGTTCCGGCCGGAACTTCCGGCCGGATTTCTTGGTCAGTTCCGGTTGGTTCCGGCCGGAATCTGAAATAATGGTTCCAGTGCACCCTTGATGTACAGTATCAAATGATGTTGGTTGAAGGTACCATTTACCAAGGAGTGTCCAATCAGATCTTCATAGTCCCTGTTATCTTAAATAATGTTTTTTAATTTGTTCATATAAATTGGAGTAACCATATTTTATCATCTAAGCTTTCTTACCAATCTCTTTGCTAGTCAAGGCAAGGGCCAGTTTATAAATATTCTGCATTGGAGCAAAATCAGTGATCCATAAGTCTCTTTGCTTCACTTGATCTGGCTCAGTTGTGACCTAAAAACAGAATAAAACTCCATTAATAATTAACATTAAAACACTTGGTAATTTATAAAGAAGACACAAAAGAAACTGGCTTCTAATTAGTATGCTGTAAATCAGATACAGAATAGTCCTGCTTTCCAAAAACTTTTCCTTCCATTTCTTACATTGAAGTTTCCAGAAACTTCATAATGGCCAGTAAATGTGGCCAGTGGCTTGCTCTCAATCTTGTGCCCCAGGGAAAAAAAAAATAAGAGCAAGGATTGAATATGTTATATCATAAAAGAGACCTCTAGGGCAGATTAAAAAAAAAATACATGTTAAACTGATCCAATGATACTAACTCCTGACATACATACATGAATACTCACATAAATGGTCCTCAATGATTTCATGTTCAGGTTCCATACAACAATTACACCTTCCTATTCAAAAATGGAAAAAAAAATACCAGTAAATTTAATCAATTGATGGGTAAATGTGTACTAAGTGGATTCTGCTTCAAATAATACAAGACACTTTTATTCAGCAGAGTAAGATGGCTTCCCCCCTTAATGAAATAAATTATTTTACAATAACCAAGAATAAAGATATGGCAACTGCAGGTTCATTAGCCTACAATATCACTCTTACATAGTTATCACACTGCTCCTAATAATGATTTAATATAATTTAATAATCAAATGATACAAACGTATGACAATTATAACAATGTAGCACAGTTCTGAAATTCACTTGGTAACCCATTATTAGTAAATATCCCACAGTCATCATATATTATCTCCAGGATATTAACAAGTTATCTAGCACTACAAAGACCCAACAATAAACAGGTGGAAGGTAAGAGAGGATGGGGAAGGCTGAGGATGACATGGAGCCAGGTGGTGGAAAAGGACATGGGAGAGTGTGGGTAAAAAAGGGAAGATGCAAAGGATAGGGAGAGGTGGAGAAGGCTGCTGTGTACAGCCACCGGCCAACCCCTGTGTAAGCAGGGAAAACAGCTGTAAAATGACTGTTGTTGTTGTTCCTTGAGGGACATGGCTTGTCCCTTTGATGATTGAAATATTCTGGTGTTAGCCAGAGTAAAATACTAAAGTGTGCCCTTGCCCTGTAATGGGCTAATCACTCCAATCAAACAGCACTACCTTAATCTTTCAAAGCCTTATTTTATCAATTTTTTTCCATGCCCCTCAATAATAATAATAATAATAATAATAATAAACTCTGTATCAAGCCTCTGCCTCAAAAGTAACTAATTTGGTTATTGACTTTGAGGCTTTGTACCTCAGTTAATAACAAACATAGATACCTTCTTTATAGTCACTAACCTATACATAACAATATGTAATTATAATATCACAATATAACAACCTTTTCAAAGAGACAGTAGAAAAAGAAAGATCTGACTGGGGAAGGAAATATATTAAAATTGTGCTTGTTGCAGAAGAGGATTGTTGTGTGCTGATATTTATAACTACCTTAAAGTGACATTAATTTAAAAAATGTTCATTTCTGTACCCATTCTTTTTTACATGCAGACAGCATGCCGCAAGATGTAGGTGCACTACAGGCTTTGAAAGTGTTATTTAATTCTAGATGCTCCAAGAAGTTAATACTTGTTTTGCTTTGTATTGTATATAGGAATTATAGTAGTAGAAAATCAGTTAGGATTAAATTTACCTTGCTGAGAGTAATGTATCTTGATGGATTCATCAATGTTGTAATCCTTTGAATACTTTCTTTATGGGAACTGGTAATAAGGATAAATTTTGAAAATTTAAAACTACACCAACAGTATACACATCAACCCCAAACTTCTATTCCTCTTATATTTCAAGTTGGAATACAGTTCAATGAGTTTACACCAACATTCATGAGTGTAAGTTTAGGCAGACATTCAGGGGCAAGTGTGCACCTCAGAATTTTATTTTGGCTAATGCCAGACAATTTTATTTCATTGGGTGTAACACCTTCCCTTTAATGGGTTAAGTAAAATGAACATACTGCATCCCTTACCTTGTAACATATTTCAGTTCTCTCCATTGAGGAACCTGTATATAAAAATTATTAAAGATTAACAATGCCATTGATGAACTGTCAAAATGGCAGAGAGAAATTAATGTTGTGGTCTCCAAGAAAACCTCAACTGGTCAGGTAAACAGACGTCTGGCAGGTTCATCCATCAAATTTCATAACTTTGCTAACCATCATGTACAAATATTGGCATTGACCCATTAAGAGACAAGGGCACACTTTAAGTAACTGATACAATATGAGCAACTGATCTGTATGGGATTAACAAGGCGAGCCAAAAGTGTCAGCAATAGTAAATCCTATACAGATCAGATATGAATATTGTATCTTTCCTAAAATACCGAAACACTTAAATGGCCATGTTTACCAGTTAATTTGAAGTTTCAGTAAATTTGAATGTACAAAATCGAAGGGAGAATTTCATAATTCTAATTAGTATTCTGTATCTGATTTACAGCATACTAATTAGGAACCAAAATCTTTGGTATTTTTCTTGTGAATTATTGATGAGTTTTTTAATATTTTGACTCTGGCTAATGCTAGATGATTTTACTTGTTGAAGGAAGAAATCCTGTCCCTGGCTGAGGTAATGATTATACATCAGTTATAGACTGGAATTAGATGCCCAACATACTGCTTGGGACAATAACATTATAATGTAAGTTCATCAATCAAATCAAGCTCATATTTGTAAGCTTTGCTTTCCATTTCTGTAACTGAAAACCAGTGATTCTGAGAGTTTGATACCTCTGTTGGGCTCAGACATGATTGTTCTAAGAATTTCAGCTGGATGAATGTTATCCTACCGTATCACGTGAGATTGAAATCATGTTCTAAATGTGATAAGTCAGTTGCAATGAACCTGGAAAAGTTTTCTCACTCCCTAGTTGACAGACTGGGTTTTCTTAATTCTTTTTCGGTCCATATCCAACTTTTTAATTTTACTCAGGCCAACACCAGATGCTTTTACTTACAGTCATAAGAAGACGTCATGGACCAGAAAGGGCATAAAAATTACAGTACATTAACTCTTCTCAGTTCATATCTGAGTTTTTAATTTTACTCTGACTAATGCCAGACAATTTAAATTGTTGAGGGAAGATGTCTTGGACCAGAAAGGTTTAAGAATACCCCAATTGAAAATACCTTAATTAACACTTTTGGGTCAGTATCCCCAGCAAAAACTAAGCACCAGGCAAAAGTACCTGGATTTAATTTTCATTATGATGTCTGGACAATGGTGAGGGTGGGGTTGCTTGATGAATGATAGTTCAAGAAGGCTGTTATCTCTTTAAGCAGTAAATGGTTTGAACCTGGGAGAATCGTGACATGTTTGTGGAAATTGATCGTCCAGGTTAGTGTAGTCTTGAGAAAGACTGTTGGTGGAAGTGACTGATGTTTCGACAGCCTTGGCAGCAGTCATCTTCAGAGTCAAAAGGACACACAATCAACTTCCACAAACATGTCTTTAAGGAGTGTGGCTTGTCCCTTCAATGAGTAAAATCATCTGGCATTAGCCAGAGTAAAATGCTGAGGTGCATCCTTGCCCCTTAATGATGTTAAATTACAAGTTATCTGCAGCATAGAAACTGTATATTTCATCATGTTTGGGCTAAATATGAGCCAGGTGAAATTGATAAATGATGTGTTTGTGGTAGCTTGGTAATTATGTTCTTAATACGCATGCTCTCAAGCTGTTCTCTCAGAAAAACTGTCTGAGTCCCTGATGGGAATCAAACCCGTAACCTTCTGATCGCCGGTGAGACACTCTAACCATTGAGCTACAAAGACTCAGATGGTGAACAAAGGTTAAATTTGTGTACTGGTTCGTATAGATGCTAGACATATGTACCGCCAGTCTGCTAGTCTCGATATGTTGTCTATTTTTATGTTAATCAATGATGTGTTTGTGGTAGCTTGGTAATTATGTTCTTAATACGCACGCTCTCAAGCTGTTCTCTAAGAAAAACTGTCAGAGTCCCTGACAAGAATCAAACTTGTAACCTTCTGATTGCTGGTGATATGCTCTAACCATTGAGCTACAAAGACTCAGATGGTGAGTGAAGATTAAATTTGCATACTGGTTCATATAGATGGTAGGGACTCAGACAGTTTTTCTGAGAGAACAGCTTGAGAGCATGCATATTAAGAAATTGATAAAATTACAAGTGTCAGGCACTTACAATTAGTTCCAGGTGGTCCCGCCCCTTGTGGCTACGTCCCTCAGTCTCACTTTTAAATTTTACTTGACATGGGAAGACATCTTAGACCAGAACGGATTAACTGCTTGCTTCGTTAATACATAACTGCTAATTATAGACCAAAATGAAAGCTGATACCTGAGTGGTCTTCAGTCGATCATCTTTTTCTTGGTAATCTTGTTGCATGTAAGAACAGAATTTATCCCAATCTATGAAGCCTTCTTTATCCGTATCTATGGCTTCAAATAATTCTCGAAATTCAGCCTCATTTGCATCTGTCAAAATACTGGATAACAAATCACAAAACTGTTCTACATTTCGCTTAGGTTCATCCTCTGAAGTTCCAAGTTTAGCAACCTAAAGAATTGGAAACATTACAAGATTGATAATTTGATACTTAAGCATTTATCATGCTTTATTTTCTGAATACAAAATAATGAGAATAAAAAACAAAAACAGAATTTTGTTGTAAATCTGTTGTACTGGACATGTACCCACACTGTCTATCTGCCAAACAAAAACATCAAGAAGTAATGGCAAATTTACGTGCTGGAGTTATGGTTATGGTTAGATTTTAACATTCAGATATTTTGCTTTGCAAAGGTTCTATTGTATAATCAACTTCAAATGGGAAAGATAAAAAATAAAATTAAAATTGAACAAAATCAAATCAAATATAATGTAAAGGAAATATGTCCCTCTAATTTTCTTTTAATCTTACTTTTACTTTGTCAAGACAGTATTACATAAAACCCGTTCAAAGACAGATTATATCCATATCTGTCATGTGTCATATATATATATATATATATATATATATATATATATATACATATCCTATCACCTTTGGGTAGAGTTGGTACACCTACACAACATGGCCACAAATGACATCATTGAAAATATGTTTGCCATTATAATACTTACAGGAAAGCCTTTTTTGATAGCTTTCAGTTCATTAACTGATAACCTGCTAAGCAACTTGACTTTGCCGTAACTTGTCACCATAGCAGTATTTCTAAAGAAAATGACAATGTGGTAAGTACAATTACATGGACTGATACCAGCAAAGAACTAAAGATTCAGACTCATAATGAATTATCAGACTAGTTCGTTATTTTTACTCCCATACACAGCTCTACTCTGTCACATAAAATCCTGATGACTTACAACAAATAAGCCAGTCACAACCAGTCAAATGCAAGTAATCAAGTCTCCAGCAAAATTGTTTGCCAGAAAGTCATCTGCAGCCATCCAGTTTCATCCTAAGGGGCTTAAAATGTAATTTAAACTTCTACAAGTAAAAACTACTCCAATTTTCACGTGAGAGGGTGCACTGGAAAACATAACGCACAAAAGGGTAATTCAGTACTAATAACTTTAACATTTTTTCTGCACTGTAACCTTGGAATTGTGCTACTCTCAGCCAATCAGATTTGAGAAATTTTTTCGCATATATTACAAAAATAATGAAGGTAATATATAATAATTTTTAATAATAATAATTCTAATCCTATTATAATCTACAAGTCACGGAATCCCAAATCTTGAATCAAAAAAGTCAACAAATTTCTCGAATTCCATTAAGTTGTAATATAAAATATTATAATAAAATGACCGTGAGATATTTGAACGCAAAACAGAGTAGTACTAAATACGACTTAACTGGTTGAATTCTTTTGACACATTCTCAACCGTTTGCTCTTCGTTCTCGAGGGTATTTCTCTCGGTTGAGGGTTGTTCCATACTGTTTCACATAGCCAGCTGGTGGAGGACACCGAAAGACAACGGAAATTCATGAAAACATTCCTGGTAAACTGATGAAATCTTCGAGAAAGAAGTTATTTCTAAATTTCAATCCTTGTTTTGGTTTGCTTTGGCGCTAGATGGTCGTGGTCGTCAGGGAAATGAGTTCCAGGACCCCGACCGAGGTTTTGATAACAAAGATAGCTCTTTGTTAAACTTAATAAAAAAAAAAAAAAAGTTTATAAACAGTGACTGAAAAAAAATTCGCAAAACATATAGAATTGAATAGGAAGTTATATAAGGTACTGGAGATTAACGAAATTGGAAAAAGACAAATACTGGCTTCTCAATACAAAAATATGAAAGAGGAATTCGGACAAGAGCCGCGTGGGGAGTGTTTGCTACGATCGCGTGGGTGTGCATTTTGCTTTCTTCTGCTTAGTAATTTTCAATCAGGCTTTAGACATCGGATACTTTAATTCAAACCTGGAAGATCTTGCCAAACCAGAGAAAAGTGTGAAAAAGCAGAAGCCACTAAGCTGATTGTTTTCAGTTTTAAAAAGTCTTTCAAAATAACCACTCCATCCAGACAAAACTTCACTGGAAGTCCATTGCTACGTGCACAATATATTTGATACATGTTTTCGTAGTATAAACCGGAAGTAGTCTGTTGAGGTTGAAACAAAACATGGAGGCGATCACCAAAGCTGTTGTTTCTAGTAAGTTTAATTCTGTCACGGACTCCGTCACGAAGAGTTTCAGTTTCGGAGAGGAGAAGAACGAAGAGAAGGACGATGGTGGGCATTTGTCTGCGAAAGAGTTACGAAAACTTGATGACGAAGCAAAGGCAAAGAGAGCAAAACGGGAACAAGTGCATGCGAAGAGGAACCAAGAGCGACAGAAGAAGAGGGATGCAATTCGAACGAAGTATGGATTAGAAACGACTGAAAAAGAAAGCAGAGACCGACGAACCTATCCAGGAAGAACAGATGAGGCGCACGGGAACGAAGGAAAATCTTGTTCTGTCATGTGAGATTTTGGGTTGTTGGATGAGTAGGAGCAGGAATTGAACATCTTAGTTGCGTTGAGTATACCGACTTTTACATATACAGGGCACTTGCTTCAAATTAGTTTAATACACAGTGCTTATAAACTTGGGTCCCTTCCTGAGAGCTGTAAGCACTTTTGATCCCTCCATGTACAATTTCGGTTACGAACCCACGTCTTAGTTCAGTTTTTTTTTCCAAATTGCACTATTTAAATATAGCTCGGATTTCCGACGTGGAACTACTATTCTTGTTATAGCTTTGCACAAGTTACAAAAACTACTTACGTGTATACACATCCAAACATAAATCATGTTGATCACGTTTGTTTCATCATTATCAGTAATATATTAAAACTGGAAAAACAAATGAAAAAATATTAATAAATTTACTGTATATTTAAGTGTATTATGCATCAATTTGTTGTATGTCATATTTGTAAGATGAAATGCAATATATATATATATATGTGTGTATGTGTGGGTGCATGTGTGTGTATATATATATATATATGTTCAATCTGCAGACATACGTTTTGCTGTACTACAGCTCATCAGTGCATCTCCAACAAACTTGGGTTGATAAGGGACCAGAGTGCTCAAACCACTACTCAAGTGGTGGGCATTGCTTAACACTATCGGTTATCCTTATATATCCGTAGAATGCTCAACAACATCATGTATTTATGTATGTATGTATTTGCATACGTATATGTATATGTATATATATATATATATATATTTATATAACTACAGATGGAACCATTTCGGCCTACTGGGCCTCACCAGTGTAGTGCTGACGAGCAGGATGGAGAAGCCTATATTATATAGGTGACTCAAATGTCCCACACATGTGGTACATCTAAGCCATGCCAGAGTGCTCTAACTAGAGACTAGTGAGCGTGCACAAATTCGCTAGCGACATGACTCATCCTGTAGAGTGCTCAATAATGAACCAAGAGGCCATAGAGCAATATCTAACTACAGACGGAACTGTTTTGGCCTACTGGGTTCATACTTTCATACCTACATACACCAGTATTTATGGGTTAAGTATTATGTATGTCCGTTGCAGATACGCCCAGTTTCATGAATGATTCATATTCTCATGCATTTATTCCTATATCTACACACAAGTTACAAAAATGTCACTCCAGTCCTGATGAAGGATGTTGCCTGCATTAATCTGTGGCCACAGGCCTGATAGGAATTTAAATTAACAAAAAGATGTGTGGAGGCATTGGTTGCAATCCTAGTACAACTTGTTAGTTTTTTATGGGTAATCCACATAGTTTCAAGCTCAGTTTGTAATGAATTTGCTACATGTGCTTTTTCAAAGAATCCAAAGTTGTGGAGCTCATTGAGCAAACTCCATTTGAACTTCTTTTTTGCTGATCAGCCAATTCTGGTTCAAATGTTGTCATAAAGTGTTTGAACCCTCTATTCAAAAAGTATGCAAAAAAGATTATTTTTTGCTCATTACTTTTGGTTAAAACTGCTTTTTGTGAGCAGGGATTTGAAAGGACTAAATTTCAAAATTACTTGGACATAGGAAATGCTTAGTACCAACAAATATGATTACAAAAATGTTAAAAAGGACCCAAAAATGTAATTTCAGTACTAGGTGATTTGACAGAGTCATTTTAAGCCCCTACTTCCTGAATACTTTGGAGTTTGTCCTTTTGTAAAGAAAATTTCCTCAACTGTCTTTGTAAAGCTTTGATTGTTTGAGATAATGTGGTACTTAACAGGCTATAATTACCAATAGTACCATGTAGTAATAATTAAGCTGTTATAGTAATCACCAATCACAATTTCAAATTCTCATGTTTAAGTTATCAGAAAAGCCAAAGCAAGCAAATACTTTAAATATTTAAAAATCAATGTGCCAAAAATTATTTAATTGAACTGAACTGGCATGAAAAGGGGAGTGGCTTATCGTAAGTTCTAAGCTACCAGTAAATGGTTTTTTCCAGATCCAGTAGCTAAGACCTGTTAGCTTCTCTACATCATTTCACCAAAGGAACTGTCAAGACCCTCCAACTGCTTTCCAAAAGAGGTTTGACAAAAATACTTTCAGTGTTGCCATCATCATATAACATTGAACATGCATGCAAGCACTCTTCAAATAAAGTTGAAAGATTACATTTCCATAACCATCAGATTCTGTACAACTTTTCTGAGTCCAAATCATGCAGATTGGTCCTAAATACCCAAACTCATGCCTCACGAGCCCTACCTCTGCCTCCATTTGTCCAATCTTGCCATCCAATGTTTCTATATGCCCAATCCTTATAAGGCAACTAGTCATCATAGGACCTACTGTTCAATGCTTCTATGCCCAACTCACTCCTCTGTTTCCTTGACTCTTTCTGCTCTAAGTCTGGCATGATGAATCTAGCTTACTTTATCCTTCTCTTTCAATAGTCAAGTCTAACTACCATATAACATAACACTTCTAACAAACTCCATACAGCCTCAAGGAAAGATATGGTTTCTTACAAATTACCGATGTTTCATTTAAAGAGTTTCCTGTAAGTTATTTCTAGATATTACTTTATCTCTAAATAAAATGTATGTTGTCATGTGGAATACTGAATAAATGGATAGTCCACAATATACAAGTACATTGCAAAACCAGTATACCATGACTGAAATATTTTGGTTTTTCAGAGTTCATTCAAAATTATAGGATGTTTGAATACCAGGGTTTGACCCTCATTTAACACAGATTAACCAACAAATAAAACTCCAAAAATAATAGGGAATTTATTGTATACTCAGAAAAAGGGCATTTTATCAAGAAATGAATATATTTCAATTCTTGTACTTGAAGTTCAGCCCAGTTTTTCTTCAAGCTAGGAAAAATATGAATTATTTGTTGCTAGTTTTACAAACAACCAATTACAAATGTCTTTCCTCTTGATGACAAAATATTAAAAGTATCATTGTTTGATAGAGCAATTATTTTTAAAAGAGTATCTATAAAATCAAATTTCACATTGTGAACAAATTGAATTTGTTTTTATGGTAAATTGAGCAAAAATTTAAAAAAAATTTCCATTGTAGTTTTCAAAATAAGGCAACACTGGTGTGTTACTCAAAAAAGAAGAAAGGGAAGTGGAGGATGAAAACAGATAAATGAACCAAAGAATGAAAAACAAATGAAGGAATGCAGGAAAGAAGGGATGGAAACAAAGTAGGAAGGATAGGTACAAAAGTAAAAGGAAGGAAAGCCAGACAAAAACAAAGAATGTAAGGAAAAATAAAAATGGAGAAAAAGTAAGAGAAAAGCCAAGAAGTTCTGAAAATTGCATAGAAAGACAAGACATGAAAACTAAGACAATGTAAATGTTACAGAAGAAATGAATAATATCAATGCAGGAATTCAAATTGGCAAAGGACTCATGCGTGCAGTCCCAGTAGCACGATATGACCCACTATAACCTCCATTGACTAATGGACGCCTCTCTTCATCTTCAAATGATTCAACAAGCTCTCTTTGACGCCGTCTCTGGTTATTTCTTTCCCGTTTCATCCGAATTCTGTTTAGTTCTTCGTCACTAGGAGGCGGTGGTAGATCACAGTCGTTAAAAGCCCACACTTTAAGGCTAGTAGCACCTGAGTGGAATGGTGCACGTGCTAGTAGGTGTGAGATGGTGGACAAACGATGCCAGAACATGGTAAGAAACTGAATGACAACGATAAACCCGTAGACAACCAAAAAGCAAAGACCCAGAGGGTTAACATGAAGAATCGGTACTTCAAGATTTGTTTTTGTTAAAAGCGTCACAATCAAAATTATCCACAGAAGGTTGGCCACAAAAAGGAATAAAACTGATGAGTCACGAAGTTCAGAAAGCTTTTGAGAAAGATCTGATTGTTGGCCAAAGGCTTTTGACTCTGGTAGAAGTCTTGCCTCTCGAAGTTGAGACCAAAACTCAAACTCTATCCCATCATCACCGTTGTCGTATTTGAGACGGCGCAGAGTAACTCCATTCATTACTTGACGAGCTTCGCGTATTTTACGTTCAACTAAATAAAAAAGTTTAAAATTAAACAAAACAAAGCAAGACAGCAAAGCTCAAAATAATTATGACACAATACAAAACAAAAAAGAAACGAAAAAAAGACAAAGCACACCACTGACACCAGCAAAGTACGGTATATAGCTATGACAAAGTGATCATCACATTTTGTATTCTAAGTTAAATCCATGTCACTCTTCGATTCTTAATTTGAAATTAATTTGAACTCAGAAATAGCTTGGGGGTGGGGGGGGGGGGGGGGTGTGTAAGATTTTACATTAATTCATACGTAATTCATAAATGGTAGGGTTGCTGATGTGCTGACCTGAGAAAATGAGCAAAATCCAACTCTAAAATTTGAAATCTTAGTGACCAATCATTCACGAATCGTGAAGTCAGGCATTTCCACTCCCGGTTCTAGCCCTGCCTGGGAATAGAAAAACTTTACACCTACGGATTTAAGCAAATCGCGAAACAAACTTTCTTGTACAAGCACCAGGTTTTTTGGGATGATCAAATAGAGTTGTAGATCAAATATACGAAAATTTTTTCAAGAATCCAGTCCTCCAATATGATGAAAGGACATTAAAAGAGGTACAAGCTTGCGGGGCCAATGGCTAAAACAATGAGCCAAAAAACAATGCACCATGAACACTTACTTGCACTTGGGTACTGGAGCCTTTTTATTGCTCGTGCCAATTTGTTAACATGTCCTTGCTTTTGAATTCCCAGGTCTTCTCGTACAATTTTTTCCAGGTCTGCCTTATTCATTACCTTAAGGTCTTCCAGATCACGGGGAGTGGTATAACTGTTGTTTTTGAAGTTCAGCCAGTACTCATGAAGACCAATGTCTGCCAACCATTTGTCTACTCTGTCCTGGGATGAGAGATAAGAACAAGGAGGTAGCCAGAGTTTACAGGAAACTTGTTAATGTATTTATTTGGGTCTGGGCCACATGCAGTTACAGATAACATCAGAGGAGGACAAATACGAAGCAGGCAGGATATATCTCAGTAACAGACACGATCAGGATTTCTAGTCGGTTTTTTTTGTTGTTGTTATTCGTTCCCTTTCCTTTCCCTTTCTTTCCTTTCATTTCCCTTTCTTTCCTTTCCTTTCACTTTCTTTCCTTTCCCTTTCTTTCCTTTCCTTTCGCTTTCTTTCCCTTTCTTTCCTTTCCTTTCCCTTTCCTTCCTTTCCTATGGCTTCCTTTCCATTCTTTGCCTTTCCTTTCTTTTTTCTTACATTTCCTTGCCATACCAATTGCCAATTTGTCTTCCTATTTTTTTTTGACCTAATCATTTCAATTTTTTTTTCCATTCACTTGGGTAACTTTATTCCACATCCAACTTACTGGTACGTTGTTGTCTATCTCCACAATAGGAATCTGTTCTATTTCGTGCAAGATCTTTTTGCGGTGACCACGTATATTGATACCAATGTTCTCCAAATCCTGATGAGAAATAAATTAACTTGAAGAGAAAGATAGGTACAGGAAGGTACAGGAGTGGATGGTACAGGAAATAAAGGGAAGGAAGAAGGTGGGTGGAAGAAATGTAGGGAGGAAAGTAAAGAGGCAGTGATGGAGAAATGGAATTGGGGAGTTAGAGGTTAAGTGTTCAGGGAGGGCTTGAAAGAGGGAAGAGAAATAAAAGGTTAGGAAAAGGAAGCGAGTGGAGCAGGATGGAGTGAGACAGGAAGGAATGTAGAGACGAAATGGGGATGAGGGAGCACAAGAGCGAATGTTATGGGAGTGACATTGGAAGAGAGAAAGGGAGAAATAGCTGAAGAAAGAATGGAAGGAATGAAAGGAATAAAAGGAAGCAAATGGAGGAAAGAAAGGAAAGGAAGGAAAGAAATGAAAGGAAAGAAAAAAGGAAAGGAAAGAAAAGAAAGAAAGGAAGGAAGGAAGGAAGGAAGGAAGGAAAGGAAAGGAAGGAAGAAAGGAAGGAAGAAAAGGAAAGGAAGGAAGGAAAGGAAGGAAGCAAATGGAGGAAAGGAAGAAAAGGAAGGAAAAAAGGAAAGAAATGAAAAGAAATAAATGAAAAGAAAGAAAAAAAGAGAGGAAAGGAAAGAAAAGAAAGAAAAGAAAGAAAGGGAGGAAGGAAGGAAGGGAAGGAAGGAAGGAAGGAAAGGAAGGAAGGAAGGAAGGAAGGAAGGAAGGAAGGGAAGGAAGGAAGGAAGGAAGGAAGGAAGGAAGGGAAGGAAGGAAGGGAAGGGAAGGGAAGGGAAGGGAAGGAAGGAATGAAGGGAAGGAAGAAAGGAAGGGAAGGAAGGGAAGGAAGGGAAGGAAGGGAAGGAAAGAAGGAAAGGAAGGAAGGAAAGGAAGGCAGGCAGGCAGGCAGGCAGGCAGGCAGGCAGGCAGGCAGGCACGGAGAGATGGTGAAAGAATGTTTTATGGTGCACTTTACACATTTCGTGTTCAGACCTTGAGCTCTGGGAACAAGCAAAGCAAGGTGAGGCAGGGCAAGACGAGATGTCAAATTAAGAAAATTGTAACAAATACCAAACACACCTGTTCCTTCATACTAGCGATAAAACTAGTATCATCGTAGCCATTTTCTTCGAAATTGGGCTTGTATTGCTAGACTCAAGAAATGTAAAATGTGATTAAGGTTAATATCCAGGTTAGCTGATCTGCTTTGCAAAACAGTTCTCACATTTAAAATTGTAAGATTTTGACTCCCGGAATTTTCTCTCGTGAAATACAAGGTACATAAATAGGCTGTGATTGTTTCCTCATTCAACTTTGAAAATGACCTTCGCTGAGGCCGTCGTTTCGTAACGTCACTAACCATAGGCATAGTGTATAGGGGGGCTTAGGGGCTTCAGCTCCCTCAGAAATAGCTTTGGAGGGCTTAGCCCCCCTGGGATTTTACATTAATTGATACGTGATTCACGAACGGTAGGGTTACTGACGTGCTGGTTGGGGTAATATAGCCGTCAAAGCCTTATTATTTCTTCAAGCTAATAGTACCCATGATGTACCTGAGAAAATGAGCTAAATCCAAAACCGAAATTTGAAATTTTAGCAACAAATCATCCACCAATCGTGGAGTCAGGCATTATGGCTTTCGGTTTTAGCTCCCATTAGGAATAGGAAAACTCTGTGCCTATGTCACTACTAACAGTCTGTTTCAAGACGACAAGAACCTAGACGATCAACATTCACCAACACATGAAATTTACAGAAGTAAATAAGAAAGAGTGTCCGAAAATGTACGTTTTGTTGGAGTTCGTGTAAAAATTAACCGAAAAGTAACACCATCAAAATTTAGATGCCAGTCAAGAAACCATTCTTTCATTATGTTGTGCCACAATCTATATCCATGAAGTAATCGACAAAACGAATATTTTCAGATTCTACTTGTTTATATGAAGACTAACGCCAGAGGTGAAGAGGTAATTCAGGCTTGGACTAGCCGTTGTGCCATCACGCCACAGAACAACAGCTGACCATTGTTCTATGGTACGATGACACAATGACCAGTTCAAGTCTGAGGTAATTTATACCTTCATCTTTCCTTCCAGCCATTCTCCAACTGGAGTATGTGTTTTAGCCGTCGGAAGTTTGGCCGGGAAACGAACAGTTCTTTCACCAGGGAAGCGAAATCTTCTTCGCTGATTGTTGTCCGGTGTACCTGAAAAAAATTTGAAAAAATAGAAGTTAGTGGCTCATAGTTAAATGTTGTCTTTGATGATCTACCTGTCTTGCTGTCCTTCCGTACTTCCGTCCAGTCATCTGCTCCTTCATCTTGCTTTTTCGCCAGCCAAAATCTTTTGAATTCATAACTGGCATGTTAACATTTATAAAACGTGACTATGAAAGCGAGTTCTGATTGGTTAACACCAGTGTTTGGTAAGAGTATCCAAACACGGAAAATTTCCCGCCAAAAGTGCACTGAAGTTTGTTTTGCACGTTCATTCTTATTATTTTATGAAAGAAACACATAACGGCTTTTGTGTGTTTCAGTACTGTGATTCAAACACTTTGTACGTTGCTGGACTTTCAAATAGCTTAAAAAACACACTTGTTTTTCCTCTTTGTCTATGCGTTGAAGTGGCTTCGCTTTGTTGACAAGGGGTCAATCTTCATAAGCTTGGCTCTGATTGGTAGTTGATCATTTCTTCCATCTGTGGTTATTTTATAAAAGGAATACAAACTCGATTCCCGTGTTTGGATACTGTGATCCAAACACGGAAATCCATTTGGTATTTCGTAATTAAGTCACAATTATTTAATAATCATAATTTTCGACATTACCAGGACTAGACGGTCTCGTTCTTCCTCCTTTCTTTAATGCCGATTTTGGCATAGTAGTGGTTCGATTCGGCGAAGTTGGCCCACCATCTAGAGCAACCTCTTGGCCACTTTGAGGAGGTTTATCTTGCTCAGTTTCGTGTTCCTTTGGGTCGCTTTTCTGTTCAACTTCCAGCACTGAAGAACTGTCAGACTAAAAACAAAGAGACTTTGCAACTTATTCATTCGATAAATTGAAGAAGGTGCCCACACT